>JAFBJR010000113.1:1035473-1496313 GCA_016785285.1 Brachirus orientalis | reverse complement strand
TAATCATTTCCATGTCAGATACCTGCAAAGACTTAATGTTAAGGAGGCAGGCTGCTTGAGTCGTGCTGCAGGGCTGGCTGTTTTCAGCTGACCCAGTTGGGAGGCACATTGACTATGCAGCTAAGACACTGACGGAAGAGAAACTTGGCAACACATGACTGGATAATCATTGTGGTGCTTTAATATTCAAGAGAGGGAGGCAGAGTGAGGGATAACACTTGCAGAGAGGCAAAGAACTACTGGCGACACTGAGGTTGAGATTTGAGGTGAAAAAAAAAATGGGGGGGGGACCAGGAATGAGCAAGGAGAGAGAGAAAAGATGTGTGAGACAACAGTACAATGGCGGCACACAAGGAATGCAGTAAGACAGGATAAGGCGCCTATTCCCAGAAGATATTTTCAGAAGCTCAGCACATGTTTCTAATTCCCTTTGCTTCTGTTGGACTCCTCCTCCATAGCTACAGATTAAACATGAATAAAGACTTTTGTAAAGAGATGGCAAAGAGAAAGAGAATAAGTCCAAAAAAGGAGTCTTGTAGTTGCCATGGTGACAAGAGGGGAAAAAATTCCAGAGTGGTCTCAGCCATTACACGGTATATTGAGGAGATGGACTATGCAGCACTTAGACTTATTGCAGTGTGGGCTGGAACAGAACAGATATCTAATATAGACGAGATGGGCTCACACCTAAATGGTAGATGGTTAGTGCAAGCTTAATAAAAATTAGGCTGCAGAAAATACTGAGGATTTCCTGCCAAAAGGTGAGCAGAACATTTGGTCGGTCTCAGAGATCAAAATTTCTATACATTTATTTTATAGAGTGGGTCACATTATCAGAAAGACCATTGGTGGTATCTACACAGAAGGCACAGAGACAAATGTATGCACATATTATGTGCACAGAAACATAATCAGTGTTGCATTCATTCTCTCCCACTGCAACCAAGTACATCCACTCTATTTAAGCCAAGAACAACAGTTATTGTCTGTGACCATGCAGTGGCTCACACTTAATGGGTGGGCACAACAGGATTAGGACAGTGGTCTCTTGTCCAAGCCCAGGGACATTAGGCTTCAGCATGCAAACCACTTTCTTTTTCCAAATTCTTGACATTATTTGAAGGTTTGTCTTCTTCAAGATTAATGTTGGACACACCACTTGGGACAAACCTGACAGCTGAGAGTATGTGCTACTGAATGGTATTAAAAACTTGCTGCCTAAAGAAGTGAAACTGATGAGGCCTTATTGACTATTGCTTTCTGCCAGACAATATAACATTATTTACTGAAGACTTTCAGCATGCACATTGTCTTTTGCTTTCCACATTGAATTTTATTGTTGTAAAACTATGGTACTTATGCAGTTAGAAGGAAAAAAGAAACTGTTGCACAATAAGATATTTCTTTACAAGAATCAGTGGCTCAAATGGAGCGTAACAAACTACTTATATAAACAATAGTTGTAGAAACAAAGAAAACCCAAATCAAAAAAGGTGAAACAAGCTTTGGAGCTGTTGTCTGTGAGAAAGAACTGATTGGATGCAAACAGGGAAGTGGACGCCAGGTTTAACAGGGGCATAATTTAAATTCACCAGCCGACAGACACAGGTGGTGGTAACTTCCTTAGAAGATTACCTGCAAGATTTCTAATTGTGCAAAAGTTTTCAGACTTGTTTGCCACTGAACAATGTTTACTATTTCTTGCTGTGAACTAATCACATCAAAGCACAACAGAGGATCTGTGCCAGTGATTTTGTTTAATAAAAACATGGACTGACCAAATGTTTGACTCTCACTATCTCCTGTAAACTTTAATTTTTAAACTTCAGACATTAATTGGTGGTATTTCCAAATATCACTGAAGGCTAGTGACATATTCCTTTAAAACAAAGCCTCTTGAATAAGAGATGAAACATCTTCAAGAAATTGAGAAAAGTCGTTGCTTTTAGTGATACATAGTACTAAATGTTATCAGTGCGAAAAACACCTAGAGTCCAGCTGATTTTAAGCTTCAAGTTAATTTTTATTATGTAACCACACAAAACAGGTACCTCCAGCACAGCCTTGTGGAAATTATTTGCTGGCACATAAGTGTCAAAGGACAACTGTATATTTACCCTTAGAAAACTGCCATTGTCATAAAAAGGAGAAGAGAATATAGCAGTGCAGAATGAGGGGAAGCAGAAAATTATTCATGGTTCTGCCACACCTCAAGATATATGAAATAAAAGGTAACCCGTCGGGGGTCTCTTCCCTCCATTCAGCCTACGTGCACTGATGCTGTTCTTTGCACATTTCTTTTAATCTGCAAGGTAGAATCACCTGACAACACCGGGGGGCTTTTACCTTTTCCCATGCAGAATGGATCACCAGTCTCATATGAAGTGGTTGATGGGTAATTATGGCTTTGCACTTATTTCGCCTGGAGATTGATACCCAGCCCCCCCCCCCCCCCCAAAACACACATTTACTGTCTTTGGATGTAAGATTTATAATATATAATTTAACAAATTACCCTAGCTATATACAAAACATACATGTCAAGAGTGCCAAAGAGTAATTAAATCACAGATACTGCAAAAAAAACAAAAAACAAATCACTTGTCAAGATCAGAATAAAGCCGAACAGTTTTGTTTTACCTGATGAGAAATAAAGGGACAACACACCAACTGCCTCCCACTGGAGTTAGTGAACTCCTGACAAATGTCTCTTTGTGCTTTTACCGTTGGTTTTATTTAGTCACGCAATGTGGTCTTGTGCCTCCCGAGTCAGTTGACGTTGCTCCATCGAGCCACATCCCCACATTCACAATATCTCAAAAAGACTGACAAACCCGTCAGGTAATTAGCCTAATTAGTCACTGGCTTGTATTTCCTTTCTCCTCCCCAGGCTCGCCTTTCCCTCCTGCGTGGGCTTGAAGAGTGCCATCATTAATATCATCCCACCATGGGTCATAAAGCATGCTACGTCACTATGATAAAGGTCCCTGTCCTGGCCTGGGGAGGAAGAGGTGATAAGAAAGCAGGAATGAATGGCTTTCAATTAAATCGTCTGATGATGCAATTATAGTTGGGAGTGCACTGCTACCTTTGCGCTACAACATGAATCACATTCCCTCCTTTGTGCTTTGTTTTCTCCCCCTTGTTTTTGACAGTTTCTTTCAGCAGCACTGAAACTTTTTTTTTTCCCATTTGTACCATCAAATGCCAGCAGGATCAGCTCAAAATGATAAATGGTGTCAATTATCAACATAAGAGCAACAAAATAGAGATAAATTAAGGACGCTTTGACTTTCTGTCACACAGTCGCAGATCCTTATCTGGCTTATTGCACAAGTAATTTGAAACTTAAATTCATCACATCCTTACGCAGCAGGAAAACAGTATGTGACAACTGAAATGTTTTCTTTTGCCCAGAAAAAAAATAAACAGCAAAGTTGTGTTACCTTCATAGACAGCTTTAAATCCCTGCCCGCTGACTGCGTAGTCAGAGAGTAGCCACAGTGTGAGCCACGAGCCTGTGCTCACAATGGGTGAAGGCAGCTGGAACCCTGTTAACCTGGAGACAAATGGACAGAAGGACAATAATGGTCAGTCAGGAAAAAAGGACCAATCAACTACACAGTTGGCTGCAAGGACAGGTATGAAACCCTGCTCTTTCCATCAGGCCAGCCATTTCCTTGGGCTTACAGGGAAAACTTTTTTGTATACTGAGACTCTGAATCATCCACAAATTCTTAAACTGCCAAGACCTCAACGGGAGAGAAAACCTCAAAATATTCCTCCCCCCTGAGTGAAGAAAGCAGAAGTGCAATCATAAATCCACAGTGAATTACAAACAGAGCAGCCTCAGTGGGAAAGGACCGACAGATGAACAGACAACAAACATAAAACTGTCAGACTCTGAGTCAACAGACAAACCAAACTAATAACAACCCGGTTGTTTTTCGATGTGGAATCCACTTGAACAGTAAATACTTGCTGTTAGTAGATGGAGTGTACTACATGTCTCAACTTCTGAGAACTACTCAGTACTCAATTTTCCTTTAAATGCTTGTTTCGCTGTTGGTCTAACAATAAAAAAAATCTACTTCATTCAAGCATAATCCCTCAATCTGCCACTTGTCTGAATAATTTCAAGTTACACACTTGGCTAATAACTGGGTTTGCTTTCACAGAATGCTAACATTTCCAAACAGGGCAGTTGGGTAGCAGTGGCCGGTATCTCCAGCTGAACATTTAGCTATAAATGACATCTCAGTAATGTAATGTTACGTCCTCTGAATCAGGTCTCCTGCAGTTTTCCCGTTTGTGCTGCAGCTTTTGCCCTTCAGTCGCTGAAACTTCGTTCTGAAGCAGTTCTCTAAGTTTAATACTGCTCGTTTACAAGGTGCCTTCACTTCAAGCTTGAACATCGTCACATAGTGGTGGCCCAATACCACTTTTTTGTGTCCAGTACCGATACAGATAATGATATCACAACCTTGAGTACCTGCCTGTACTGATATCAGTCTGATACAGATTAAACTGTGTAGCAAATCGTCTGCTCCCACAAAAACAAAACTTTTTTTTTTATTTTCCTAATATCCATTCCAGTGATTTTAAACAGCATCAGACTGACACAATACTCAGCAGCCTATCAGCTCATCCCTACTGCTCATCAGTTTTTGGCTCGTGAACATATGTATATTTCATACTTACTGGGTAAAATCATGGATACTACATAACTGCCCCACATGAAACAAACATAAATTGCACAAAGCAATGTTGAATTGATCTTTAATTAGAGGTTCAGTGTGTAAGTCTTAGGTGAGATGCTCATCCCTCCTTTTCCCAAGTGCGTCAGGATTTTCCACTTCATTTTGTGGCATAAGCATTAATTTCAAAATGCAAAAAGGATGCTCTGGCTGGTTTGTATGTTCAGACTAGTGGAGAAACTTTGTGTCACAAAATGGCGGCCTTGTAAGTAATTTATATATAATAAGGTGTATTCAACTGTGCTATGAAAACCAAGTACTTTTTTTTTATTTTAAAGTGATTATGCACATTAACAAAGGGTAATATATTCAATTTCTGTCACTAACCCCTTCTAAATGTTACAAACTAGACCATTAGTTCAATCACAAACAGAATATGTGGTCTTCACTGAACCATCATCTTTTTCCATCATTTTTGTTCATCAGTCAGTCACATGGGGTTCTCCTGAGATAGCTGCAGACTCACTGTGAGAGAAGATGCTTAATAAAACACTGTAACAACTAGTGTGTGGCAAATGAAACCTCTGAGGGACCAATAAACAGTGTACTAAAATTATGTTGGGAACAAGCTACATAGTTTGAGTAATGAGTCTTGTCTTGTTAACTTTTTGCAGCAGCATTTATCACTTTCAGATATTAAATCCATTTAACATGTTTGCCACTTACATACAGTACAGAGGTGGGCACTAACCGTTCGTTTCCAAATCCATCCATATTAAGAAAAATTTACAGATTTTAATAAAGGACAGTGTTGTTCACATTACTTTTGGCCCATCTTTGACATTTCCTTTCCCAGGTGTCACTTTCAATTTCATTATTTGATCCCACATGTGCCACCTCAAGGCATATATATCCTTTTTACAGCTTGATACTACATGCCTCCCTTTAATCCAGTTCTGTTGAGAGGACCCTCAATGTTTCACTTATTCACATTACGGATCACACTGGAGGAGGAGAAAAACCGCAAAACATCAGTGTGGGAGAGATGAATTAGACCAAAAAGGGAAGAAGACTTAAATGTATGCATGATTTCACTCCTCTCTGTCAGATTGTCACGTTGGGATATCAGCTAAACGATGGGACACATGTTCATGAAAATAGCCCCTTCGCTGATCGCAAATTAAGTTGGAAAGCAGCCATCTTGGTTCAGCAATGCACTGTGACACGGGGGGGGGAGGGTGAAATATGGCTTAATAGAGGGGCTGATGTGGGCAGGGGCTGCTTTCAAATGAGAAGGGATTCATGTTGCATCAAAATTGTGATCTGAGCTAGGAGCAAACAAGATGGATACTTTCAGAAAACACAAAGGAACAGGTGTAACGTGTGAGGAGAGATTAAAAATCGTCATGTGATATGGACTGTGGCACACGTTGCAGCATGTAGTTTGAAAAAAAAGCACCCTGGGGGACTGCCTGCTATTGAGAAAAAAAGATGCGAGATATGATTGCACCTGAGCGATACAAAAGAGCGGATATGCAGTGCAGATGTCTCAAGTGAGTGGTGGATTGATAGAGGTTGAATCAAAGGCAGTGATGGACAGGAGGGTAGAGACGGAGAGATGAGGTAAGTCAAGAGGAAATATACAGGTTTTTTGGGGGGAATGCTCCCTTTTTCATGTGATCAATACTGTGTGCACATGTGTGATTACTTGTTTGAAAAGTAAAGACTGATTGACATTCTTGTCTTCTTCTACTGTATGGAAAACTGAGTAATCTGAGCAATAGGGGCTTTTAATAAGAAGAATAGGTGTATGTGTACATGGCTGTATCTACATTGCAGACTATATGATTTAGGTGTATACCAGTGTTTGCATATGTGCACAAATGTGTGTGTGTGTGCGCGTGTGAAGAGAGCAGAGGTCTATTAAGAGGGCTTTCCACCTGACTACCCTCCGCATCATCTCAATGAAGAAACTCTGCTTCCAATTATCCAACCACTGCCCATGGGGACAAGGGGGGAGAGACAGACAATATATTTGCAGAAAGATGGCCAAACAGGAACTCTGTAGATGTATTATAATGAGGAGGTGGCGGTGCTGAGACGCAGGGTGTGGGAAGGCACAAAATGGAAAGCAGGGAGGTGAGAAAGACACATTGGTGTATGACAAAATAAAAACCATGAGGCTACTTTGGGTTAGGATGACTCATGGAGAGAACATCCATCATAAGGCTTCACAGCTACTCTGGGATTCATGGTGACGTGTTACACAAACACACGCAAGCACACTTTTATTCTTGTAAGCATTTCCATGCATGTTTGTGTTTGTGACCTCACCAACCCCAAAATATAGGAGTTTAGCACTGTAAACAAAGACTAAATGAGGTCATTCATTCTTAAAACTACAGTAAAACTGTCTCATTCTCTCCATCTCATGTGTGTATGCTTGTATTTGTTACCTCTTTAGGACCTTTTCTGACATACACATTGACCTTGTCAGGATCAGTAGTCATGGAGACCAAAGCCTGGTCCTAATTAGGCAGAACCTAATTTCTTAGGAACTGGTAAAGTTTGAACTGTGGTTGGGTTATGGTTAGGGTTACACATTAACTGGTTCACAGTTAGAGTCAGAGATGACACTGTGTTTAGGCTGATTATTGATCTACACAAAACCCTACATAGGTGTAACTTGTCAGTGGTCAAGTAAATGGCCTCGGTTTTACCTTGTAAGATCCAACTTGCCACTGAGTGATAATGTTCATGCACGCACACACACACACAGTTCAAATTAATCTATGTACTTTTGGCTAAAGAAAACATTACCAATGCTAAAACAAATTAATATAGTACATTCCATTACAGTTGTTTTACAAATTAATGAAACATTAAATAAATAAATAAATGTAACAGGTTGGCGGGTGTGCACATACAGTATGTGCATGTGCATGCCTCTATGTATGAGTTATGACTCACTCTTCTTACAGTGGGAAAAAAAGCCTGGCAGAGGTTAAAATGTCATTTCATTCCCACACATGATTTGATTCAGAGGCAGACTTTCACACGCAATTAGGTTGCATCTCCATCAGTTTTCTTATCCTTTCTCTCTGGGTGAGCTGAAAGGGTGTGATCTTTTTTTTTTTTCTTATGGCATTCATTCAGCACTCTCTCTCTCTCTTTCAGTTAAAACTCATGGTATTAAATCTGAAAGCCTGCAAGTTTGTTAGCAGTAGTCATTAGTGGTTTGTTAGTATTTGTGTACCAGAGGACCTCAACTTCTAAAATATTCATCATTGTGTAAGTGGGGGAAAAAAAAAAAAGTTCCACCTCTCAGTTTGATTTACAGATTTCTGCTTATTTTTGTCTGTCTGTGATACTGTAACATTACTATGTCCAAAATGTTCCGCAACAAAGGTAAAACCACCTGGACGTAGTCTTCCAGTTGGGAGAACCTTGAGAGTTGTCATTTGAGCTGCAACATGTCACTTTTTGAAATTTGACATTCAGAACCATTATCTGCAACCACAAGCAACTATTGGAAAGTACCCACTGTCAGTAACACTGGTGTCCACTCAAATGAGCTATGATTTATCATCTATTTCCCCTTTAAATAAATTAGTACATAATTTACAAAAATGACAGCATGTGTTGAAGACCTGAAAATAGCATGTGAGACCATCAACTATATGTTTCCTGACATTATAAATCATATGAGAGGTAGGCACATTTCTCCATGGTCTTCCATTCAAATGGACTTCTCTTGCACCTGGTGACTACCCGCTACTTCCGTCCTACTGCCTCAGCTTCATTTTTCAAACCAGAAGGCTGTGTCCATTATGTGAAGTCTATGGAACGCAACAATACACAGCCCTCCACAGATCCCACAAGCATCGACACTTTAAACAAGACTGGCATCCTTCTGAATCAAACAGGCTAACTGCTGTGTCTTTCTCCTGAGAAGAGATATCACAAACTGCTTGTTAATATTCATGTGTGTGTGACACCACAAAGTATTTGCACACTGAGGTTGAGCAGCAATGGTGGAGAGTCTCTCAGATGTCTCTCACGCTGAATGCTGATGTAGAGATAATCAACCGCAGTCAGCGCCAACTGAGAGACAAACCGCAGTGAAGTCATTAACAACCTTGTGTCTCAGGAGGGAGAGGGAGGGAGAGAGAGAGAGAGAGAGAGAGAGAGAGAGAGAGAGAGACAGACAGAGGGGGAGAGTGTTTGATATAAGGGGGCAAGAGAGGAAGAAGGAACATTAGTAGTGAACAGATGGCTTCAGATGTCAAAAATTACATCCCCAAAAATACTAAACATGACCCTCTGAGTAAAGAGTGAAATAACAGAGATGGACAGAAAGTGAATAATTGTCCGAGACACAACAGGGAATTTCTTACACATCAGATATGTTCACTTTTTTGGCCATGGAAATATACAGGATGGCAACTCAAGGACTGATTAGCTGTCACTCGCTGCACACAATTACAAAAGTCATCAGCAGTTAAAATAAAGGATGTGTTTGGATGACAGAGAGGAGGAGTTATGGAACGGTGTATAGAGCAGCTTTTCTAGAGATAAGTGACCCATGATCCTAAATTATATGCATTTCTTCAATCTATTTCTACCTGAGGGTTGGTTTAAATGTGTACTTGTTACTCTTTCTCTCTCACACACACACACACACGCTTACTTTCTCTAAAGTGTCTACCAATCAGTCTGTGAGTGAATGATGCGGCTGCTCTATCTCCAGGCTATCTGCACTCCATTAAGAGTGAATTACATTGTCTTGATGATATCTGCATCTGCCCGACAACAAAGTACGTGTTAGGCAAAATAGTGGGTAACACAATCCCTCCTTGAGTTTTGGACATTCAGCAGATTATGTAAATGCAAAATGCTACTGAAGAATTACATTTCTTATATGTCTGTACTGTTGTTTTTAAGCACAGGATACAGTGTATACAAACATATAATATACTTTACATAAAATGAAGTAATACTACTGGGGGATATAAGTTTTGTTATGATATAGATTACATTGTTGTAAAAACAGTGTACATATATTAGCCAAAGCAATCCCAGAATTTTAAATCCGTAGAAACTAGTGGCAGAATTTACATACTGAGTATTATTTCTTTTAAAATGGAGGCTACAAGTTTGCCTCTCCAAAGAGCACTCCTATCCAATTAAATCCCTTTTCAACTGCAACATATTTGACTTTGTGTAATAGATCTCTGAAAACAGTTGATGGTGCCATGGTGCTACACAACTCAGCATCCCAACTAATAAAGGCCACATCCAGACTCAATCTCCTCCTTGGTTAATTGGACTCAAACATTGAGGACTTAAGACTCAACACAAACTCAAGGTTTAGTGACTCTACTAAAACCCTACTGTATATGCATTACCACATGTGATCTGTGGCATAATAATGGATGATTATAATTACTGGTACAAGACGCTTGTACCAAACACCATGAATGCACTGACACTGGAGAGAAGAAAATAAACAAACAAATGAGTTCTTTGTTCATTTGTTACTGCCTTGTAGGGGAATAAGTCAATTACATTTACAACAAACAAATCAAGGGTGACAAATGATACAAGGTGACGTTGCAATGTCCATGGTGTTTTACCCTGCTCCACACCAAACACTCTGCAGTAATCCTTGGGCAGGAAACAATTAGGAATTAAGAAAATAATAATAATAATAATAATAATAATAATTCATTATCGTGTCGCTCTCAACCCCAGGAAGGTGGCAAAGCTTAGAGACGCCAGTGTGCACATTTGTGAGTGAGTGTGTGTAGCAATTATAACATACAGGATGTAATGAATGATGAAGGAGAGAATGCGGACGGACATGAAAGACTCAATACTGAAGGCAAATGGGAAACAAGGTAAAAGACACCCTGATAGAATTACCACAAACATGATGACCTGTCTGTATTTTAGATTTAATATACTGTATGTACTGCAAATGTACTCTTTGTTGGATTATACTACTTAATTTTATCTTACTGAAGTCTGTTATGTGACTATTTGCTTGATTTCTTACATGCATTTATTGTTGCAGGATGATGGATCAATGTTTTGTTTTGCTGCACAAATGAACGACTCACTTTAATTTAACATGTATGTTAAAATGATGACAGAAAAAAAAAAAACAAATCACATGACATTTTGTGCATAAATAACAATAGGGTTTTAAGTCATTTTCCACACATGTAAGAAATATGTCTGTTAGTTGTCAGATCTTAATGTGTGTTAGACTATGTGTTTGGAGAAGGCCCTTTCCGATTCAAACTTGATAGGACTTCGGTGAAGCCAGGTCAAGAAACATGTGGTTTTCTGACCTTGGTGCACAAAAACTAAAACGGCCATGCATACAAATAAACTGGAATTCGTGCTTGACCTCAGTAAGGCTACTTTTTAGTAAATTGGAGCAAATTCCTGCAGTCAGGTCTATGGGGGGTCTTCCCAAAGTAGTGAAGGCTGTCAGAGAACCATGTTATGGTCCATTGTTTTGGATCATAATGTTAAATTATCACAGCTGAGTAAATTCCCAATATGATGCATGTCTGCAGAACAAGACTTAAAGAGTTTCTTCCAAATACAGCACTGAATCTCTGCTAAAAATGTCATCTCTCTCTCTCCCTGTGATCTTCGGTTTCTCCATCACCCCACAGAGGGATGCCACTAATAAACTGCAAAACAAGGTTAGGTAGAAGATCTGATTAGCCAGCAGGGCTAATAGTGACACAGTGACCGATGGAGCGGCCAAACAATGCCATTTACTTTCTAACTGTCGCTCCTCTTTCGTTCCTGTGGCAAGGATGATCAAACAGCAACAGAGGCAAAGAGACAGCAAGAAAAAGATAGAAGAGGAGGAGGAGAGTGGTGGTAGAGGGTGTTTGTATTTCTGAAAAAAAAATTAAAAATAAAAACACTGGTTCTGATCTACAATTAGCTGCAGGCTCTTACAAATGCTCATGGGCTCAGATGAACTCTGTCTTGTATCTGTCTGTTGTTGGCTGTCTCCCCTTATGGCCCTTTCTGTCCATAATTCTCAACAGTAATGATCCTTCTACCTTAAGGAAATGAATATTTCAGTTGTCAAAATCTCTATCACAGTTAACATGCAATTTCTTTGGACAAATTCACATATCTTATAAAGTATAAATCCAGGTATAACTACAACTCTCCAACAAGTCCTATACGACATGTGTCAAATATCCCAGATAAATGTCTTTGACAAAGACCTATAGTGTGTATGTGTGTGTATTTGTCACTTTGTCAGGACATCTTTCCTGGCATAAACACTGACCTTGTCAGGACCAGTCCTCATAGAGACCAAAACTAGGTCCTAATGAGGCAGGACCACATTTCCAAGAAACTAATTCCTCTTACATGAATAACATTGCATGAATTGTGTTTTAGATTAATTTTAGATTAGAGTTAGGCATTAACTAATTATGATTGAGGTTAGGGATAATGCTTTGTTCAGGCCGTCCAAATGACTGGAAGTCAATGCTGTATCATAAGAAGAATAGGTGCCTGGTATTCCTTATGTTGTGGGGACCCACATCTGACTAAACAATCACATTATGGACACTTACCTTCTTTATGGGGACAAAAAAAGTCCCTATAATGTAAGTTACTGTATTATAAGGTAAAGACACGTTTTAAAGTTCGGGTTAGGGTCAGGGTTAGGGCACTAGCAATTATGGTTAAGGTTAGAGTAAAGTCTCCAGGAAATGTATGTAAGTCAATGCAAAGTCCTCTGAAGTCACAAAAACCTGTGTGTGTGTGTGTGTGTGTGTGTGTGTATGTGCTTTATCCATAATCACATTTCACAAGGTGTTTGGGTAACTAATTAGACTGTTATGCTCTGTGTCTCCAAGGGATGGACTAGAAAAAACAATGGGGAAAAGGATGAGAATGTAACTACAGCAACACTGAGGAGAAAAAGCAAAATTAACAAAGGCTGGATAAAAAAATATGCCAGGGATTAACCTAAGCTGGGAAACAAATGGCATGACTGTGTTTCAGACTGTATTGCTTCGGTTTTTTGCCATGTTACATGAGAACAGCAAATACCAACAGTTATATGCTGCCATATTATTATTGTTGGCTTCATGATCTTTGCTGTGTGTTTCAGTAATGAGTGGCAGTGAAAACACACACATGTCGAAACACCCAGATCTTCATACCAATTCATACCTTGAGATTAGTCTGAAGAATTACTTCACACACAAAACAATCAAAGTCCAACTCTCTACTCATGCTTCAATAACTACGCATATCACAGTGTAACATCCTCGACATCAGTGCATCAAAGGTTCAATATAATTGCTTTTGAATGTTTTATCTCAGATATGTGAAATGCTTCACTCAAATTTAACACATTTTTTGTCTCTGTCTGTAAAAGTAGTATAAACCATAATTAATTGGTTTCGACAACTTTCACTGAGGCGGGAAAAAAAAAATCATCTGACATTTATCGCAATAATTATCATCATCATCTAATTAATAAAATCTATCTTCTAGTTCTGCCTTTGATGCATGAAAAGAGAATACTGTACTGTATTCAGTTAGGTGCTTCTTTTGAAATTTTATATTTTGAGTAAAGAGGGTGTAAAGGAATAAAAAGGAAGGTCATTTCAACTTGTGGTCATTTCAAACTACAGATGCTAACTCATAACCTCAAATCAGTCAAAATGGTGGCAGAGGTGGCTAAAAGGGTAAATTAAACATTGGCATACATTTATATTATGTTGATTTATGCCCATTCAATTCATCCTCATTTCAACCAAGAGTTCCTATCTCTAATATTATCCCAAGCAAACTCTACTTTGAAGGTGACCAGGGACATTTCAAGTGTGCAGTAAAGTGACTGCATTGCTCATTTATTACACCCAACTGGGTAATTTAGCAGTTTTGTAATGGCTGTGGAATATTCCTGTGGTGTTGTCAATGCTCTTATGCCATTTGTGTCTCCTTGTTTGGCTGTGACATATCAGACATTGGAGAATAACACAGGAGGTGGGCTGCAGGTTCAAAGCGCTTCCTCAAATCTGAATGAAATTGCTCAGCAGGCATTAGAGTCTGCATTGTTTGCCTTTTGCCATTTTGAAGAAATCGAGGTATGGGATTTTCCTAAGGAGGCAAACACTGCTTGAACCAGTCATGTTAGTGTGTTATTTCTCCTGAAAGAAAAACATCATTGCAACACCATTCAGGTGAATGGCAGAGATACAGTAAAGTATAATGTTGGTGAAAAGGTGATTAAAAAGGAAATACAGTGACATGAATTACTGATTGTCTGTATGTTGTGGGAACCAAGTGTTGTGACACTCTTAAAACATTTTTTAAATGTTTCAGGCTGCAGAGATGTTAATAAATATTTGCAAAGTATAAACAGTGCAAATGCCCTGTCTCTTTTTTTTGTAAGGATTATCCTTTCACATCCACAGGTGCACAAAAATGTGAAGAAGAATGTGAAGTTGCAAGGTTTTGCAGAGTACCTGTCAACCAGCAGGCACCGACTTAGTCATTTAACCATCACTGCTTTTTTAAAAAAAAAAACAGCTATAGGCCAAATAACAGGCAGCGTAGCACAAAAATCTAAGAAAAGGAATGAAATGTGAAAAATTAAATTCAGGTTTCACCAATAATAAACTGTTACTGCTGTGCTATCTTTGGTACAGTTACACATTTTTACAAACCTTTCACAGATATTATAGATTGTAAAGTCACTGTTGACTATTATTGCATAAAACAAAAATAAAATGCAAAAAACAAACAAAATGAATCCCCTGTAGTGAGAATAGTATGCAATAACATCCGCCTTCCACCAGCCCTTTGCAAGATAGTTTTGTTTTTCAATTTATATAATGGGATTATTGAATAAATTGCTGTGATATCGCACTGTTCCTATGAAACAATATGCTCTTTCCAAGATCAAAAAAAAAAAAAAAAAAATCTTTATTAGGTTCACATACACCGGAATTGGAAAGAAAATAATAATACTAATCACATTTTGACTCATGTATACATTATCCAAAGGAAGGAAAATGTCTTAAGCTGTGTAGAATTTATTATTATTTGGCCATAGATCACAACATTTTCAAAATAAGACATAATTAATTTAATATTCCTATGGTTAAGTCTAATTCTGGAACTATGGCACAGAAGCATTTACAATTCCCGTGCTGCTATGCTGTATAATCACATCTTACAAAACAAGTGCTCAGATAATCTGTCCCAATAATATTAAATTCAATCTTCCGATTTCAAAACAACTGCCAGAAAAAGAAAAATTCCAACTTAATTCTGATATTAACTCAAAAAAAAGAAAAAAATATCATTAAACTTGGCCGAATTTCTTTTTTTTTAATGTTTTTTTTTTTTCTTTTGTTTTGTTTTTTTTTTAGGACAAAAATGGCAAAAGTGCAAGCAGGCAGCACAACATGGGGAAAATTATTCCACTCGTTTTAGTGATTATATTACCACCACTGAAGGCTCAAACTGCTCAACTGACTGGCCTCGCTAAAACCTGGTACGTTTCCTCAACTCGAAATAGTGTGAGTGCGTAGCGAAGGGCTATAAATGACATCTCTTTCAAAGGTGCAGTACATATTTAATCATTTATGTATGCGGGAAAACATTCCATTTCATGCCTGCTGGTGATGTGTATCCTGTAAAGAACATGAGACGGGAGAACATCGATAGTGAGGCACACAGTGGGCGATACACAGGATGTAGGATATAAATTCACAGCCATCTAGTTGATTATTTCTCTAATCTGGGGTTACGGGGGCCTAATAATTCTGCCTCACAGGTGAGCAGAAGCCATAAATCCCAACATCATTTCACTTTTTCCCAGAGCAAGATGATGAAAAACAAACTATCACTCTTCCCCCTGTTTTTAGCAGTATGTCGTTAAAGCTGGCGTTGATAAGTGGCAGTCTCTCCATTAGCAGTCCAGATTCAGAGGAACCATAAATCCAGCAGAATATGTGTGTGTGTTTGTGTGTGTGTGTGTGTGCGTGTGTGTGTCAGTGTGGCTGCTTGCACGTCTGGGGTATGAAAAAACAAACAAAGAAGCCTAATCTAAATACAAAGATTACATGAAAATGTACGTGGAAGCAATTAAGTAAAATCATGACAACTACAAACAAGCACACTCAGTATCAAATGCTCCTCCTCCTCCTCCTCCGCATGTACATGCAGTTCCTGGCACTAGATGACACACGTTAACACGTGGCGCTTGGGATGAACACACAAAGAATCAAAGGAAACGTGTGTCGCAAACACATGTTCTCGTACTGGACTCATTTTGCAAAGCGTGCATTGCATGAGTGATTGATGGCCAAAGCCTTGAGTGAATAAGAGTTACTGCCTTGGCAAGAGCTCATACAGGAAGTGCCATTGTTTGTCACCCACTCTCACTCTGACCTGCAGACACTGGTTCTTTACACACTTGACTCACTGACTAACAATGTGCCAGTTAACACACTAAGTATGAGACATGGATGCACACCAACACAAACGCTGTGAGTGATAAAACACTGAATAAACCCAAGCTGTGAAGCATACACTATCACAGTTACGACTGTATTCTATATGACTAGCATTAACTCGGAAGTGATAAAATAAGTCATTATAGCTGCTCTAAAGCTAAATACAAGCAACATTATATAACTTAATGTATAGTATATCTCTTTTTATGGAAACAGCTGGTGTCACAAGAAAAAAAATGGAAAACTCTTGGATTAACAGGATGGTAAAAACAACCTTGTCTTAAGTAATTAAAATGATTTAGCCACAATAATATTGTTTAGGTGTTCTTTATATGCAGCTATTACCATTATCATTAATATGAATTTTAAAAGGGGTCACTTGTCACAATGAACCCACAGAGATTATCACCAGACCCTCCCATACATACATGTCAACACAGTGTCTATCTTTTAGTTCACCGATTTGGATTTTGGGTAGACAACTTTACGTTTTTTTTAATTCAATTAGTCTAATCACTCTCATTAGTGTTGCTTTAGGATGCAACACGGCTATTTTGAGAAAGAAGAAAAGCTCTAAAAACAAAAAAGAAAAAAAGCTATTCTTCAGTAGCTCCACACATAAACAATCATCAAATTAGTTAACTAGTTGATAAAGTGGAACATTTAGATGCTGAAGGGCCAGAGGGAGAGCAACGGAGGAACTTAAAGGAGACCGACCTTAGAAAATAATAGAAAACATTTTACTAACCGTAACCCATCATATTTTACCTAATCTGTGACTGGGTTAGTGAGTGTTGTAGTTGAGATTATTACAGGATTATTACAGGTTAGCATTCCTTTTATTTATGTGGGAGCTGAAACCTTTAGTTTTCTGCCATTCTAAATCAATGGATTAAATTTGATTGAGCATAATGGTGTCATGTTAAAAGACAGGATGATGATGATGATGGATTTTGGTCACTTTTGGTACACAGCCCCAACACTGACGCATGTGCAAAAAAGATAAAATGTTACCTTAACACAAATTCCAGATTTGTGTAGGTTTTAAAACTTGAGGATAATTTGACACATATTAAAATGTGTAATGTTTATGTAATCTAATTTTAATTCAAATGGTTAAAATCCAAACAAAGTGAACACAGAGTCTTCACATTTCACTGTCATCGCATATAGGATCAACTGACCAATTAGTTCATATTCCTTTACTGTTTGCTTCTGAACTACAAATGCAAGATATATGAATGCACACACCCGATACATTTCCTGCTCATTCATATACTGTAAAAGCAAATGCACTTTCAGGAGCTGGCTTAAAAGCAGGCACATCTCGGAAAGCTACTGTAATTGTGAAAAAATTACAAGACTGACAGTTTACTCAGTGCTTAAAAGTGTGTGTCCAAAGCGAGTGTGTTTGTGAAATTGTGAGTCCGGGGTGCTTTTTAACTGTAGTCCAACAAAGGCTGCTGGGACGTGCACACACATCGCCCCTTGTAAGAATAGTCCAGGCACACATGCACACATACAGATTAGTATCTCAACGACTTAAACATCTCTCCACCATAACGATTTGGAAGATGGGAATATGAGTCTACCTCTCACTTGATTTATAATTTTAATGGATTTATAATTATAATTTTAAAGGGTCAATACTTGAATCTCATGACTGCTATCACTTGATCTCCATCCCTAAACTTAATCATATATGCTGTAAGGAAAACAAGTCATTATATCATGGCTGTGACATACAAACACACACAAATACCTCACAGCCCTAAGGGCTGACAGTAGTGATGCCACTCCCATCATCATGCACTAGTGCTCCTTATTTAGGTCCTACCAAGCCTGCAGGCTGAAAATCTGTCTCTTCCATGCTTCCCCCTCTTTCACACTTTTCCGCTCCTGCCAGACTTCCAGGCCTCAAGACCCTCCATCACTCCATCACTGAGAAGAAGGCATGTGGAGAGCGATACCTTCACACACCCCAGTAGCTTTTCCCTCTGCTGAAATGTACTCGGTGTTCCCCAGTTGGCAGTTACAAGGTGAAATGTGACAGAAAAGTGGAAAAAGACTGTTATTTACAAGAAATGTTCACTCACAGTGACAGTGAGTGAGCTGGTGAGGGTTCAGTGTTTCGCCTAAGGTCAAGTGCCATAGACGTAAGTAGGTCTCAGTGATGACTGCTGCTTTTAACACCAGACACAGAGGTTACTGTGCTACTTCATAACAATTTCATAACAATTATTCACCTGCAGGTAAACAGTCAGGCAACCACTTATTATTTGACGGGATAAAATGTAATTAACAATTGCAAACACAGCTTTGGCAGCAGACATGGGGATATTACTGAAAGAGGATTTAAAATGGAATTTAAGAAACATTTTTGGCCATGTGGAAATGCAGCTTGACTCTTCTGCAAGACTGTCTGTCCAGCTGATATATATTAAGTACTCCTCCATCAAAGAGTTGAGGGCCAGATGGTGTAAAGCCTCGCATCAATAAACTATGTTGATGTAAAATAATTTCCTCCCAACAGGGAATCAGTAAAAACTAGGAGACTGCAGCTGTGAATGTATCTAAGTTTTGGTGTACAGACCAGGTTCTCTTTGCTGCATCATCACCACTTGTGTAATACTTAAATGAAGTGAAGGTGAAAAAGGTGTGAAGGATGACATACATCAAACCGATTTTGAGTCAAGGCTATTTTATTCTTAAAACTGGAGAATATGCAGGGAGAATCAGTCTATAAATGGGATCTTCGTGTATTTTGCGGTACATGCTGTCCTGTCTAATTGACTAACTGGTGACAGGGGTTCTATTGAAGTTGAACCATACCATATGATAATGCATAATCATCAGTACAAACTATTATTTCCAAACATATATAAACTATTTTAATTAGCAAATCCTACTTAATTAAGGTTAGGTTTTTCCAGACACCAACAGCATTTTGTTTTCACAATTTATGCAATATACCAATAAGTATGATTGTTTTTCACCTTGTACACCTTGTTTCTTTTTTAAGCAAGCAAAACTTCGATCAAGTTTCTTTGTCACTTTTAAAGGTATCTTTTGGGATCAAGAGTTTAATGAAGTACTGCAACAATAGACTGACTCACATACAATATGTTGTGAGCAACTGTGACTCATAAAGAAATCAATGCAAGAGTACACACACAAAACGGAGTGAATAGATATTTTTTACTTAGAAACACAAGTCTGGTTTCCACCAACTGGTGCAGTACAGTTCAGGTCACCCTCTTTTGGCTTATGTTTCTTCTGTGGCGTGTATGTGTGGGGCAAATACATAAATTGTGAAGCAATTTATGCAATATGTGTCAGGTGCATAAATAGTGTAGTTATAACAGTACAGTACAGTACAGTCTAACAAAGTGTAGCTCACCAATAAATTTCACAAAGAAGAAGAAGAAGGTGACACAATAAAAGAAAGAGCAAGAGTGGAAGACATTCAGTGTTCCATGTTGATTCTTCTTGTCGTGTGGCTGTTTATCGCAACAGGAAGACAAGTTTCTTTTGAGGGAAGGCTGTTGGCGGCACAGAAAAGTGGCAACAGACTGCAGTGTGTCTAGTTCCACTCTGCAGGAGCTGGGCCAATGTGCTTGATGCTCCAACAGATGGGTGTCAAACATCCATGGTATGGAATGGAATGGTGGGGATTGGTTATTTTGGTCCCCTTTTTGAAATTTGACAATGGCAACTATTTCAACTTTCTGTACTGAACTGAACTGCTTGGTGGAAATGGGGCTATAAGTATAAACATATATTTGGATGCAGGAAATTTCAAAGTAGCAACACATCAGCGTTTTTAATTGAGAGCAACGGATGAACTAATAGATACAACTACTTAAAAAAATAATTTCAAATTAAGTGAGGCAAAAGAGTATTTTTCTAATTGAGATTAAAACATTAGTATAGTATTATATACAGGAAAGGCTGATGAAATTCATCAAATGCTGAGTTTGGGGATACAAAAGGGAGAACAGACACAAGAGATAAGATATTTAAAAAAAATAGGCGAGGAGGAAATGAGAGGAGGGAGAGAGAAACTGGAGGTAGAAGAGCAAGAGAGATGGGAAGAAAATTACATCTGACACAAAAGGGAAATGAGAGCAAAAGGAGGTCTGAATGATCAGACACGCATGTTTGTGCATGTTTGGAAATGTGCCGGTGAATGTGTGTGGTGTAAGTGGCGGTGTTTGTGAGTGCAAACATAGAGTACATGCGTGCTCCGAGTTCTGACAGAGTGCCATTGACCGATGAGAGCTGCTGCTTTGCTTCTTTCCAGCCACCCCCCCCCCATACTTGCTCACAGATAAAGCTTAAAGTTGCTTGCAGTTACAAAATGCCTCCTTTGAAAGAGGAGAAACAAAGTGTGGACACAGACGACATAAGTAGAATCTAAAGGAGATCCGTGGTCCTATATTGCTCTTATTTTTTTTTCCTCTCTGTTACCACCATCCGTTGTGAGAGTGAAATGCTTTCCCCCCTCTGTCCCATTGGAGCGTCATTGTACAACAGAGCCCACAGGTCCAAAGAGGAGAACAGCACAACACCAATCCATAATGGATTCACGTCTCCCTTTCATTCACTTTTGAGTAGCGAGATGCAATGAAGGCACCACCGGCACAGAGTGTGAGACATGGGAAGGGGAGCAGCAAAGAGGTGAGAGGTGAGGTAGCGGGTTATTGACTGGAGGATACAGAGAGGCTGGCAGAGTCTCAGAACAGCATCAGCAACAAAAGCCTTTAAGCCTGTTTCTGTCATCTGCCTCCACAGGGATTGCACAACATATGCTTTAAAGTACTGCATTTGCAAGGCTAATCTCATTGTAGATGGTGGCAAGAATTTAAAGCAGTTTCAATTAATCAGATGCAGAGATTGATACTAAATATGTCAGCATGTATGTGAGGGACTACCAACAGATCTGATAGATCAGGGATGTCAAACTCATTTTAGTTCAGGGGCCACATACAGTGCAGTTTGATCTCAAGTGGGCCAAACCAGTAAAATAATAGCATAATAACCAATAAACATCAAGAACTTAAAATATTTCCCTTTGTTTTACATTTAATTAAGTGTCTTTTTACAAAACATATTATGAACAACCTGAAAATTCTTGAAAAAGTGTAATATTATACCTAAGTTTACCATTTACACATGTGCATTACAACTTCACAGTGTAACTGAAAAATATAGTAGTTCACATGTGAAACTTTCACAAATTCATTCTGTGGGCCGGATTGGACCCTCTGTCGGGCCGGTTCTGGCCCACGGGCCACATGTTTGACACCCCTGTGATAGATGTTAGACTGCAAGCAGTAATATTCCAAAATACATAAATGTAACACTGAATTGTAGCTCTCTGGCTGTTTGTAATCATTCAGTTGACAGTAACCAAACAATCATACATGGTGTAGTTTAGTCATGCTGTAGTCCACACAAACAGGGGTATGTACACTACCAGTCTAAAGTTTGGACACATTGAATTTCTCATTGAATTCAATGAAAAAACTGATAGTGTATATGTATTTATTTGTCCATAAAAATTTGAATGCAGTTTGGGTTTCAAACTGGGTTTCAGGTCACCGAAACCAGTTTTGGCCGGTACAGTACCTTTAGAATGTTTACCACTATCGTTGTTATTTCAGTCATTGGAATGTCACGATGTACTACAGTTTATTGATGACAATCATGAGTGTAATATTAGTTTGTTCGCCGATGTAGTTATCAGTATTTTTTATTCATTCTGCTAGGTAACATTTTAAGCCTTTAATGACAGGACAAGGAGACAGATAAACTCGACTACATCTGACTGTCCTGTCCAACATGTCTGAATGGCTTAAAGGGTTATATCAGTAGCTGTTGGTCTGAGTGTGATTTTAATTCCGGGATGTTTTCAAGAACAAAATTACTGTTTAATTACATTAAACTCATTACTCATTAAAAAGCCATTTTATTTTGGTTTTATACCCATGTGAGCTTCATTTAAATTTGCTGCTAGAGATGACATGTGCCCAGAATGGTATTCAATAGCTTTGTATCTGCTGGCACCGTGTTGTCACTCAAGGATCTGGCCTAAATGGCTCTGAATGCATCAGTGATTATTATCTCTATTATAGCTTTCCCACTTTCCTCATTTTCAGTCCACAGAAAGACCGAGTCCACACAGTGGGTCTGAAAAAAGGATGTTATTTATTTATTTATTTTCTAAATGCCAGTAATCTTAAAAAAAACTATTTTTAGGTAATACTTTCACTGTTTGAATTGATTGCTTCTTCCAAATGAATCAACTAATCAGTTTTAGCAATATCACAGTGTTTCCAGATCTCTGTCTTTTATCTAATTCTGCATTCCCAGTCTGATAGCTATGTAATGCAATGCAGGGACATTTTTTTGCCATATTGATGTAATTACCAACAGTATTAACTTAATAACTGAGTAAATTAGAATCATCTAAGTGGAACCCTGAAAAGTACTGCAATTTTCAACTAACATTCATTAAATACATGTCTTTATATTCCATTTTGTCAGCATTCACATCAAGTAAAACATTTAGGGCCTAGCTTTACCTCGTCCGCAGGTTCCCTGGGCTGGATGGCCCATCATATACAGACAGGATGTCAAAGTCCTCCTCCAGGGCAAATCCTTGAAACACCAGCTGTATCCGGTTGTGCTCTGCTGCCACAATCACCCACGTACAGTTGGCATAGTTAGGATAACCGTAAGGGTAGCCTGGGCTCTCTATTGTCCCATTGGGACTGTGAAGTGTGTAGCTGCAGTTTTGAGCTGCAAAGAGAAAAAAAAAAAATCAAAAATAGATTAATTAAATACATATTCAACAGATTGGAGTGCTTAATATAAAAGAGTTTAAAAGCCCGAGAAATCAAAAAAAATCTCAACAAACCTCTGCATCTCTGTGTAAAGTCAAACCATTACACACAAATACACACACCCACAGTCAGTTTGCACCATGCGCTTCAACATCCATTATCGCCTACAGTGTGCAGCACAAGCCATTAATACAGCAGAGCTAAATGGCTCACCCTCTCCCATCTTTCTCCCCCTCCATCATCGCACACCCATTCACCCACCAGCTCCTTCCCCACATTAGTAATAGATTCCCACATTTATAAATGAAATAGCTGGAGGTGAGAAGATGAGGGTGCAGCAGGGGATGAGAGGAGACACACACACACACACACTTGAATGCCTTATTAATTGTACTCATCTTGCATGTTTCTTCACAGCCAGACATACTGCCTTCAGTCTTTCATTTTAATTGCATGTGTGGCCATTTATCAGTTCTGAGAGTGTGAATGCATGGCACGTGAGAACTGAGAGTGTGTGTTTCACGCCTTCGAGCTACGACCCGTCTCCCACTAATCTGAGCAAAGTCGGGAGTTTGAATCAATGTTAGGCATTTAGGTATAACTAATTACTAATGTGGACTGATGTGTAGTTGCAATTACATATCCAGTGTGGTGCCAGTGTGGATTTTCAGTGTTTTGATGCACAGAAATGAATGTCTGCTTGAATAGCATTATGGGTAACTCATTACACACTCAATGGCATATCATCGTACCAAAACTGGTGAGTATAGGTAATGTGAGGGTTGATTTTAATTTCTTTAGTCTGTTTTCAGTCTATCATACACAGGTGCAAAAAAAACATTAGATGAGCAGCACGTCTAATCTGGTGTCATCAGATTAGAGCAGCAACACTCAGTATGTTTCCATGCACAGGTAAGTCACTATTCAACTGAACCACTGCCCTTGTCTCAGTATAATAGCAGTGGTGGGAAACTGATTTATTGAATGAAGTGCATCTGCCCCTAGGAGGTAAAATACTATGAGAAGGCAGTTTCCAGTTTAGCATGCTGCTGGACGTTAGCATGTCAAGCATAATTTCGAGTCTTCCAACCATCCATTAACTTAAGAAAACCCAATACTTAAAGCTGACAGAGCATAAAATTGGTCTCGTTCCTGATTTTTATCGCTGTTGTCTATTAATTTCAAGTACTAGCAGGGGATGGGAACCGTGGATATGCAGCAAGCGCCCAGGCCAGCTCATGTCTGACACTGGTTCAACAGAGGGTATACAATATGCAAGAGTAGCTCGACTCCCAATCCCATTATCTGGGTGTGTTAGTCTGACTTTGAGAAATCCTATTCAGTACAAATTCAATCAGACCAACCGATTTACATGCATTTTAAAAGTCCTCATTTAGTTTGTTGTGTCTTTGTTGTTCATTTATTTCTTCTAATGTCATGTAAACATACTGATTGCCTGGAGACATAGCAGTCCTCTTGAGAGTGTACCCTTTTTCTACGCATGCCGTGCAAAACAGACAGTGAAAATTACCTTTGGTCAGTTTTGTTTCCTGAGTAGATGTGTTTGGCTTCCTGTCATTTAGTTGAGCAGAGTGTTACATGTAATAACTTTATGTATGGCCATTTTCAAAGGAAATCCTTTGTAAAATACAGCAGGGATGCAGTGGAGAAATCCCCAGCAAGAGGCAGCAGATCACTGGTGCAGCAAAAATGCTCTGAACATGTATCCAGTAAGGCCCATGTGTAAGTATGCAGGAAATTACTTTTTGAATATCTTTATTTGAACAAGAAACCTAACCGAAGTTGTGGCATATTCACACACAGCAAACATGCATACATTAACATCGTCACAGAGACTAAATTAGGATGCCATGCACAAACACACGCTATTTATACAAATTATCTGCATTGTTTGCTTCAGCCATGAACCTGAATCATAATGTAACCTGATTAAAATGTAATTAGAATAGAGTATAATCAGAGGACATCTGTTATATCTGTATGGCTCACATTATTCACAAACAACTGCTGTTATGATTTTTGTTCTGTTCATTTATAGCTACACTTGTTACTGTGTAAATATCTGTGGTGTATCCATTTATAAAAATGAGATAAATTACCTGAGGGCATAGAAACGCTGCAACTTTGAAACATGTAAGAGTGATGCCTGCTTTGTTAAATCCATCCAGGTGCAAATGTATCACTGAAATATTGATTGTGTGTGAAACATACAAATTCTTTGCTACTTTGTGTGCACTCTTCGATTAACCGAAGGAACCCAAAGACCAAAACCCTTCTGAAACATGCCAAACATCTGAATAAACAGCAGGGTAGATAGGGCAGGTAATCAGGCACTGAGCATGAGAAGAAATTAAATGGGAAGTCATTTTTATCCCTCTGAGTCTTAGTCATAACTGTTTTTATGTAAGAAGGTACAGAGAGAGAAATAAATGACAAAAAATGAAATGGAAATAAAAAGTTGAACGGGAACCTTGATAATCCCTGGTTAGCCAGGCAAGCAAGCGATGGATTTGTGTTCACAGCAATCATCCAATCTTTGGTTTAAGATTTCAGGGACTTGGAACCACATCAGGATACCACAGGATGACACAAACACAGCCGAACACATACAAACAAATCCAATCTCAAGAATTAGTTCCCAGTAGGGCAGCAAATTAGTATCATTCTACTTTGTGGAAGACAGGTGGGTGGAGAAGCCGCAGAATAACAGCGTCTACAGTCACAGTATATCCATCATGACACTGTTGACTCCCCGGAGCCTGCCATGTAAAAACAAAAAATGACAGGGGCCTCTCAGCCGTCATTTTTCACTGCTTCATATGTGATTGACTGCTTCCAAAAGATGCTAATGTGCATGTACTTGAACCCTGGCCACCTTAATACAGGTTTGCCAAGTGTATACACTATTGAGAGTTCAGCTCTGTGTTTGTTATTATGTTCTGTGAGCATTTATGTGGATTTTTCACAAAGGACAGAACAGGATGGTGAACAAATTTGTTTTTTTAAATGATCCAATAATAACGAATAACAAACCATGATATGTTGTTTCGTGTTAAGGAAATGTGTTAAGTTTTAACCGAAAACAATGGTGCAGCTAGTATATTCACAAGTTAAATTTGTAGGGCACAAGACTGTTTTTATGTTTCGCTTTGGTGTTTTGGTCTATTGCGCCCAATAACACAGCTCGCAGCACTTCAACACCTGGGTCACAAGCAGAGTGGGTCAAACACAGCGACAGAGCTACAGCTATGGGTGCTAAATGTTATGAAACCTAAAAATCCTCACCACTCCCTAATAAAATGATATCAACCAGGGGAGTAGAAAAACAAGATTATCTTTCTCTCTCTCTCGTGCACATTGATGGATATTTATCATATATGTAATGTTTTTTTAGTCCATTATTGTCACCTTTCCCACCTCATCACTCATCATCGATCCTCTTGTCATGTGATAACTCTCTGGTGCTGCCCAGCAGACACACTTTCCCTTTCAATATCAACCTGTTGTTGGCATGTAAAAATTAACCAAATGGGCTTACTCAGAAATTAAAAAAAAGAAAGACATATGGTGGGACTGGGTAATGCCATGTGTAACTGCAGCTCCTCATACCCATAGTTTGGACACTTCGGTAGTTACTATGTTTGGAAATAGGATTTCAGTACTCATTTTCAATGTTAAAAGTTGCTGTTGTATATATTTTACATACGTACCTATCACCTAAAGGTCAAGCAGGGATACACAGATATCACATGGCCAACATAAAGAATCACAGACCACTCATTTTCCTCTAATCTACTAGATTTACATCCAGGGAAAAGGGATTGTGGTCCATTGAAAGTAGTGATCTTAAAGCAGTAGCACATCTATTTCCCAGCTATGACTTCTTTTTCTGCAAAATACATTAATTCTTTGGTTGATGTGCAACCTCTGCTGGTAAAAACTTAAATAGACAGCATGACACCGATTTAAAAGGAAACAGATGCTGTTGGTCACTTAATTAACATTTTTTGATCTGTTAAATTCTTAACAGTAATTAGCTGGAAAACAATCATTACAATTTGTGTGATACAGTATATTGTATAGAGTACTGGAAATAACTAACAACCAATGTATGCTCATATGTCTCCATTTCATGTCTATTCTTCCCAGTTCTTTCCAACTAATTACTAGAGACAAACAAAGAGAACACAAAGCGTCAGATCTTTCATTAAAGCCTTTCAATGGGCCCGACGAGAGAGTATTCCCCATGCCATTACCATCAATTCAATACTAATATACGAGTAAATCCTCCACCTTCCCTACCTGATTTTCATACACACAGTCTGGTCAACAATCCCCTCATCATCTCCTTCATTACAAGGCTGCTATCAGACAAATGCCAATCAATGAGTTTGATAACGTGTCACAGTGGACTGTGAACCGCTTATACATAGGCAATGAGTTAGGTGATGGGCTGAGTTGGATTATAAAACAATTCCTAGTGAAGGAGACTAACTTTTGATTATTTTACCAGCATTACAATTTCAGTTTTGGGACATAATTGTAATGAAAGGTTTAAGAAATGACCCCATGATGTGTTAAGAAACAACATGTTACTGTTATTTTAGGTGAATATACCTCAGTGATAAAAGGGTGTCTAATATCATCAGAGTGCATGTATAATAAGGGGGGGAACATGCTGCACATATTGATAAATGACAGGTGATCAACCAAGCAGGAGAGCAGATGCCATGCAGTATGAGTACAATTAAGCAAAGAAAAAAAGAATTCATGACAAAGAATCTACTGAGTGTGCCAGAGCTATAGGCCAAATGAAGTGGAAGCACCTGTGCCAAGTGACCAACTCCTAAATTGATAATGACACATACAATCTGGGATAAAACACTTAGATGGTGCAATGAGAGAGGCTGCTTTTTTGGCTACAGTGTGAAATATTTTATCCTCGCTGTAACCCAAAAAAAAAAAAAAAAAACTCCATTGTTCCTTGCAATGGAGTTGGACAAAAAATGTACATTGTAGTTCACTTAAAGAAGCACATTTGTGGACATTAGGCATTTGATTTACAGCCTAACCAAGTTTTGATTTTCATTGATAACAGGTTTGTTTGCCAGATGTTTTTCACTTCGCTGTAATGTGAGGCAGTGTTGTCTCCATTTCTGCAAAATGACTCACAAAACAGTCCACCACTGGTTGAGGTAAAGCCACACACTGCATATAAAGATGCAGCAAAGCAATTTCTGTTGTGATGCCTCATTTGCTATTTCAGTTTTTGAAACTTTAAATTCACATAAGTCACCTGCAACCAGACACCTATAGGACCATACTTGCTTTCACACTGGAGTCCAGTCATACTGTAGTCATGTTTATCATCTCTTTTCCTCAAAATGGGAACACAAGTTCCAAAATTACATCTTGTGCTACTGAAGAAAATCTGAGACAATCATACTCACAAAAAAATTTATTTTTTATTTTTGCAATCAATGGAGTCACTCCCTGGTGGCTAACTGTTACTTCTGTCCTGGACTGGAAGGCTATGTCCATTTTGACATAGTCTATGGGTAAGGCAAGGCACATCTACTATTTGTGCTTTGAAAACAAAGAAACGTTGATAAAGTGGAGTCTGCACTTGGAGCTTGGTTGCCTTGCCCAGGGTACATTATGAAATTAGCTGCTAGAGGCTGGTGAACGGCAGCAATGGCCCTCGGTGTAACTCTGTGGAAGAGCCCATCCTGCAGTTGACCCCATGACACACTATTAAGACCCTATAAACAGACTGCTGGCTGTGCTGTTTTAGCCCAGCTAGGCCATCAGCAAAGTAGAAGATCATATTTGTGAACATTCAGGTGAACAATTACAAATATTGAAGAAAACAGGTTCAGCAAAAATGCAAACTACTTCCAGTGGTTAGAGGGCTAAACAATTAGGTTAGATTATGTAACGGCCATTACATGTGTACATTAACTTTTTTTTGCATTGGGGGGTTGTTGCCCACTGTTCAGCTCACTGTTCACCTTGCAAATGGGTGTATGAGGAACAATATGACCTTGCAGGAAGAGAGCTTCAGGTGTGTGTGTATTTGTGTGTATGTGGGCGCGACTGTTTGCCACACCAGGGCACTTGTTTAGTAGCAGCCCTACAAGAGCTGCTGCAGTGCGCTGTGACACTTTGATGAATCGATGGCCACAGTGCTGTACAGCATGGCAACCCCTCACAGTGGAGGAAGGAGACCGGGAGAGACCAGAGGAGAAAGAGGGGGAGGTGACCACGATGGGAGACACGGGGATGAGTGACTTGCTAACCAGATAAATAGATGTATAAAAAAACTAGATTTGGAAAAAAAAATGTGATGTAATGGAAGCAAAGGTGAGATGGAAGGAGAAAAGGAAGAGAGGTCATATGAAAGCTTATTAAAGGTCAGAAGGTCAATGAGAGGAAGAGCAATAGCAATAGCCACTGGGAGTAAATGAGTTGGAAAAAATATGAAGGCTCTGCTGGATATTTTTTTTTTATTATCTGGACCATGTTGCCCTTCTGTGTTGAGGTCACAGAAAGCCAGTGAGACATTTATACTAAGACTGAGCTTTTGCTACACTCGAGTTGAAACTAAAGGTCTGTTTAAGGGATGCTTCAGCAATGTGTGGGAGTATGAGTGTGTGTGTGTGTTATGTTTCTTTGAGTGTGGAGTGAGGTGAGTGTGCACATCTTGGTATGGAGGAATTGGCTACATATGTATGAGTGTAATCCTTATACACCAAGTGAGTATAAGGTCTCATATCCCCATGTAAAAGCTCTGCTGGGATACCATAACACTGATTATAGAGACTCTCAAAGAGAGGAAATTATCTCATAATCCCAACATCACATCCACATAATAAAGACACAAACAAAAGAAGGAATACAAAACTGAAAATCTCCTTTCTGGACTTTTTCCTTCCCTTTATTCCTTTCTGCCTCTGTGTTGTCCCCTTATTTACAAGTCTTGTTTGCTTTTGGACGACGGACAGAGACTGTCCTGTTCCTGCACTCAATTATAGAAATGCTTTCCACTTCATGCTGTGCACAATGAATACAAGAGAGGAGAGGGAAACTCATTGTTTGAAGTTAAAACGAGGTCCCACAGAGTCGCAGTATTTCGAAGCACAACACAGCATCTGTGACATTGCTTCTGAAATGGAAACCGCAACTTGGCAACAGTGATGAAAATATTTAAAATAAACAATCAAATGCAACAAGGAACTATTGTAGTTATTAAAACTACAAGTACATCTACTATTACATTAGTCCCCATTCTTTTGTGCTTTTCTACAGTTAAACATTTTCTCAAGGTCAAGGTTGGGTTAAGAAAAAGAGTTGGCTTATTTTTTCCATCTCCATTGTCACCGATTGCTTTTTCTGTGTAGACCTGGAAGGTCTTGACCTGTTAAATGTCTCAATAAAATTTACAAAGCTACAAACACAGGGCACAGCTAATTTTCATGTGTGTGGCCCTTTGGGCACTATATCAATTGCAAAAGAGCATCCTATGGGAACAAACAAGGAATTATTTCCAAGTGATTCCCAAAGGGTTGAATAACAGAGTTATCCTCCACAAATAAAAAAAATGTTTGTTTGTGTGAGTGGGTGTTAGTAACTGCCTCCTTGCTGGTAAGATAAACTCTTCCACCCCATAGATCCTCTACACACCACTATTTGTCTCTTGATGTGTCAGCTCATAAGTGTGCCTTGACCGCATCATATACAAATTAACCTCGCGATGGCCACCATTAAAATGGAAATTGGTGAGCTCAGCAATCCTGCTGGCCTCAACGCATTAGGCCAGGACGACAATGTCTCCCATTACAGACAAGTCAAATGCAGCGGAAGGCACTGTTGATAGGCTTAGTCCCACTAACTCGTCTCTCTCTCACTCTCCCTCTCCCCACCACCACCACCACACCATCATCATCTCAGGTCATTTTCCACTGGGTTAAGAGGGAAATGTTTTCTTAAAGAGGCAGAAAAATTAGCGCTTGCATAACAAAGCACGCTGGAAGCTTTGAATGAAACAAACACATACGTAGAATGTATCTGCCGTCAACACCACTGTAACAAGAAATGCTGTTGTCTGTACTGTGTCACTAACATCTCAGACAGTGGCTTTTATTCCTGAGATCTGTTGATGCCTGATGGTGAAACATACTTGGTGTATGCAATTTGTGAGGTAAAAACATAAACAACACCCACATGTAAAGTTTAAAGTGTCAAAGAATGTGCTTGTGTGCTAAAACACCAACAAGGAGAGCATGCAGGAATGCACAGTTGCCTGACTGCAAGAACACACTCCTGCCTGCTATCGAAGGCTGGAAAAAGAAACACAACGGAGTATTTGTTCTCTCAGAAAGAGAGGAAGAGAAGGGGGGAGGCAGGCAGTTCCTTCCAGCTGGGTCATATCTAACCAGTGGTATTCTCTGCCAGCCAACAGGACCTGCACCATAGCCACCCACCCAAAAAAGACACCCACTTACTCTGATACAAATTCAGCACAGCCCTGGAGCTCACACACATTTTCCTACTCTGATTCAACCGTGATACCAATTCTTTGTTTGCTTTTCTTCCTCTGTCCTTCTCATCAGTAAATTCAAATAATCCTTTTGTAAGATGGCGTTGCTGTGAACAACCGATCCTTAGCAACCTACACACCAGTGCTGATCAATAGAAAGCAGCCCCTCAAAGGAATCTTGACGTGTTATGTTCTTGCCTTGTTTTTGCAGGAGAGGTTATTCAGCAATAATAAAGATGATCCTGCCTCCCACACATGACACAGTGAGGCGGGATGCCTGAAGAAAGTGGTGTGTGTTAGTGTGAGTGTATTAACTTTTGTTACCTCGTTAGAACATTCCCTGGCATCAACACTGACTTTGTCAGGATCAATAGTCCTCATGGAGGCCAAAACCTGGTCTTAATAAGGCAGAATCCCATTTACGAGAATCTGGTTAAAGTTTAGGGCTACGACTTGAAGTGGTGTGGTTAGATTAAGGTTAGGCATTAATTGCTTATGGTTGATCTTAGGGTTAATGTATTGTTAGGGCTGTCCACATGAATGTGCGAGAAAATTAGCTGCAATATCTGTGTGTGCATTTCCCTTTTTCATGTTTATATGTACATATATTTGAAATAATGAGGATAAGGTTTTTTTAAGCAAGGAGGAAATGAGTGCAGTTCAAAGAGTCTCATTCACTGTTCTGCCACACAAGTTTGAATGGTGTTTCCATGACAACACGGATAGAGGAGAACCCATATGAAGACAAACTGCCTTCTTAAGTTACTTATTGCATGGCTATGCCTTTACAATTAATCCTACACATGCGCACAACCCCCACACAGTTGTTTCCTTTTCCAGCTTCCTTGCTACTTATGTGAAAAAGCACAATTACTGTATGTGTAATGCCAAAATGTGATAGAGTGTAAATCAATTACCACCTCATTTTCATTCTCCCCATGACTGAAAGATGAGCGTGCTGAATTATATTCAACCTAGAATATGTTGACAAACCGTTCTTAATTACATCCTTCCGTGTGCTTTAAAATATACTTGACTGACTTTGACTCATCAACAAGGGCAGAGGTCATGCAGTGAAAGGTGGATTGGTTTAATAAATGAGGTGATTATTCTGGATGTCCTCATTTTAGCAATGATTTTACACTACCTTCAAAAAGGCCCCTGTTGGCAGGCAAGGATTTAATAGTTTACTAATGTTTTTTTTTTTTATTATTATTATTAATAATAATAATACACACATATTTATGTTAACAGATTATTTTTTTTTGACTGAACATCCTAGATTTAGCAGAGTTTTAGGAACAGTGCTGCGAGAAAGCTACGTTAATTCATAGTGAAACATGCAACAAATACACACTGCACATGCCTTAGCAGTACATGTAAACCTGAGAGCAAGCACTGATCCAAAGGTCAGGTCATGACCATCCCAGGAGGGTTATTCTTGAAGACTATCAATCAGCCCCACTTCAACTTACTGTGGTATACTTAAACCTTTCAACCCAGATCTTAACTGCTCCCCCAGGAAGACTTAGAAGTGTCAGATGTAGGCCATTTCACAATTAATAGGGAACATGCATTACTCTCATGCTACTTTAATTCATTTAAATATAATATATACTTTTTCTTATGGCTACTCCCTGTAAGGCTCGCCACAGGAGACAATAATAATAATTAATATTATTAGGTATTTGCATTGACAATGTGTTTATTACCTAAAGCAAATATTATTAAAGTATTAACTAAAACCCCATTTCTGCAGCTAACTCTGCCCACTGTCTGATTTTGAAAAATGCAACATAGGTAGGCTGAGAGCTGAGAGAGAGGGAGAGGGCAGAGCAGTGAGGGGGTGTGGTCTAGCAGTTAAATCTGACATCGAGTTGCAGCTGTCTAACAAGATGTTGCTCATACTGTGCTTCACATGGTGGAGAGAGAAAGGTGAGAGAGCAACAGCTCCTGTATTTTAAAGAAAGTGTGAGGAGTCTGGGACAATGAGCCTCGAGCTCATGAGACAAGAGAGTGATGAAAGCTTGTGCCACTGATGCAAGAATGGACTGAAAAATGGTAGATGGCAGAAATCTGAATGCAGTTGGTGTTTGACCAGAGAAGCATATACACTTGTTTTTACCTGAAAAAAGTGGTTTAGGGGTGCGTTGGATAATGTGTGGCGAAGGCAATGAAAATAATATACTGTAAGATAACACTGCTGAGAACATTAATACATTATTAACTCATGGTTTGCTCAATCAGACACAATAAACACTGTCTGCGTGTTGCTGAGTATTAATGATCTTTTGTATGAAACATGACCCTGCATTGCTTCAAATACTTTCACTTGGTCTATTTTTGCAATAGAGACATCAGAGATGCCTTTTTTTGAGATTTTTTTTTTTTAACAAATGTATGTACTCCATGGTGACATGAGCTAACAGACAAATATATCAGTGCCACACTAATTTAAATTTGGGCCATAAAACAAGTGAACATGAAGTTCATGCAAGACTCAAAATGGACCCAGCAAGTGTAAGAAAAGACAGCACATCCTGTCCTTCCTCTCCATATGATGACTCTGTCTGTTTCAGAGAAAAACTACAGACAGATTGCCTATATGTTGACTAAAGAGAGATGCAGTGAATTAAGGAAAAAAATTCAAGGACAGGGGAAGATACCTCCTGCCCAGGATCTAATCTTCAATCTCAGGGATCACTGATACCTGATAAGAACAGTGTAAATCAGAAAGCTGAAGATACCTGGCCAGAGCTTTGTGTCTATACAAGACAAACATGGCATCTACATCTGTCTTTCAGAGTGTAGGGATTTACAGTAACTGACACAAATTCCCACGTCTCATAATACCAGAAAGAAAAGAATATAATTCCATACCCGACTCTCGGAGATAAGCTCTGGATTTTTTTTTACTTTATTGTATCATTTATTTTAGAATTTAGTCATCCAAGATAGGTTGACACATACAATGTGTTATTTTTTCTGACATACCCCCCACCCCCACAACACCTCCACAGCTGTGACAGTGGGAGAATACATGCACAGCCAAGCTGATAGTGACACGTGAGCAGAAAAAAATGAATAAAACCGCTCTCATCCCAAGAATTATCAATGTGTCTTTGATAATGTGCTTTGACATAACCTTCAATTCACCAGCCAGTGTACTTAAAATAGCTGGAAATGCTAACAGTACATAGCAGCGCTAAAGAGCTCACTGTTGCAAGTGCATTGTGAATATGAAGCATGAGCACAAAAATATCAAAGGAACAGTGCTAAATTCATATTAGATTTATACTCCAAGGATAAGTCAAGCAGTCAATATATAGTACATTTATTAATTTAATGTTGGGCTCAGGGACACACCAAGAGTCACAAGTGAAGGAAAAAAAGAGCATTATTCATTTGTTTTCCTCCAAGATGGCTCCCTGCAAATGTTTTATTTGAACTACTGACTTTACAAGCTGAGCCCCTGGACATATAAATGCCTCTGTTTGAAAGTGTTACCCTCAAATGTAATGAAAGTGTTGGCCTGAAATGGTTATAGTGCAGTTAAATAAAGAATAATGTGACTTCCAAACCAAAATATTGTGCACTGTGCTTGACTTATGTGTCACTTTTTGACTTTCTGCAGAGAACATTGGATGTCCATCAGACCACTGCCCTTGCACATTAGATGATGCAAATTTGATACCCAGTGTGATAAGGAAAAGGACGACAAAATGTCCTGACCAAAGGCTCACTTGTGTTGACATTGTGTCATTGTTTATTAGGGATGACACAATACCACTTACCAATATCACAAACTCGAGTATCTACCAATACCAATATTTGTCTGATAGTCATTTTAGATCTTTTAAACTGTGAAGCTGTTAACAAAACATTTGTACTGACCATTTCAAGCTATTTCAAAGACAAAATTTCTCCAACAGTGTAACAAATATTCTTCTCACATAAAGAAAAAATAAACATCTAATAACATGACTCAAGAAAATGTAGAGTGAAGCAGAATATACTGTATATAGGATTTTTGGGCGACTTGTCCAGGGTTTACCCCGCCTTTCGCCCTATGTCAGCTGGGATTGGCAAAGGAACTCATTGAAATTTATTGGAAATTAACTGGATTAATCGTCATTTCACTGATTTTCTCTTTAATCAAGGAATTCTGCACATGTGCATCAAGCTCACTTCATAAGGTATATTATGAAGTGAGCTTGATAATATATATATATTTATAATAAATATTTATTTGTATTATGGCTCCCTGTGTGTGTACTTAGTATTACTTAGTACTAAGTTGTGGGGACCTAAATCTGTACAGTCACATTACGGAGACTTGTCTTCCTTATGAGGACAAATATCAAATATCATTACTACATTTTAAGGTGAAGACATGTTTTAAAGTTAGGGTTAGGGGTTAAGGTTAGGGCACTAGTAAGTATGGTTAAAGTTAGAATAAGTCTCCAGGAAAAGAATGTAAGTCAATGAAGTCATAAAAACCAGTGTGTGTGTGTGTGTGCGTGTGGCACACAAGGGCTTCTTAAGCGTTAAGACTTTTAATGTAAGGGTTAGAATTAGGTTAGGGTTATGGGTTGAGGACAGGCATTTATTTGTGCTGGTTATGGTTAGGGTAACGGTCTTAGAATTGTGTTATGTCTACATGTGTCCTCACTAAGAATGCTATACAAGAATGTGTGTATGAGTGTGTGTCACTGCCGACAGTGTCACAGTGATGGTGCTCTGGCCATCTGGAGACAGATGACTGTGTGAATCACCAGCGAGGAGGATGGATAAAGAAGAAGGTGGTGATGGGAGTGATGGAGGGAGGAAGGATACAGGGCTGGAAGGTACAAAGGGAGGACGGGGAGAAGAGGAGGTTGACACATGAACAGGTAGGAGGGAAAATAAAGGATGCTCATAGGGACAAAGCACTTGCATAATCTGAAACCCGCCTAAGTGTGGCATGTGTGCACGTGCACGCAAACACACACACACACATAGTCTCACCCTTTTGAGTAAGCTAATGACCTGCTTGTCAACACTTCCAGCTAATCATCCCCGAGTGAAGGGGGAGGAGGGTTCAACTCACACACTCTTCCAAACACTCCAATGCATGTGCCCACAAGCAGCTCACTTACATGCTCTTACATGTTGAAATAGGAGTCTGCTAGATGCCTGATAACAAAATGAGCCTTGAAAATTGGTCATTTACTAAACAACAACAAAAAAAAAAAATCAAAATGGCACAAAAAACACAGGGTCGAGATTATCTCTCAGTTGGCGTCATCTTATCGCCACTTTACTTCAACAGTTGTCTTCCTTCTATGTCTCTTATTATCTCTCCCAGTCAGTTCCAGCCTGCTGTTTTTTTTAGTTTTTTTTTTTTAATCTCCCCTGTGGCACCACTTCATGATTGCCATCATCTCGACCACCACCCCCTCCCATGCCACAGCTCCTTCTCCAATGTCCATGTAGGAAAAAATACATCATGCACACTTTGCTTTCCACACATTTCCCAGGTTTGTGTTAATAGATGATGTTTTTCCTCAGCTCTCATTTCCTACTTTATTGCTCAACTGTGAATATAGAGAGCAGATGGGAGACAGGAAGCAACAGAGTGTGCAGGTAGTAGAGGATTTGAGATTGAGATTAGCAGGCAGGCAGGCAGGAGGGGGGGGAGAGCTAAAGTGGAAGGGGGGGGGTGTGAGAGACATATAGTCAGAATCAACACACAAGGAACAATGAACATATGGTTGTTTGCATGAAGGATTTTTTTCTTTTGATCATGAGAACAGCTGTGTTCGCTAACTCATTTGGCTCCCACAGTGTCTCCATGTTAGTTAGTCACAAAGTAGAGTTTATCATCTACATGAATCTTTGAGCACCCTTTGGAGAAAAAAAATAGGAATACTTTATAACAACTACAACTATTCTGGCATAAGTTGACACCATCAGATTACTTGCCACGTAACATCTAAAGTATCAATATTAGTCTCATACTAAAAATCCCCAAATCTGATATTGGATTAAAAAAAAAAACATGCTTCACTAAGCACAGACAGCAAAAATGTAAATAAAAAGCATCAACTGTCTTCATCTAAGTCATGCTGTGGGCTGTTTATTTCTTCTCCATGAGAGTAGACTTATTGTTACATGGGCCATTATGTTTTGCAAGCAAAAGCATCAGCACAAATGTGTCATTAACAGCTTAGTTGTTTATAAGATGTAAAACGAAGGTATCTAACTTGTCTGTAACAGTAGACACATAAAGATGTGATATAAGAAACAAAAAATGGGTACAAACCATCCCTAAATTTGAGAAAAACATGAGATGAAGAGAAGGCAGGATATTTTGAGAAGCTTGAACTGTGAAGCAGCTGTAACTGAAGTCTCATTCCAGGGTCTGGATCCTCCCAAGTGTGCAGGTGACAAAGTCATCTCCTCCCTCGGCTGCACACTTCAGAGAAGGCGGAAATCATGCATGTGTAAAATGAGACAGCCTCACCCTGACAACTCTGGGGGGGAGGGGTGTTCCCTTTCTTCCTCATCCTGAAAATCTGACAAACACTGTTCATGTAAATTATATATATCTAAAATATGTTTTACTTAGTTGTAGAACTAATAGTATTATTATTTTGTGATCTAGTCAGTTCTAGTTTTGTGTTGTACCAGTTAATTATTTTGTGATTATTTAATAGTTATTAGTATTTTATATGGAATGTATCTCAGGTTGAAAAACTAATATGGACATGGACTTATATGTTAGTAACCTGGAATATGATTTACAAATATATCTATGTTGAACAACAGATAGAAACTGTAGAGAAATAAAACATTATTTTTACAACAATAGTTTAATAGCAATATTGTACATGTAAGTCAAATAAACGAATGCAGTGGGCTCTATAATTAATGATTATTCACAGCAGATAGTTCTCATATTTAATATCCAAAGTTAACACAATTTTGTCCAGGTCAAATAAACCTGGTTAAGCCTCTTAACTCTCCCCTGTAATCCATAAATAATAATATCTAAATAATATGAAGAATGTGTTGAAATTACTTAGCAAGCCTCAATATTAAATGATAAAAAAGCTTAAAGATTATATGATAATCATCTTATTTTGTATTGTAATTATTTAAGTTATTTTATTTATTTATTCTGTCTTGCATTTGTTGCAACTGCTGACGAATCCACACTTAGAAGGATCCAGACCCTCAGCATGAGACTGCAGAATGGAGGAGCTGTCCTTGGTGCTGAACAGGATTTCGGCCGAGAGGCAAATTCAGCTGCATCCGTCACTGTGTGTGCTGCTGAAGGTGTCGCGGGGTGCCATCGTCCGCTGCTCTGGTGCTTAGATATCACTCAAATTTACTTCTATTTTATACAGTTAGTACATTTGATTAATGATTTCTAAATACCAACAACTTCAAACTTGAAAAGGTTTTCGTTAAGGGGTAGAGAGTTCTGAACTTTCAAGAGCTACAATTATTTTGGTAAAGGAAATTTTCAATTTCATTATAATACATTTTTGGCTTGCAGGACTCATGGACTTAAAGTCCGATGGAGTGTTTTTTTTTTAACTGTCAATATTTATCGCATCTTGAATACCAAAACATGTGTTGTCATTCTATATCCACTTTAGATTCAGAACAACTTAATCTCATCAGCATCAGTGAGCCAATAAGATTGTCGTGCTTTCTGAGGGCAGTGCTTGTTTAATGAGATATTAAAACTAAACCCACGTATTGTTTGAGGTGAGGTAATTCTGGTGCTTTACCAAGTTTTTTTTCACGCTGCGTCATTGAATGCGCTCTCTCTCTCTCTCTGTCTGAGCCTCACGACTCTGCCAATGTCATAGAAGTAAAAATATATTAATAAACAAAACGCGGCATCAAGCCCTCCGGTCCTCATAGCATTGCTATAAGTTTCATCATGACCACAACACTGTGTTCTCCTTCTATAAAGGAGAGAGCACAGCAGAGCGTGGTCTCACTTGCAAATGGAACGTGCTGAGCGACTGTCTCATGCGCGGCTGACGAATGATCCAATAGCGGTGGAGATGGAGCGGAGAGTCGAGACACAAGAAACCGGTGAGGAAAGACATGCCTCCCCCCGTGCTCTGGTGCTTTTCCACCCTCCTCTCCTGGTCTTTTTGCATTCTCTCCCCCCTTAGCGCGTTTAACAGAATTTAGGTTGATTACCGCTTATTGAGCTACGAGTCCACTGGGACAGCTGGCTTTGATCCCATGGAGACAACACGCTGCTCTTTTCAGATCTCTTTTTCACACACACCATCTCACACATCTCTACCTCAGTCTGTGTGGCCCTTGGGAACGATAATAAGGTTACGGAGAAGGCTGAGAATCGTTTAAATTGAGGCTGGATGGGAAATGACGAGGGTATAAAAACGCATACATGCAGACTCATATGAGGTGCTTATCGAACATGGATCAGCTGTGGCTGGTACTTAATTGGCCAGACTGAGTTTTAAATTTGTGTAAGTGTAGAGAAATGCCACGTAGCCCATCAGGTCTTCTCTCTTTCTACTCAACATATAGTGTGAGGCTCTGGTGCCGCTCAATGGGAGAATGGGGCAACTGCTGGTGGCAGCAGCAGCAGCAGCAGCAGCAGCAGCAGCACCGAGGGACGCGCAACACCAGACCCAGCACAAGTGGGGAACGCAAACGTACTCACTGACAACAGTGTTACAGAGAGCCGCAGTCCGGCCTTACCTGTGTGTTATTTGTAGATATGAGCAATTATGTCACTGTGGCCTTATTGGTCCTGGAATTGGGATGAAATAGCGAGAGAGTGCGCAAAAAGCACAGTGAATGCAAATATAACAAGTAGCTTTCCACAATATTTACTCCAAAGATTTGTCAGTGTTTGTGTGTGTGTTAAACCCACATCCCACCAAAACCATGTGGGTGGTTGACGACACAAGTTCGATCAAAAGAGGAGTGGGAGTAACATGGTGGGAGAACTGAGAGCTGTTCCCGATGAAGGGTAGAGTTTGACACCACGCTCGAGCACCGATGACGCGGCCCATGCATGCACCCTGCGCTTTATTTATTTAATTATTTATTTATTTTTATGCGGAGCCCCATCAACTCGTGGATAATGTGCTGTTCGACCAAGGGTATGAGTGGGCGAACACATGAGCCACGACTCGCTGTCAAATTCACATTGTGGTCCAAGCAGCATTCTTGGCTTTTACTAAATATAGTCACCGTTCCACGCTGTGGAGCCAAGACAGTGATAAAACGGTTTGCTTTCTCTGCCAGAGGAGCTGCTCAGGATTAAGGCAAAAAAAACAAAAACAAAAAAAAAAAAAAACACTGCAGTTGTTCCACGAAAAGCCTAGGCTCCAAGGAAGGTTTTTAGAAATGCATGTACATGACAACAGACACAATTTTCATTTTCTCTTTTACACCAGGTTGTGGAGACGTGAAAAGCTAATTAATAGTAAGTAATAGTCTGTTGAACGTCCAGCTCCAGCTTCATTTGCAATTAATCAAGGGAAGAAAAGCCAGAGTCACTTAGCTGCGCGCACACACACACGCACACACACACAGTGAGTGAGTGAGAGATAGAGGGAGCTGAACTCAAGTACTCTAAGGTAAGAAACCACAAGTGAAAACATAGATGTTTACTTGAGAAGCTCGATCATCTTTAGTGGTATAATTATCAAGGAAGTCTCAGCACTCACGCACGCGCGCGCGCACACACACACACACCCTTATGGACTGAACTGCACAATAATCCAGCGCCTGTTTGACCACCTCATCATGAGAGCAGAGCACGCTGCTGCTGCTGCTGCTGCTGCTGAACCAACGTCGTCTCTTCACCTGAGAAAACCTCGGTTTGTGGGAAGCAGCCACATTCGCACACACACACGCACGCACGCACGCACGAAGAGAGTCCATATTTATTTCAACATTCACACAGCTCATTTAACACATTCACATCATTTAACACACCTCTGCTCCTCTAACCTGCCTGTCACACAAATACACACGCGTTTAATGACACATCACCACAGTCAAGAAGCTCAGTTGCAGTTGTCACCAAAATAGCCACCCAACCTGGCACCTCTGCTCTATTAATAACTTTGGATGCAGGGATAACGCAGATGTGGCTTTAGGATGCGCGTGTATTGTGTGTATGGGGGGGTGTTTGTGTGTTGCTGATGCTGATTTGTATTCAGTCAAGGATCGGGGAGAGTAGGCGGTGAAAGTGGTGGTGAACCTGCTGCATTTTGCATCTTGTCAGCAACACAGACTTACCCTTTACTGAGGCGGCCAGCAGCCCCATGTATAAGAGCAGCACCTGACTCCAACGGTGCGCCTGCACTCCCGCCTTCATTAGAGCAAAAATCCGTATTCCGTTCCCTTTTCTGTGTGCGCATTCCAGTCTCCTTCCAAGTCCCGGTGCTGCGTCCGGATGTGAGGCGGCGGTCATGGCAGGGCTGTGTGTTTCTCTGTTGTGGCAGGCGCGAGAGTTTCTCAGATGGTCAGAAAAGGGAGATTCACTCGGTGTCGTTGCTGAGAGAAATCCCAATGCATGGAGGAGGCTCGGATCTCGCAGCTGGACTGAACCATGTCATGCGGGGACCGAGGGGTTCAGAGTATGTGTCTAAGAAGATAGATTTCACACCTACAGAGAGGAAAGGATGGCGAAGGCAACCTGAAGAGGAGACGGGATTCAAGTGGACACTGAGCTGTCTCGCACGCGTAAAGAGGGGGAAAAAATTACCCACGTCAATCCCACGTCCACTCCAGATATGTAACTGATATTAAAAAAAAAAAAAAAAACAGCAGAACCCTCGTTCAGTTTATTCCGCAGCACTCGGTATTATGTCTCCAGTTAATGATAACATCTGTTAATCCACCTTTTAACTCGTCATTATAGACTGAGGAACGATGGTTATCCGGGTCCGAGAGAAAACACCTCGTTTAAGTTCTCTGTAGTCAGTGATTGTTGCTGTGCAGAGACAAATATACACTAGGCGATGCACTTATTCCCGGTATCGCAGCGCCTCGATCACCACCGCGTAGTCTCAGTGTCTGTGCGACGCCAAGATTCAGACTGCAGCTCCGCTCCTGCTCTGCGCGCCTCGCTCTCTCTCGCTCTCTCTCTCTCTCTCTCTCTCTCTCTCTCTCTCTCTCTCTCTCTTTAGTCGTGGGCTATCACATGCCCACATCTTTAGAAAGTCGAGGTCACCAACACGTAATAACAATAACAGTAGTAGTAGTAGTAGTAGTAGTAGTAGTAGTAGTAATAATAATAATTATAATAATAATAACAATAATGATATGATCTGGTATCATATGTTGTGATAAGATGTAGTGGTCACTGTCTCCATCGGTTTAACATAGACGTTTACTTCCTGCACACTAAAAATGAAACTGATCTTCTGAATCTCATTCCCACTTATGCATGACAGATGTAACTAGTTTTCCGCTTTGCTTTTATTAAGCTTTATAATTCTGTAATTGTATCTGGTCACTGAAATATAATAATAATAATAATAATAATAATAATAATAATAATAACCTGCAGGACTGGTCACCAAAACTGGTTTTGTACCTTTTTCTATTTGCCACTCTTGTTTACTTTCGCTTGACAAAGATGTTTTTCAGTAGCCTCTATGCTTCAGCTAAACGTTTCAGTCATCTCCATAGAAACCACACAACATCCTATGGCTAGTTCTTTTGGTTAGTATCTACACTGTTGTTTTCCATTCATTGTTTTCCATGACTGTGCCTTCTTCAAACAAAGCAGCGTTCCTCAAAGGCCTGCATCTGTCTGTTTGTCTTTAGGCTTCTTCCTCTAACGATTTCCATCAGGCTGTGGAGTGAGGGATGCAACAATGGCCTCAAAAGTTCAAAGTTTTTGATTTGCATCAGTCTCACTCACTCATTCATCTTCTACCTCTTTATCCTTCTATCCTATCCTAATCCCAGCTGACACAAGGCAAGAGGTGGGGTACACCCTGGACAGGTCGCCTGTACATCGCGGGGCCACACAGACAAACAACCATCCACTCTCCTATTCACACCTGCAGGCAATTTTCTTCTAAAAAATTCTTCAGCACAGAAGTTCAAAGCCTCCCACCGCAAATCAAAGTCCATCTTCTAAAAAAAGTTTCTGTTTGTTCATATTCTTCTTTTTCATCCAATGAGTTCCAGCAGGCTGTAGAGAGGCGCAATGTTGCCCTGCAAAGTTCACAGTTCCCAATCACATCTGTGAAGTCCAAAAACACAATTCTTTTTAACCACAGAGAGGCAGCACAAAGTTCTTCTTCTTCAGTCCTTTAACATCCTCATTCTTTTATCGTCATCTTGGTTCTTTAATCCCTCTGGATTCTTCCTCTCTCTCAAAGCTCGTCTGGGTGAACTCAGTGGGAAAGATGAAAGTGGGAGGTGAATCACACCCTTTCCAGACTCATGTTTAATCTCAAATGAGATCCTCCCCTTAGTCTTGTGTTTTGGTAGAGAATTTCCACATGGAAAACAGGTGTAGGTGTATCGACACACTGTATGTTTTTCATCAGATCAGTTCTCCCTCTCCGTCTCCGTGTCTACAGTCAGACCAAATATCTGCCCGCAGTAAATACAGTCAGATGAAGCTCACTCGTGTGACAGTACCCGCCATTTCCTTCTTGGAAAGTAGTTGCCAGAAAGTTGTGACTCTCTAAATTTGTTGCTAGTTGCTTTTTTTTCAAGACAGACAATACTGTTTGTAATCATTTTTTTTTATTATTTTCTTTCTTTATTTCCCTTTCTTTCCCCTGGCTTGGTTCATTCTGTCTCAGTTTCTGTTATACATGTAATGTCTATAACATCATCATCTCCATTTTTGTTGTACTGTTATAGCGCCACTTACAGGCTTGGCATATGCACTGCAGCATTTTGAGACATTTTGGGGGGAAACTTTTTCAAAATGGCAAAGGATAATTTTGTGCCATTTCCGTGTTGATGTGATCTCATACTCAATCTCAAATAAAACCCATTTGTTTTGTGTTTGGGTAGGGAATTTAATCTGTCTTTTATCTTTGGGAACATTATGCAGACAATAGTCCTTTGATGACTTTTAACAAAGAAAGGCCGAGTTATTTACCTGTGAGCGACACTGCACATGTTCCCAGATTTTGCACAGTGATGGTGAGATGAAGCCCCGTGAATATGTCAAATCTTTCCAGCCAACTGCTGATGCTCTTCGACTCTTTGGTGACTTCATTTTTGCTGACCAAGATCCTTAGATCACGCAGAACACTCAAAAACTCAAAACAACGAGGAAGTGATGGCATGTCACACTATATTCTGATAGCCTTGACACAGGCTTCATTTGGACACGCCCCCTTTGCTCAACACAGAAGAATCCAGGATTAAGGAATGGTGACAACTGCAATGAAGACGGATGAGACTAAATAAATGGGGGGATGAGAAGAACTTGGAACTTTGACAAAAACTTCAAGCTGTGGAGAGCAGCTTTGCACCTCTCAGTGTAAAGCCTGCCGGGAATTATTAGAAGAAATCCAGAAGGCAGTATTACAGTTAAACTCCACAATCAACCACCCAACCTAGTCAGGCATGGAGTTTAACAGCAATTGCATTACTAACTTCTGCAGGTATTCAGGCATTCATCACTCCTGCCTTCCAATCCTTTCTCAGTGTTTGCCTTCGTTTAGAAGGTTGCCTTCCAACTTTTACCTTTTGTCTTTTAGAAGTTTTATTGGATGGTTTTCTAATAATTTCTGGCAGGATGTACACAGGTGTCAAGCAATATTTCCTTTGATATCTTCGTTACATCAAACTTTAAGTACACTTTCCTTTTATGTCTTTTATAAGTTAAGTCGGTCCCTTAAGTAAGAGAGAGTATATATACAGTATCAGGTTTGAGTGTGCCTTAAACACATTGATAGGTCTTGCAAAAGAGGAGACAGCACTAAAACAAAACTAATCAACTGCTTTGAGAAGGAGGGGAAGAAGACAAAGAAGAAGAAAAAGTAATGGACATCACAGAAGTAAAAATAAAAATGAACGAAACAAAGCAGTTCATGGATGAATCCTCTGCCTGGGGTTATCCCCGCGATGATTTTGACCGTGTCTGCAAAGTCATCTGGTGCAGAGCACAGCAGGTCGAGGAGAAGTTTGGCACAGGTCTATGTAGACCAGAGTCACCGCAGAATGAAGATGGTGCCTCCTCACTCAGCAAGTTGAGTCACTGGTAGGGATGCAACACTACCAGGTCCATGATTAAAACGCAAAAGCTACTCCATACTTATGTAGGCCGTCACCATCAATCACATTCACTGTAATGTGTGTAATGTGTTCTATAATGGGTCTATGAAAGTAAACACATGGTAAACCTTTACAATGGAGTATAATTACCTATTACCTTTGTAGGCAAATACACATTTCATTCATAATTTGGTCATAAAACAAGCATATATCATCTATTTTTCCCTTCCAAGACAATGGTAGGCAATATAAGAGATTTAATTTAAGAAGTTAATAATTTAATATGATGAAAGTGTAGTAACCCACTAATTATATGTTTATTATAATATATATAATTATATATTATATATAACAAATATATTACACGTGCTTTAAAGGTCAAAGAGTGTTTTTAATTCATATTGACCAAAATATTAGCACTTCAAAGACAGTTAAAAGTTAGGGTCCGTTTCTGACCTACAACCCAAAATTGCAGTGCAGATCAGGTGGGCTGCTGTGCAGTCACAGACCTGCTGATAATAATGTACATGCACCATCTGCATCTGCTCCTTTGCCACCCGGAACTTCCCATGATATCTCCTGTAACATAAGTGTCCCAGCTCTCACTGGACCACGTGTTCCACATCGCTGCTCAGCAGTTGACAGACTGCAGCCTAACAAAAATAGCCTCATTAAAAAGTCATGGTTTGAAAGGGAAGCTGTGTTACACATACAGGTTGGTGAGCATTTTTAACTGAATCCAAAATCTTGGATTCAGTTAAAAGTTCAGTCATTTTTTGGCAGTGAAGCTATCGGTTAACCAGTTAGCTTAGCACAATGTTATAAGCTACCAACACCTTACCATCACCATATACAAATCTGCCAGTGAGAGTTAAAACTTAAACCAGTGAAATATCTGGCACTACTTTCACAAAATTGACTATCATTAAGTAAAGAAGTTGAATAAAACATTGCTAAGTAAGTTATTCATGTAGTAATAGCAATGGTAGTTGCTACGTAACAGATACACAGTGTGTTTACATGCATGTTAGAAGTCTGATTATAGTCGGAAAAAGAAAATAATTCAGTTTTCTTAATGTCATGTAAACACAATAGACCAACTACAATCTAGCAAGTCTTGGTCAGACTAACCTAGATAATGCAATTCATAATCCGATTACTCCTGCACTTACATGCTTAATTGGAATGGAGTTGGACTTGGCGTTCTGCGCATGAACCAAAATTTCCTCCCTGGTCTTTGACCCAGATGTAGAAGGAGAGGATGTATAAACTTCAGTACTGTTGCTGGAAATTATATGGCGGTGGGTGTCTTTCTTCAGACAACACAGTGCCCACAAGAGCCATACACAATCTAATTTGTATCACAATTAACATGCTAAGTAGGTACGAAACATACAGAACCACAGCACAATCCATCTCACTGTCCATCTCGCCATTTGCTGTTTGTTATGTAAAGGGCAACATCAAACTGATTTAATATGCACCAGCTTATTGAGATACAGCGCCACCTACAGAGGCAGAGTCAGGTGTACACAACCAATAAATGGATTTTCTCCTCTGTATGCATTCTCAGACTCGGCAGGTTATCCAATTGCCTATCTTAGTCGGAATAAGGTACGAATAAACTGTGCAGGTAAATGTACTATTTTCTTCTTGTCTAGGCATATGGAACAGCACACAGAGACTGAAGATTTGGGTCAGAACCCAGAATTCATCGGCACTGGATTGGTGGAAATGAATATTACACCTAATATGGGAAAGGAAACAAAGGAAAGACATTTGGTGAACACTTTTCACCCGCTGGCAAACCTTTCAGCTCACCTGCACCCAATAATTATTCCAGGACTGAGAGAACAAAGTGACATTTCCAAGACAAAAGTTGAAAATGGGCAGAGACACACTTACCCAACAAACCACTACAATATGACATTGGATTACAATCAGAGATGTGTGGAAAATGTTTCACATGAGGTCACTTCCATTTGGACGAAGGATCAAAACTCTGTAATGGATCTTCAAACTTTAAGCTTATCCAACCAAAATGAAATGTCTACCATCCAACATGAGCAACTAAAGACATACAACCAACCTCCTTCTAATGGTAACAAATCTGTCTAGCTCTTCTCATGCCTGAATAATCATTAATATGATGTTATGTCATACTTTCTGGAGTTACATATGCACAGCATACTTGAGTAATTAAAGACAGAAGATGCAGTGGCACGTGTCCCCGGTATACATGCTGCCTCTTACATACTGCTATTTTTTCCCACCACTTTTGCCACAAAATCTGTGGCATTACTTGCTTACTTTTTGAACTTCAGACCCACTTCTTGAAATGAATTTGTGTGCTCAGCAAAGGAGCCAAATCAAAAAAAAAACTTGATCAATCTGGGGACAGTGCTCTGACATTCACAATCGCCTGACAAGTCCACCCAGCCACACAACGTACCTATCTGTGTAGGTGTCAAACACCGCAATTTTGCATTGGTGGTGAAGAAAAGAACTGTCTCGCTCAAATTACTAACCGGGAAAATGTTTTTTTATATATATAATTAAGGGATTATTGTGCTGTGGCAAAGTGAATTACAGGGGGAGGCTTCCATACTGGCCGCTGATGCAGAACAAAGCAGTGGACACAGATAGGAATTAAGTCAACAGCAGCTCAAATTCACAGTTATACTTTTGGCAGGCATCACTTGTATGGTGCTTTTGACACACACTGCAGTAATATTTTGATGTTGTTATTCAGACTATCTGTACATATTTGTACATAGATACTGCTCGCGGCACTTTGAATACAGTGTACATTATTAACAGGACACAATTCAGACAAGACATTAAATGAGTATAGAATTAATTTACCTCACTTGTTGCGCATATTACAGATGCAGTTACACATACTGTGGATGTAAATGCCAGAACCTGGGCAAGTGTTGTCAAAGAAGGCATTAAGCGAGAAGTTACTCCTCAGCATGAAGCCAGATGTAGGACTTTTCAACAGAGACATACCATTATCAGAGCCAATGGTAAGTATGTTCCTCTACCCATCTTCAAGACTGTGTCCAGTTAGGGCAGACAGGACAGTGCAAATGTGAAAGGATAAGTGTTAATCCCCCCCCTTCCTTGATGTGCATATTTCAGTTGCGGGTACACATGGTGTGGATGTAAATGGCAGGACTTGGGCTAGTACCAAAGAAGGCACAAAAAGAGTAGTGACCCCTCAGCAGGAACCCAGACTTAGGACCTTTCAACAGACAGGTGCCATTAACAGAGCCAAAGGTAAGTGCATACAGTACCTTAATACCCTTATCAAACACAACTGCATCTTGTCAGGCCAGACAAGATAGTACAAATATGAAACAAGACTAATCAATTCCTCTTGCTGTTAATATTGCAGTTGAAGGCATAGAGGCAAATCACAGAACCCAGGTTAATGCTGTCAAAGAAGGCAAAAAGAAGGCAGCGGCCCCTCGGTGGGCAAAGAGGAGATAGAGGAACAAACTGCATAAACATGTCATCTTCTCAGCAAAATAGGTTTGTTTTTAGGGATGAGAATTGATATATCAAATTAAAAGATACATGGAATTTAAAAGATTACATGCTGCTTTAGAATTTACTCACTCACTCATTTCCTACCACTTTATTGTCCACATGAGGCTCACGGGGGCACTGATGCCAATCCCTGCTGTAATGGGGCAAAAGGCGGAGTACAACCTGGACAGGTCGCCAGTCCATCACAGGGCCAAATGGAATTTATTTTGAACAGTTACACTCAGAGTAAAACCAAAAAACAAGTAGATCTACAATGCCAGTTTCTAACATCTAGTTAACCTGCTTCTTCAAATAAGTGGGTTATGGTTATAATAAGCAGGGTCTACTGTAGTGACGGGGTTAAAATCTTTCACTTAAAAAAAAATGCAGTTTTTCCCCTTTTTTGGACTGGTTGCTGCTGCTTGAGTGCCATTTTTTGAAATGATTCAGCACATACATCAGAAGTTCTTAGAAGTGATGCTCACAGTAGCTGAAGTTAAGTAGTAATGCAACTAACCATAACAACTAAAGCTACCCTTTAGCAGCAGCAAAAGGGTAGCTTGCTTAAAGGGCGGGTCACAAGCAACGCGTGAAAATCACGTGGAAGGAACCAAAGGTGTTTTTAAGTGAGGCGTCACAGTCCTGTTGCGTCAGTCATTACAAAGCAAACAAAATCTGGGAGCTGCTGAGATGATCAGCCTCATCTTAAACATCTCACCCAGTTTACTTGCAGTTTATATCACTTGTCACACAATCACCTGACATTGCCAACATTGTCATCATTAAAGGACAGGCTCGTGGACTGATACCTACCACCTGATGATGTTTACAAAATTTGGGAGTTGCAATCAAATATTTATGCTCATTTCTACGTTTCATGACTCCATATGGACCCAGTAAACATATAAGAGGCAATAATGCCAAATTCAGGTCTGGCAGACAGAACACCAGTCAAAACAGTGATCATGTAAATGTTTCACTTTTATCTGTGCAGTTTAGTTAAACACAAATTAGCTTTCACCTGAGACCACAAAGTAAAAATGCAAAAACAGTGCTGGTGTGAGCTCAAAAAGTCCAACAAAAAGTAATGGGGAATACCCCATCTCTCTATTTTTTTCTATCTTCAAACTACATGAGTTTTATTTTTAGTTGCACTTTCCAAATGCAGTGGTGACAGTGACAGTGAAGCTTGGTGCATTATGAGGTTTGCCTCTATGGCCTCTGCACTTCCAATCCAAAAGGATAATTACAGAAGCTATAATGTGCATTCCCCCTGAGTGGAAGTGGCAACATGGGGGTCTCAATATCACCTGAGAAATGAGATGTAAGGAGGCGAGAGAGAGAGAGAGAGAGAGAGAGAGAGAGAGAGAGAGAGAGAGAGAGAGAGAGAGAGAGAGAGAGAGAGAGAGAGAAAGAGATGTGATGTGAGGAAGAGCACAATAATGAAAAGATTCATTTTTGCCAGCAAAACTGCTGATATAGAGTGTGAAAGTAATGAGAACTATTTCAGAAATAGGGACACTAAAGTTTATTTTCCCCTGTCTTTCTTATACGCACACATGCATACTTGGTATAAAAACCATGAAGAATTAGTCTTAAGAGGCTTTTTCATTGAGTATTGTTACATATGCACAGTGAATATTAACGTAACAATTTTGGGTTGACTTCTTTAAAAGAAAAATCATTCTGGTACAACCAAAGTCCTATGTATATAACTACATTTTGAACTCTGAGTGTATCAGCCTCTCTAGCTATTGTTATGCATTAATTCAAATCTCCTGTGTCCCAGTAATCAAATCCTTGATATTAGATACTTGCATAGTTTGCAAATCTTGGCAGTGCTGCTGTGCTGCGGTTTAAAAAAAAAAAAAATCAGAAAAGAGAATGTTCAACTTTTGGCAAATTGAGAAAAAAGTGAGGGGCCAAATGTTTTGGTTCTACAGCCTGATCGATGGGCTGTTGCAATTGTGAGACTGTCAGGCACAAGGGATGTTAGAGAAGGCACGGTTAGCTGGAATGAGACTTGTGCATTTGAGCCCACGTGCCTTTCAGCATGTACAAGTGTGTGAGTGGCAGACACATAGGGCTAAAGTTTTCCCCTTTGTGTTCCTTGCTTCATCCAGCTAATAAGCATGTCTGTTGCTAGGCTACACAGGTCTGTTGGTATTCTTTGGCTGGTGGCCTTTTCGGTAAGTGTATATCTGATATAAAAACTGAGAAATGTAGAAAGATGAGACAAACGGCTCAAGAAACATGGTCAGAGAGTCACACCACTCTTTCCTTTAGAAGATAATCATAATAATAATAGCATTATTCATATATCACTTTTTAAAACAGAAGTTTTTAAGTGCTTTGATGGGCAAAGCAGAAACAGGATACTCAAATGTCAGATTACATAAATCCAGAGCAATACAAACAAGAACATTGCAGAGACGTGGGTGCCAGATTTTCTGTGAATACGACGATAAGACACTGCACTTTTACAGTGTTGATGCACAAACACAACTGACCCATTGTCTGTTTTATTTTATAAACAATTAACCTATTTGGTTAATTTTAGAATGTCAAGTCTGTGTTGTTGAGTGGAAGGCAATGGGTGACACAACAGACCAAAACATAATCACAGTTTCATCTTTTGTGATTATAGAAGCCAGTTTTTCAGTTTAACATGTTTCCTGAATTTTTGATGATACATCATGGTCATTTCATGTATTAATGTAATACATTTCTAATATTTAGCCCCTTAATATACAGTATAATATGATATGCAATGTATACCTATAGAAAAACAATTGGGAAAGATGTATGTGCACAATTTTATGATTTTAGCTTGAAGTAACCATAATGCTTGTGGTGATTTAACGGGAGTTGCTGAGCAGCACTAACGATGCAAAGACTACTTGCCAAATGATGGAGATTTTGGCTTTAAGAGCTTGTGCTTCGTCCACACTCTGTTCTGGATCCACGCCCTTCGCCCACGTCCTGGCATTTTCAAATGCTCAAACGTGGCGGATGGTGCAGAGTGAGTTTTTGGCATCACCAGACATGTTACTCTGCAACCAAAATTATGAAAAATCATTGCACTGTTATAAATCATGGTACATTTCCTCATTGAGGCAATTGTCAAATAGATCTCTCCTAATTTTCTTCTCTAGATATTGCACTGTAAGATTAATACTGATAATATAGAACCCAAGAAAATATATAATAAACCTTTATTAGTTATCTTTAATTAAGAATAAATAAACATTGGATTTATTATGATGCCTTGTTGACACAACTATCTATAATCAGAATATAATTTATTACTTTGTTGCTATACTTTAAGTTTTTATGCATTATTGTCTCCAGCCATTGAAACCACTAGTTTATGTATTTATTTCTTAAGTCCTGAAAAACCTAATTACAGAAGCTGGACATAGCACATACCATGTCCTACGTCCTACAATCATTATATCATGATGCTATTTTATAAATTATTGAAAAGAGCAGGGGTTTAACTAACCTAAATAGTCTTTGTTTTGTAGAATTTAAACTAAAGTGAGCTCAGTCTGCATGTTGTGATTGTGATGTTCAGAAAATTACCCTGAGGAATTGTGAATTAATGTTTCCACTATATGCAAATGTTATTGTGCCAATTTTCCAACCAGATGACATAAAACACTTTGCAGGAGGAGAGGATGCTTTAAGATAATAAAATCAAGATTTGCCTAAGATAACAGTCTAGGCCACATGATAGAATGTGTTTGTTTCATGTATTAATTTAAGGAATATGACGCTCATGCCACTGGTTAATAAAAACTCTCTTTAATGGACGCATGATTCACATGTTGTGTGCTTTACGAATTGACAATTTAAAAAAAAGTTTCCCCTTGAAACTTGTCACATTTTGCTTGTGTCCACATTACGAATGTGCACAGAGGCAGGTGGCTGCACCAAATGTGTTTCAAAACAAAACACTGCACCACCTGTAGCCCATTTCCACACGCACCCCTCCAGTGTCAGTGCTTTATCTAGAATGCATTACAAGCCAGTGCCAGCTTTTTACCAATGGCACAGACATGGTACAAGTTATAAACAAATTTGTAACACCTACAATATTTCTTTCTAATAGTTGGAAACAGTGAATGGGGTAGCAGTGGGGAACTTTGCAAATGTCAAATGAAAGTTAAAACAAAGTTTATAAACAACAAGCAAAGTAGTCAGATTTAGTCACCCATTCTCATGACCCAAACTGCCACCTCACAATGTTCTTTTGAGCTTTATTGGTCCACAGGTGCTACATATTGCATGTGTGCACTCAAGATAATGTTCATTTCTTAAACCTTTCAAATTAAGATCACTGCAGGAAAAAACAAAACGCGTGGAACTTTGTAAGTTATAGTTACCTGACAACTAAACTAAATGGCAACTAATTTATTAATTACAATTACAATGCAGTTGAACTTCAAAACGGTTCAAAAGAAGATACATTACTTTTGAATAGCCCACAACTGATTTTTCAGCTAAAAATCTACAGCCCATACACTTTACAGGACCTTTTCAGCACTAGTAGCATTTCTGTGACACTGCAGTGAAGGTGTTTTGTTACTTCTCTTTATGGAAACCCTCCAAAGCAATTTGTTGATATTGTTCTTCTGAAAAATGTCGCTGCTTTTTTTTTTTTAACTTCAGGTCCATTTCCATTGTATGCCTGAAATATTCAACAGAGACAGTTCACTGAACTCATCTTTTTACTTATTCATTTGCTTTACCAAGTCAAGGCTGCCCAACCTGGTGAGAATGTTTATCCACTAAGAAAAACCTCACACCTTCACTTCACAGTGACACAGTGTTGACTTTCAGACTCGTTAAACATCGATTCTTTCTTTCAGGCACATTCAGAATTTGTCCTTTTCTCCACCCTTTCTCTCTCCCTCCACTTGTTTGATCTCCTTCCCTCCAGAATTTTGGAGGCCAGACGCATCGAGCGAACTGTCCTTCGGGATTCTCCCCGTTTCTCTGTCCAACAGGTGGAGTGGGTAACAATCTCATTTTCTCATGTCCCTGACATTCGGAGCCACTTCTAATCTGTGTCCCTGAATTTACATCTAACTGTAGTTTACATGGGAGTCTAGCTAGTCAGGGTGCAGCTGTGACTCAGTCCTCCATTGATTCTCACTTTATTTCATGAAACTGTCACCTTGCATTACAAATAATAGTGCTGGCATTCTGCAATAAATCTTCCTTGGTGGAGATTCTTCTGTGAGAATGATACAAACTATAACTCATATGCTGTGTATGTGTGAATCAGAAGTTAGTATGTGCATGTGTCTTTTTCAGCGGAGGCTGTTTTGCATGTATGCACAAGTGTGTGCCTTTGTGTGACAAACCATGTCGCATGATGTGTTATTGACTATAGGGAAAATAGCTTTATTTCCCTGGTGTCATTCTTGATGGATGCTCCTCATAAGACAAGCACAATGAGACATCATTCCTTATCTTTCCTCCTCCTCCTTACCCTACCCCTCCACCCTCCATCATATTTTTTTTCCACGATGAGCCAAACCATGAGGCCCTAGCCCCATTTTGGCAGTGGTTGTGAGTGGTGTCACAGTGAATTTCATGCTGCCACATGTTGTGTCTGATGTGTCCTAATTGAGAGGGAGGTTGGCTGTCTTTAATAATAACCCCTATGACCATCATAATGCGGTGCAAAATGGCACCGCATTATGAGCTTTAGAACAGACAGCTTTTCCTAGCAGACAGCTTTTCTGCCATTATAATATACATAATTTTCTACTTTAATGACAACACATTCTGCATGGCAAGGATGAGCGAAGATGTTTTTTTAAGGCCACATTAGAATTTAATGTTTTTTCAGTGGTTTGGACAGAGTGAATGCACTTTTTCCCTCTTTATCTTTTTGAATGGAGGTCATTCTGGGTGCTCTCATCACTGCGCACAGCTTCACTTTGTTGAAGCGGCATTCATTCCGATGGAGGGTGAATGAGCAACAGTAAGACTAGTGTCCCTTGTTGGGCCATATGAAACATGACAACCGCTTTGCAAAAGCAAATACATTTTGAAGGAAACTTACCTGAGATTGTACTTAAGCCATCGACATACATTAGAATGGATGGTAAAACGGATGTAGTATGTAGTATGATTTCAGCAGGTCATGTATTTTTTTGTGTAGCTTCCATTTGTACAGACAACAGCATTGTTAAACGTGTAATAATGTTTAAGGCTAGTTAAGTCCAATAGATTAAATGTGCAGTGACATAATAAATTTAATATACTGTGTGTAGCATTTCCTTTATTTAAAGCCAGAAATGTCTGTATCCTACAACAAAGGAGGGACAGAAACACATCAGGGGTGCACTTACAGTAAAACCTGTGACTACCCAAACTGGGCCTTTATCAAAACCTCCAAAAGAACAACATCTGACAAGGAACAAAACAGCAATAGACAGAAGAACATTGTTACTCAGGATATTGCTGGAATCTCTGAGAAACAGGGAGGATCTTTGACAAACACCACATGCCCGTACACCTCAAACCAAGCAACTCCTTAAGGAAGAAAATTGTTCATCCTGAGGACAGAATTCCAAGACATTGACAGAGCAATGCGGTTAATGAGGATTGTCCTGACCTCTACATGTGGGAAACCACACAAACACTGCATAAACACATGACACAGCACAGAAGAGCCAGCTCATCCGGACAGGACTCAGCTGTCCACTAATAAATCTGAAGGACAAGGGACACTCTCATGATTTTGAGAATGTTTGCAATCTGGCCAGAGAGGACAAATAGTTTGAAAGAGGGATGAAGGAAGTCATCAGTGTTAACCTGGAGAAGCCAGCATTCAACAGAGGAGGTGGACTAAGACAGCCCCTAACAATGCTGTCCAAGACACCACCTAACAACTCTGTCCTAAGCTCTGTGCCTAAAAGGATCAAGTCACATAAAGAACAACACAAGTGAACTCCAACACTCCACACAACAACAGACTCCATCTCTCTGACCCTAACCACCCTCTTGAAACCAACAACCTGAAACTGGGTAAGAGGGGTGAACAATCTGCATTGTTTAACTTAATACTCAGGTTTTCAGCCTTCAGAGGCTAAATATCTGGATTTTTCCACCAGTTAGTCCAAACTGAAGAGGTCTATTGGATAAGAGGTGAAACGTCTTCAAATTGAACTCAACCAAGTCAAGTTTCCTACTGCTAACTACATTATTTCAGCAAAATCTGTAATGCGGCTTATCATACTTTCCTTCCACCAAAAGGCCACATTTCCACATTTTCTTCAGTTAGGTAAAGCAGCCCTTGTTGCATTTAAGCTGTGTGGAAAAAAATGCACCAAAAAGGTGCATATTATTTATTATAAGAATACCCATGGCCAAAAGCATCACTATCCCAGAAACAAAGTACAGACTATGGTGCTTATCTTCTAAACCATGTAATATTTAAAGATTTAACACTGATTGTTTGCTTGTTGGTTGTGACAGCAGAGGTGAAAAATGTCTTCAGCCATCAGCGACTTTGCCACAGCTTCTCATCTTGTTAAATAACCAGCTTATCAGCCTGCAACAGGACAAAGATGACACTCTTACGGTTATTAATGTGTCTGAGTATCAATACCGAGCATGTATCTTTGGATCAGTTTATTTTCTGCAGTGCAGAGTGAGTGTGTATCCATCTGCACGCAGCCTCCACCTTCTAAGCCACAGCCTGCTGACTATTCTTTAAGTAATGATTCTTTCCTTAAAACTGTGACTTAGCTACAGTCATTTATATTCATAACATGTAATTACTCTGAGCTGCAAGCAGATCCAGAGTGGGTTGAGTCTTTATTTTCTCTAAGAATCATCTGAGTGCACAACTGTCTGCTAGGAAGGAATAGAAGTTAGAAAGAACTCTAACACTAGCTTTATTCACCATGTGTGGTGATCTGGGGTTGCCAGAGGGGCCCATTTCTAAGTTAATTTCAAACAGATAGTCAAAAAGCTACTCAAACACGGTGTCCGCCCCCCCCCCCCCCCCCCCCCCCCCCCCCCCGGGGGCCGCCCCCCCCCCCCCCCCAAACGAGCTTTCAGCAAGGAAATATGTCTCGCTCTGGTGAAATGAGTAAAGATTTGACTGAGTTGATCACGGTTAATATTTGAAAAAGCTCTTTAAACTTACATGGCACTGTTGCCTCCTTGAACCAGAGGAACAGGAGAGGAACAATGAAAGAAAAATAAATGAGTGGCAGAAATTAGGACGGAAAGAGACAGTCCTTTTGGGGAGGATTTTAACTTCCTTTTTTTGCCTTCAAAAATACTTCTCTACACATGGCATATTGTTGATTCCCCACAGAACCTGGATTCACAGGTCTTCCATGGGTTGCTTGGTCCTATGACCCTGTAGTAGGAGATAGGGTGACAGTTTTCCTCCTTATGCTTTGACAGACTAAATGAGCAAACATGCACACTTCAGTACATCTAGGTGCTAGGCATAGCTTGCAGTAATGCAGAATGTCCCCCACCCACCATTTCATATGAAAAATCAAATGGGAGAAGATAAAGACACAGATATAGAGCGGCACCATGGAGTAGGTAAGAAAAAAAAAAAAAAAGCAGAGAATACAAGGCAGCAGAGGGCTTAATAGATTATTCCAAAGCATTTCCTATGCTTACCTGATTCTCTGGTTTTGGTTATCATAAGTGGAGTGGAACTGCAGTCTGAATGTTAAAAAAAAGTTGCATCTTTTCATTTGCTTCACCCCCCATTTCAGTTCTTTATTGATAATCAAATTGAAGCTCAAGATTCCAACAGAGAAGGAAAACGTACTGTGAAAATCTAAAGCCTGACTTTCGGTGACATAGCAATTATTCCCCTACCAGACATCACCCGCGTGACTGGGGCGATTCAGTTTAGATCATTTGTTGGACTATCTTCACGATGAAAACAGAGTTTAAAATGTCAGCACTAAATGTGTATCCATGGTTGTGTTACATGCTGCAAGTGCAAATTAAAACACATGTTGATGCTACATGGGCTAAAACAGAAAGGCAATTACTGGGTTTCAATACAACTTATTCCTTGTTACTGACCATTACTATCAACTACATCACGAACATAGAAATGTGCCATAGCCAAATGGACGCTAAAATGGTTGCTAAGGTAAGGAGTGTAGGCAATCCATAGACCAGACATTAAAAAAAAATGGACAGTCTTCTAGTCTCCACCCTGAATTCAACCCAGAAAGAACAATATACTGAATAGCCAAGTCTTTGAAATGGAAAAAGTGCAGCATTTTTTTCAATCCCTCTTAAATTTTGCTATACTTTTATCATTGGCCTCTTTGTGCCACTCTATTTTCTCCAAATTTCAAATGGCATTTTCTCCCTCGCCACCTTTTGTGTGCCTCCAGTGAGCATGTGGGATTGAGGCTGACGGCAGGAGTTGATAACCAGAACTACACAACAAACGGTGAGGGCAACTTTGGGTGTCAAACTGTCGCAACCCGATCTGTGTCAGACACAAGGCAGGGTGAGAGGTGAGCACTGCAGCATTTTGTGGTTCAGCTGTGACATTTGGGAAAATGAGGAAAGAAAGAAAATGAAAAGAGGTACTCTTTTTTTTTTTAACAGGCATTAGATTTTTTTTCCACTCTCACTCTTTTCTGCAACCATTTATTTTTCTAGGCTACTCACCTCATGTGACATTACCTTTCCACTTGTGCATTTGTGGTTCTTTTATATGTACTTGCTTGTCTTCAAAAGCAAAAGCATCATCTTAAATTAAAATTGATGGTGTGTGCATGTAAGTGTTCAGTCAGTTGGCATTATCATTGGATTCCATTTAACCTCCAATAACTAAAAGTGGATGTTCAGGATGTTTGTTGGAGAGAGGTGGGTTTTAGAAACAGAACTTGTGAAAAATAGTGTGGGTATTTTTATCAGTGAGGAAGTTAAAACAAGAAAGAGAATGATTCTTTTTTTTTTTTTTTTTTCCTTTTCTTTTTCATTAACCATTGAAGTGACATTACAGGCATAACACTGCCAGGCCTATATTTCCCTGTCAACCCAACAGCATTTAAATGTTATCACTATCTAAAATACTTTTATTTAAATTGCTTTACTTTAGCTTGAGTAAAGACGCGCACACAGCTATACATATTGTGATCTCGGTGTTTTCCATCACATATGCACACAAAAATGCACACACAGTCCTACACATACACTGCATATGCAGCTAATCACTTGTACAGAAGCGAGTGCTAAAGTGAAGTCAGCCACTTTACTCTGGTACAAACTGGGAATCACTGAGGACAATCAATCAGCAATACAGCATCCTCTCAATGCTCCCACGTCTCTTCCCTTTGCCCTCTAGTATCTTAAATATTTAGACAGTTTGACATTAAATGCATACATGAATGCCAATGAAGTAGATCTCAGTCCCTTTATCTCTCTCTCTCTCTCTCTCGCTCTCTCTCCCTCTCTCTCACACACACACACACACACGCATACACGCAAACATACATGCATAAAAAAGTAACAGAATGAAGTCAGGAAGAACTTAGCTCAGAAACCAGAGACAAGTATAAGAGCTTTTTGCAACTCAAGGCTTGGTTACTGTGCAGTCAAGCTTAATTCAAGACAGGTAGAGGAAACCTTGTGGACACTGCAAATTGAGAATGATCCTCTAATTGTTACTTCAGGGAAATTTGCTCTTTAGTCTTTAGTGCAGACAGGGAAAGACAATTTAAAGAATCCTTTTAAGCTGGGGTCTTATTCTCATCAACAGTGAAACCAGTATAAAGGCAGGCTGAACACAGCCCTCTAAAATGCCTTTCTATCAAGGGTCTCATCTTTGAAAAAGTCAGTTCCTTTCCTCAGAAAGTACCGTATGCCACAGTTTACTGCTCTGTTGGCTTACGTCTCTCGGCCACAAATCAAATACTACCATGGTATCTGCTGATTCATCTTACGTTCATTCTGTATGGCACTATGATTATGTTAAGACTCACAAATTGGCTTGTTTCAAAATGGCAAGAAGTCCAAACATTCCGACCTTGTAGCTCCAAAGGCCGGACTTCTAGCCCACAGAGGCACCAAAACATTTCCAACAACATAGCCATGATAAATGAGCAAATACACATGAGGCTAAACAGAGAAATAACAAATGCAAATGCTGGCACTCAGAAGGGCCTGAGATCAGGCACAGAAGAGACTGCCTCCGAATGATATTTAGGGACGTGGCTGAACGCCAGTTGTTTTTGTGTTTAAGTTTCTGTTGGAAAATCAATTCGCTATTTGCCAAATCATTTATACACTCGCTACTTTCTGTGTTTCCATTGAGCTCCTGCAGTTATTAAATGTGTCTGTTATTCACAGAGAAATATTTTTAATTGCTCAAATCATTCAGGCTGAATATAAGCATTCTACAACTCATGATCATTGATGCCTTTCAAGAGGCAGAGTGTGGCGCTGGGTTTGTGGTGCCTACGCTCGCGCTGGGTTTGAAAGTGGCTTTTGTATCATTTAAAGAGTTACACAATCAACCCTGTAGAAAATGGCAACTGCAAAATTACCGATTTTATTTTATTTATTTTTTTTTAAATGAGGGTCTATGGGAGACACCTAGCTCGAGTCTCGCTCATAAAACAGAGTAGTTCACTTTGGGAAACTGGCCCCTTTAAAGAGACCAACCCAGGATAGACATGCTGCATCAAATTACACTCCTTCCTGCAACCTGCCTTGATGAAAGTGTTTGTTTGAGCCTGGAGCCTTTCATTGTTTGTGTGACCCACAGTTATAGGTAGGCCACAGCAGATGGTGGAAATGTGGCAAGCCTCCTCTTGTTGCCTCTTGCCTGCTTGTTACTTTTTTTTTTTTAAATTTAGTCCAAAAGATTTGTGTGCCAATATAAATGTGTTAGAAAGTGATTCAGCTTTGATGTTGATTATCACCATGTGTGGCACTCTTAACTTGTACTTCTGTTGGGATGCCTGAAATTTGTGTAGCATGCCGACATCTATTTGCAAGGGATCACATTTAGTTTTGTAATGATGTTTTACTTGGTGAGTTAAAAACTTTCGCAAAATCTCAAACCAAAAAATTAAAAATAAAATAAATAAAATAAAAAGTAATTAAACTAATTTACTTCCTGGCACAGTATATTGTGTTAGATTAGCACATTAAGCTGCAATAGCAGATATAAACAAAGCTGTCAACCAATGAACTCTGATATTTAGACCCTGTGAGTTGATATATACCAAACCAATTGTAACCTATTACACTCATTACTGCAGGTGGGAGGAGATTATCAATTGCTGACAAAGACCCATGTGCAAGTCTCAAATACAGCTTAATTTAGTTTGGAATTTAGTGAGGATAAGATTCTCGCTTTTATTCTTAGAAACTACAGTGGTTATTGTACAGCAGGTGACTATTTTATTTTTTTATTTTTTTTTTTTTTTTACTGTGGCTTGTGTTTAGAAGAATTGTAAAGCCACCTCTAAGTTTTACCCAGTTGTTTATTCTCTTTTTTTTTGCTTGTGTGTGTGTGTGTGTGTGTGTGTGTTGTGGCTGCCTGCCACTAAAAGTTTAGTGTGGTCAAAGATAGAAGCTAACAACTCTGCAAGTGTAAACCTTGCTCAGCAGGTACAACAACAGGGAAACTAAATACAAACACATCCCATCATGGTTTATTGTTCAGTACAATACTTTCATATGATGCTTTGGTTTTATAACAACAGTTTCATTACAGATTAAAAAAAAAAAAAAAAAAAAAAAAAAAAATATATATATATATATATATATATATATATATATATATATCACATGAGATAAATGAGTGAAAAGCCAATTTGTGAACTAGACTGGGGCACAGTTTTGGGATAATGATAGAATTTTTTTGACAAAGGATCATTTTCAGAAGCTTTTCTTTGAACCCTTTTTAGTGTTGCATTTTTATGGCTATAACCATGTATTAGCTTGCTGTTTGCTGAGCATTTTATATAAGGTATTAAAGGGGATGTGGAATATGCTTTAAAGTGACAGATTGCATTTAATGGTCTGTATAACAAAGAAAATACACAGATAGGGTCGTTAAAATGCTTATAGTAGAATATGTAGGTGTGCTGCAAAAAAATACATTTAGACGCAATACTAATAATAATGAATTGATTTAATTTTATTCATACATCATTCATTTTATGACATAAGCCCAATACTGTCAATTGAATTCAGATCAATTTGTTGTTGTTGATGGTATGATTTTGCCTCTGGTCTTGAATAGAAAACGTCATTTGAATGCCGTGTCCTTCATCTGAAAATGGGCTCCGTCAAGCAATACTATCAGCCCTGACTGAGGGAGCATTTGTGTGTATATAGCAACAATACAGGGGTGGGCGGGGGGGTTGGATTATCCCGTCAAACTGCTGAACAACAGGTAGAATTCACTTCTGAAACTTTTTCATGGGCACTTCCCTGTATTTTTGATCATACCTAACCTGGTGGCAGTATTTTGCTTTTTCACTGTTGCCTCGGTTCATTTTGGCATAAAACAAATCACTTTCTGCATGAAGTTGGGGAATGACGCAGGATTACATGAGATCTAAACACCGCTATATTGTGAAGAAAAAAAATTGCACAGTTTGCATTGTGTGAACTCATTTGACAGTGGTTTGAATCTAACGGACAACAGTTTTAAGTTGTGATTCTACTTAACTGAAAAAACAGAACGATGCCCACACCCTAACAATATGTTGTATCAAAGAGGAAAATTTGAGTCAGCCTTAAATGTACAGAGAGTGTCTTCTTCCCAAGCCCAGTTTGAAAGTTTGTTCCTCAGGAGAGGAGCTTGGTTGCTAAAGGCTCTGCCTCCCATTTAACTCAGCTCTAGGAACCATAAGGTGAGCCTGCATTTTGATCTGTTAGGATATAATGGTACTTTGAGCTCCTTAAGATCGATGGAGCTCTGTCATTAAGGGCTTTCTATGTAAGAGTCTGGAGGATTCTGAATTGTTCTTCTGATTGTACGGGGAGCCAATGCAAAGAAAATAGAATCTTAAAATATGTGGTGCACCATTTTCAAGCAACTAGAGGCTTTTTACAGACTTACAGGGACATCCCAATAATTTAAATTATAGAAATCCAATCTACAGGTTGAAATGAAAAAAACAAAACAAAACAAAAAAACAAAATACCAACACAGAAAATTGTTTTCGAGTTGGAAGTTGGGCCTTTAAGTTATAACTAAGTTTAGTTGGGGGGGCTGATTAATAGGCTGAAGTGGATTAATATAAAGTGTTGATTTATTATTTATTATCTATACACTGCACATCCAAAAAAATTTTGAGGATGACCAGATATTTTACAGGCTGTGTGTAATTGTCTTTCTGGTTCTGTTATATTAATTCCTATCTTCTCTTCTGTTTACTTTTGACTTAATTAATAAGCAGTCAGGGGCAGTCACAGCCTCGGGGTTTTGAGTGGGTGACTGCTTTAATAGAAGCCCATATAAGCGTGTAAGACTGCGACTCTGCTAAGCACTTGGGTGTCTAATAAACTTGGTTAGATTGCTAGACATGAAAGCGTGTCTATCCAATGTGGAATAAGTACTGTCACTTGCAATTTGACCAGGTCTTTCCTCAAAAACCCTGCAATTACTGTATCTACGGAGCCAACTCCTGTGTGCTGGACACCAGCGTGACAGCCAGTGGTTAAAAGATGACATGCACTGGTCACAGATTCAAAGGCCCAGAGAAATTCTGACAGTGTCTTTGCATATACAGGAGGTGGAAAACAGAAATGAACAAACAAGCTAAATACTAACACAAGCAGCTCTTGTGTACCTCTACCCTTGTTATTTTTCAGTGCTTTTGGAAAATATCTTCAAAGCTTCAGAGCAGTGTTTCCCCAACTTTTTAAATGGGGACCTGCTTTCTAAAGGTGACAAATCCATTCCACAATATAGAGTAAATCATTACAAGAAGAAATTTCTGCACAATAGACAAATCTGACAACTTCTGCTGCCATTTTTTAAACAAGTCGTAAGCAGAAGTATTTAGCAACTCTAGACCATTGCCTCCTTATTGTTCATTTCATTTCTACCAGTAATATTACCCACTGGACCTACATATCCAAGCAGTGAATAAAAGGAGACATGATCATCAAAGTGTACTACTGGATTTAGTTTAATAGACATGGGTTTTTACTGTTCATATATATATATATATATATATATATATAAATACAATTGCTACACTTATGCATAAAACTGATCAATTTAATCTACTTAGATCGCTCTGCTTTTCAGGGTGAAGGTAAATTGTGTTTTTGCTGGAGACATCACTGGACAAATAAACAAATTCCCTGGTCCCTTTTTTAGTCCTTGTTTAGAGCCTAATAAATATTTGTTCCATTCAACTATGACTCACTCTTCTGGGTAACCTATACTGCTCTTTGGGGGCTGAACCATAGTGAGTTTTGTCAAGTGAGGCGGAGGAAAAGGACACATGCCAGGCAGTGTTCTAATTCATTAGAGAGCATCTGTATGCTGTGCACACACAAGTAAGGCCCTAAATACAAAAATGCAAACTGTATGCACTTTCCAAATGAATTGAGCGATGCGTAGTAACAGCAAAATCTCATTGTGCAGTGGTGATAGTGAAATGGCAATTATTCAGCAGTGCAGTGTCATTTTCGCCAGCGGACCATCTCATACATTATGCATCCAAATCATTGCATTTTCCACCATTCTGGGCTACAATGCATATTTCATCAAGTCAGTGAAATATTAAGCACTCATATGATTTGTTATTCTCTTCTAAGGGGGATTTTCAGTTTATATATTTTCTTCAAATCACTTGTATCTCCTCTGGGAGGAAGCGCCGGGGATGTCTTTGTTTGGTGTGTTTGTTTATTGAAGAGGTGCTTGATTGGTTAAAGCTGAGGTAATGATCAATGAGGCAACAAATCAATTTGTGAGATTATCAAGGCTCAGATGCCATTGATTCATAAGAGGACTCAAAGCTAAATGGCAGATTGGGCTCATTCCAATTCATTTGATTAAAATTAGAGAGGCTCAAACTGTGTGGCTCTTCTTCCCCCCATCCCTGCCCTCAGATTTCAAATACCAACTGCTGTTTTAGGTAAAGGAAACTGATGAGAAATTGAAGGAAATTGGGAAGAGCTGTGCAGGAGGCCTTCAAGTTAAAAAGTATAAATGTAAAGTGTTTTATGTTAGAAAAAAAGGAGTTCATTTGGTTAGTCTATTTCTATGGAAACGCCTGAATTTAGCCTTCTTAAAAACCTTATGTAATTTCATTGCATTGTCTCACAAGTGTTGTAATTTATCTTTAGGGTGCCATGTGTCATAACAATAATCTTCAACTAATAATCTCCAGTCAAATGTCAAAAGTTACTCTTTGAACTAGAAAAGTTTATGAGCACCTGTTAAAAATCTGACTTTTGTCTTACATGTTTTTGTCACTTAAAGAGAAATCACCCCGTGGCTGACGAGAGAGTTATGTTACTTTCAGCACCTTAAAAGACCCCAGTTTTGAGAATTGGTATCAGGAGCACTGTTGGGATAATTTAGGGTGTATGCTATTGAGACTACATTTGCAAAGTAGAATAATAATCCAATGTTGATAGTATGGGTATGTTCCAGACTTGCCAAATAAAATGTATAAATATTCTGTGATTAGAGTTACAGCCTTGTCATGATTATTATATTGTTTATATATTGACATCAAAACACAGATAGAGCAGATAAATTATTCATTGTTGAGTTCAGGCCTATGATAGCACCTGAGATATGATGTCTGATGGTCTGTGAACACAGCCGCTCACTTCATTGTGTGGCGGACAATGATCTATTGTGATATCCACTCTGTTATTTTGTGTGGCTTCCATCACATATGCATCATTACCACCTGTCATTATGAGGAAGTTATGTAATCAGGAGCCATTTTTAATGTGGATATGAGCTGGCAAATGAAGATTTCTAAGGAAGATGTAAAGTTACAAGACTCCATTAGTAACCATCAGAAGAAATGTCTGACACTTACTGATTGACCTCATTGTTCCAATTAGTCTGTAGACCAATCTCCATAATAAAATCTGTACTTTCTGAGTAAGCGTCTGTCAAATTGTCTTCCATATTGGCAATATCTATTTCATTACGGTGACACTCTGATATTTGAATGCCAACAAGGCTGCTGTTGTCTAACAACCTGGGGTGCCAGCATGGCAGGTGTTCAAATTGATAATATTGGCCCAGGTGCAACTGATTTAAGTAACACCAAGACAGTGAGATTGAAGCACTTTGGGAGTGAACTGTTCCCTGCTCTTTGTGTGCCTGCAATGTTTTTATTAATGGAATATCATTGTGTAAAACATTCAAATTCATTTATAGGCACGGGGGTTAAATCCTAAATCTTTTTTCTTAATCTTGCAACGAGATTTAAATTCAGGTTTGAATTATGGAGTTTGTCATTCATTCACTGTCTACTGCTTTATTCTCTGAGGGTTGTGGGTCTCTGAAGCCAATCTCAGCTGACACAGGGCAAAAGGTGGGGGACGCCCCAGACAGGGCAATCCATAGGGTTCAATAAATTGCTGCAATAAATATTTTTGGACTGTGGGAACCAAACTGGAGATTCAGGATAAATCATGCACACATGGGAAGAACATGCAAACAGGGTTGCAAACCTGGTTCTTTTTTCCTTCAAGGCCACAAACGTGCTAGCCACTAAGCCAACCACTAAGCCCCAATGTGGCCTGCTTTATGGATTTTTTTTGGGAAAAATAGAGGAGTATTAAACCTTTTAATAACTGGTTCCCTTTTCCGACTGCATTTACAACTCGATTAATCTATGGACATGGAGAAAAAAGGCATATCCATCATGAAAAAGTGTCAAATGTCTTGTGTTAGAAAATGATGTACATTGTCAGTGTGCTTCTTATTTTATTTATTTTTTTTTATTATGAGAGCAAAATTAGTAATATTCATTAATATGAAGTCTTATTTGCATTAATGCATTTCTATCATTTAAGAGTCTACATTGAAATAAATTGCACACTCATGCTGTCTTATCTTTTATCTTTGCATTTCTGTCTCCGACACACTGAGTTTATTTGTGATTTAATTTTTGTTCTCTCTCTTTTGAAAGATCACTTTGGTTGAGGCAGCCACAACTGGTGGCACACAGTGGAGTAGTAATTTCGGTACTACGGTTCCTTCTCAAAGTCCAAAAACATGCAGAGGTTATGTGGAAACTTTAAATTGACCTTAGTTGTGAATGTGAGAGTGATTGACTATTTGTCTCTATGTATTGGCCCTGTGACGGACTGGCGACCTGTCCAGGGTGTACCCCGCCTTTCACCTTTTGTCAGTGGCCCCATGACCCTGATGTGGAGGATAAAGCAATAGACAATGAATGAATTAATGAATGAGCCAGTGTATAAAAAGCTGCCAGCTAAATTTCCCTTTCGTTTCTGAATATGTGTTGCACAAAAGCTATGAACTGCGTTGACTACATATATTAAAACTCCCATTTGTAAACTAACTGCATCTAATGCATTTGACAAATTGATCTTTATGATGGAAACATGGTGCTGGAGAAGTTGCTGATGAGATACTGGATTCTGGCAGGAATGTTAGAAGCCAAAAAGTAAAAATTGTACAATAAATCCATAATCATCCCTCACTCACATACACAATGTTGGTGGTACCCATGTCTCTTTACAAACTGCTAAACCATTAATCTGATATACTAGGGCTTTTGAATCATACTGAATTTCTCTTTTTCCAATAATCCATTCAGTGATTAATTATGATACTGAATAATGTATCGGCTCATCCCGAGTTGTGAGCATCTCCTTGGGGGTGAAAAATCCAACAGTCCGCTATTACTATGATGCAGAAAAGACATTGTGACAAATGGCCACAGATGCACTTATTTGTTCCAGATGTTTTGAAAATCAACATGAGCCCTAACATTATTTGTCTTGATCAAAAATGAATTAATAAAGCTCCACTTTCATGAAGCCTAACATTAAAAACACTAAGAACAAAATGCCAGTATTGCAAGGGCAGCATTTATGGTTATGAATGTCCTTGTACATACATTTGTAATCAGATGATTAATAACCCTGTTTGACCTGCTTTGAGTATAATGACTCATATTGAGAGACGCAGAGAGAAAACAAAACAGCAAAGTGAATGAATACATGAGAAAAATGGCAAGAAGAAAAGAGATAAAGAAAGCAAAACTGTCACTGAGAAAAGTGACTTCGAAATTAGCTGTTGTAGATGACAGCACTTGTGTCTTTGGCTCTGTGGATGTGTTGAAATCCAGTGAAATACTGCAAACTATAGAAGCAGCAACTTAAAACAAAATAGCTCAGCATCTCCAGCAACAGCTTCTCACAATGTCGCATCTTGCTAATGGTTTTCAAGGGTCTTTCTCAGAAAAAAAGAGGCAGCCGAGGAAATTAAATAAGTCAGCATTCAAGTTGCAATCACTCTTTTGTCTTCCACTTCCTATGTATGCATAAGAGTGGCCTCATAAAACATAAGAGAACCTTTATTCATTACCAGCCATCAGTGTCCTACTTCACAAGCAAGAGGGGGGAGGGGGAGCTCACAACATGAAGGCATAAAAAGCATTCAATTAAGACATGAACTGTTGGGTTCATTAAGCATGAGCAAGCCAATGAAAATGACCATCCATCAAGAGAGAGTGGCGTGGAAGTACTGAAAAGCTCATGCAGGCTTGTACTCACAACACACTCATGCTCATCCCTTCCTGTATAAAACTGAATGTAAACCAAAAGCACTTGTTATATTTGCAGTAAGAACCCATAGGAGTCATATATTGATTTGATATCAGACCTCTTGTCTCACGTTTAGGGGAATTTATATCTTTAAAAAAAATAAAATAAAAGGCACTTCAGCTGCTTCAACAGCGTGAAGTGTGTGCGGCTGTGAGATACCAGGGTGAATGTGAAAGCTGCTTCATTGAATGGCTTCTTAACACTGGCCTTAATGTATAGTTTAAGTTTTGAGTAGTATATAAAAACTGGCAGATAGAGAACAGAACTAAAAGCACCACAGATTAATCTGTACATTCAACTCCAATCACTGCTCTGTACATATGCATGTGCTATTAGATTAAACAAATGACATTATCAAACATGTAACTGGAAATAGGTCCAATTCGTGAAGGTAAGTGTTGTATCATGTCACATTATGTATTTTACTTTGCTTCCATCCTCAGCACAAGGGCGTACACACAAACACACACAGATTTGCACAGCTATGCTTCTCGGGAGCCTTAACCAAAATCAGTTCATGCCTAACCCTCAACCTAAAATTCAAATCTTAGCCCTAAATCTAACAAGTGGCTGGTTGTAAATAGGCAGTAAATGCATCAGCAAAAATGACTTATTAACAGCAAACTTATTTAAATGTAGTTGAAGACTATATTGACAGACTGATATTGGACTATGGATATTGTATCAAACACAAAAAGTGGTATTGTATCATCCCTAAGTATAGAAAAGGAAAGAGTCTTCAGAAATGTGGCAATTATTCTTACAAAAGGATATAGCACCTACACTCGAAAGTGAGTCATTTTCAAAAGCCCGTATTCTTTTATCTTTAGATACATGCTATACACATACAGAAATCAACCAGCAGCAGACATACTAGCCATCCTTTAACAATGTAAAACATACTCATGGTTAAAGTTTTACATTGTGGTGTGGATAAAAATAAAGGTTTTTCAGATTCTTGAATGTGATGCTGTGCCTCGATGGATGCTATGGTGCCAAAGTGTTGTGGTGTACTGTATGTGCAGGCACACTGGACTTGTACTTTATTGTGTGTTCTATGTATTTCTATTGGGGTGAGGTTGTTCATGTTGTACCACCATGTACTTGATGTACTTTTTTTTAGTTTTTAAATGCATCCTCTGAGTGCTCAGGGGAAAAAAATGGCAAATATCTTTGCTCCAGAAGGAACCTTTTAAGTAAGGGATGTTTTTACAAAAAAACAAGAACAAAAAACATGCACTCAGTAAAACCCTTCTTAACAGGGGGAAAAAAAAAACATACTTTATATGGGCCCAAAAGTAGTGTGATTGTCTCCACAGCCTGGTCCCCATTTTATAAATTTCCTTAACTGAACTCAACTTTCTCTTAAACTATACTATCCACTCGCTACCTTCACTCACCTAAAAATGACATTCACACTAGATAGCTCCACAGGTCATGATTCCCATATGGAGATAACACTTAGTACCACTGCAAGATGTGCTGTGCCCTTTATGCAGGAAGACAGAATAAAAGGGTGTGAAGTGAGGATTTTAGTGGTGTAAGTCCTCTTTTTAAAAAATCTAAATGACCACAAGTTGTCCTCTGTCACTGACCTGCAGTGTTTGCCCTTTTTTGACCTAATAACATGCACTCACTGTGCATAAATTTGTAGGACCTAAATTTCCATTATTTACAAATCATTGGAATAGTCTGTTATGTATTTTGCACAAGTAAAACAAACTTTGTAGTAGCACCATCACCTGTACGCCCCAAAGTTTGTAGCCACTAAGCCCCAATGAAATTTCTTCAGTATATTACAAACAAATTTTTGCATTACATGACTGTACTGTAATAAAGCTAGAAACTGATGGGTGTTTCTGCAAATTACCACTCTGGTGGACTGTGCAGTTTTAAATATCAAACAATACTTACGACAGTTTTACTGATTACCAAGCCTTCAACCATGAAAAAGGTTTTGACTCAGCCTTTGACAACTGTCAGCTCGCACACTCCCAGCTTTCAGTGACTAATTCCGTCTATTTTATCTTATTATCGACTTAAATATGCCTCTACGTGTCAAGTTCATTCACACCATTCATTCCTTGTGACATTTTTGTTAACACAACGAAAGGATGGCAATCAATGAAAAGATTACTGCAACTGCAGTTTTGAACTTTTGCTTAATAGACTGAATTATTTATAGTGTCCTGAATTGAAAAACATAAAGCAGATAAGTTGCTACCTTGTATTTCCCATGAAGTCTGTGGTATTTGCATTTTAGTTGGCTGTAAGGGCTAATGATAAAAGACTGTAATTTAACAGCAAAATGTGCCTGGAAACCAAGGCAAAGCAATTAGTATTCTCTAAATGTCACGTCTTTGTATCTGGATGCATAGTACACAAAAAGTATTAGTCACCTTGTGGTTTCACTGAGGGACCGTTACAGGGACCTGAGGTACTTGTGCTCCACCACAAATCCCTTAAATGTAGAGTTACTGTATGTCATTTCAAGCAAAAACCAACAATCCCAAATGTGTTTGTTTCTGCAACTATATTCACAGAGGGAGCATGAATAGTGCATTTCAGCCGCCTTTTCTTCTCTCACTCAGGAAGTTCTTTTGCATATTTACTTTATTTAAATAGTTTATCAACAGCCAATTCATAGACAAAAAAGAAAGCGTATTACAAAAGCATGCATTTCATAAAAAGCTCAGAGATTATTTAATCTCAATTATGTTCTAATAATTATATTTGCAAAAACATCATTATTAATGGAAGAGTAAACACATCTTAAATCTCTATAAAATCTCTCGTTTTGACTTTACCCATTGAACCATCAAATAGAGATTCGATATTACTGGCACATTCTAAAGCCATGGGAAAAGGAGAGACTAATTTAAAATAATGTATGACTTTCATAATTACAAACAGAAGATGATTGTCTTCAACATTTCATTCAATCAAATGGAAAGTCATGCATCGTAGTAAGCAGGAAATTGGGGGAAAAAAAAGTGCACAAGAGGTGACGTAGGACACAATACAAGAGGTTGCAGTGAATTTGGTAATGGCACATTTCAGAGAAAATGTTACCTTCTAATGGTGTTCTAGTTCAATAAGTAGTTTACGTAATGCAATTCCAACATTTGGAGCAGAGGTATACAACATCACAATTGTAATGTGTTTAAATAACATTCCTCAGTCATCCAGAAGTAATTATACAGAGGTCAATGAGCAGAGGATGACCCAAAAATAAATGGGCATAAGTAATCAATATTCACGCTGACACACAAACGCACATTGACAGACACACACTTGCGCACATGTAGGTCCTGTCTCTGCTACAGCCAATCTGTACACTCCACTGCCCTGCCCCAAAAAAGACCATATTACATTTCAATGGTCTATCTGTTATTAGTGTAGCAGCATCTTCTCATACTCAACCATATTTGTCAGTGTGTCATTTTGCCCAACGTGATTCAGGCTTTCTGTTGAAAGCACAGGTACAAAGTATCTTTCTACCAATCAATTCTATTACACACTAGGCCTAATGCGTAACTGCATTAACGACTCAGAATATTTGGAGCTTAAACTAGAGGACAACAAAACTCTAGATGTTGAGATTCACACTCATGTACCAGTACTATTAAAAGAATACACAATACAGACATTGATTTAACCAGATCGGGGACTGTGTTACAAAATGAAACTGCACAAAATGAAACTGAAATTCTTACTGCTGAAAAATTGTACTCCACACCACTGAGGGAAAAAAAGGATTACGTTTTGGATATTTTTTTGAATGACTCATTCATTATTTGTGTGACATTTGTTCATATCCACATTGCAAAAGCAGCTCAGTCCTTTTTGACATTTTCTGTTCAGCATTTCATATTAATGCCCACACAACTGTGGAGCATCAGCCTCTAGAGTTCAATACCTTTGAGTAAACAGATATGATACTTTGCTGCTTGCACCTTCGATAACACTGTATGTCCAGGCTCTGTTTGATTTTACTTAACTGAATGTAACAGAGGCCAACCATCAAATGAATTGTCCACTAAACACAGTAAACGCAATGATTTCATTCTATAAAGCATGGTTCCTTCATGTTTGTGTGCACACTGAAAGTATTTCATCAATGATGGTGTCACTTACTTTTGCAAAATTGCCTTACCTGGCAATTTGGCAAAACCTTCTTTCTGTAGTCAGAACCGACAAGGCCTCATGGATGAACATGGATGATGTGACTTAGATGACTGAATCCTCACAGTCATGTTACCACAGCAGCTTTACTGAAAGAACATTTTCCAAAACTTTTTTAGTAATTTGTTAGTTTAGCCCTGAGAATATTTATCACTTTCTCATCAGGAGGGCAAGTGACAAAACAAGATAAAAAATGACTTAAGTGCTCAGTGTAAATGATCAATGATGCACCCTATCTGTTGCACCTAATGGGACCTATTGAACCAGTGAGAGTGATTTGTTAAACCTCCCACCTTTGACCTCTGTATAGGTGACCCAAATAATTTTTCATTATCACTGAAGCAGCACATTCCTCACAGCCTCAGTGATTGCTGGTGAGTCTCATTTGACATCTTCCTTTCTCTTTCTCACAAATCTCTTGTGGACCATTTTCAACACTGCTGTTTTCTTATTCTTGCTGTTCTGGCATGAAAATTATATATTACCCAACCCACTGACAGCCATTATCATCTGTAGCTTTCCACTGACAATGACTGATTCACTACCAAGGCAAACATGAAAGAGGAAAAAGACAGTAGAGAAGGAAAAGAAAGAAAACAAAGGGAAAAAAGAACAGGATTGTCAAATCCATTCTTGTTGCTCTTATACTCCCATTCCTGCTGTTGCAGGAAAGTAGAATTTTGGGACATCTGAGAAAGTGGGCCTTAACCTACTCAACTAAGTTCATCCTGGCTTGGTCCGTTACACGAACATCAAACAAGGATGTGAAGGCGCAGCTCGGTCAAGCCAGGTGTAACTTTATCCTTAGTGCACATTCAAGGCTTTCTGAAGTCGACCCTGAGGTTGACCAACTGCTTATAATGGAAAATTATTAAGAAGTGAAAGACTGGATACCAAAAAAGGCAATACAGCCACTGTTAATAAGATTAGAGAACAAACCTCACAGACAATTGGGGAAGTGACTGAATGTAAAGGTAGCCCAACTTAAAGACTTACAGAGCTCATTTGAACAAGACATGTTTTATTCTGTGTTCTAAATTGTCTTATACTACAAACTGAAGTCGGTGCCTTTGACTACATCAGAATTTCATGCAACAAAACAGAGGTATCCTATGACTAAACCCTAATAAAGGAAAAACATTTTTTTCTTTCTTAGTTGTCCTTATTTGTTTTTGCAAATTAGCTCCTCACTTACTTACCACTGCTCCACTGAATCTTCATATTTGCAATTTAAAGAGCTACCTCTCAGTTTGATAAAAACTCTGGAGTGGAAAATCTCCACGTTTCCCTGGGGGACGGTTGATGTGGATCTGTGTGCAGTCCAGTAGCCAATAACACAACATGAATTTTCCTTCTGTGACTGTAAGGGAATGCATTTTGCAATTCATGACAATGGCACACTCCTCCTTAAATGTAGCAATCTTCTGTGCCCAAGGAAGGTGATTAATGTTGTTATAGAGTGATTTTTGTGTGCTGTAGCAACTGTGGGTTGGTAGAAGGCGCTAGGGTATGCTGCATACAGTTTTTGAATACTTGTTGCCTACATTAATAGCTGAATGGGAGATAAAGCTTCTGCACCTATTTATTTATATCCAAAGATATCACAAATAAATGCTGTGCCACTGACTTTATCACAACCAGTTCTGATAATGTGAAAAATCGTGCCTTTATTTAGAATGACCACATTTATATGTGAATATAAGAAATACCATTTGCTAAAATGATGAAAATGAAAATGAAAAAAAAAACAGTCCCAGCCAGATCATCTGTGGTGAGTTTACTGCTCTGTGCTGTGTGATGCTGTATTTTGGATACCATCACTGGATAATCAATACATCTCATGCAGTTACTTGTTAGGAAATGTCAGGGGGTCCGACCCATTCGGATATGCTCTCCCATGCTATCCTGTCTCAGTATGAGAGCATTATAGATCAAAAACATTAACCAAAAAATGGGCACATCATTGTGACAGAAACACAGATGACATGAATATGTACTTTATATTACTGTCCTCATCACTGACTTAACTGAAAACACCTTTGCAACCTCAGTCATTCTTAATCATCTAAACAAGGGCAATATAATTTTGATCAAACCTCTGACAGCAATACGAACATTCATCTACATGAATTCCAAAAGAAATAATGACTATCAGAATTAGAACAACATGTAATCTTTCACTGTAATATTTTAATGCAGGTTAATAAAACTGAGGAAAACTACATACAAAAGGATCATGAATGACTGTAAATCATGTTTATTTCTGATCTGAGTGACACCTGACTGCATGAACTGAGCAGCAGGATTAACTAATCTTTGTTGTTTCGCCTGGTGTGGATCACACTATCAAAATTGCCATGGTAACTTGTGCTGCCCTGATTTCGTTCAACTAAATCAAAGCTAAGTTCAGCCAGGATAACTGACATATTCTGGTATCCTAGTTTTGCGCAACAGGAGCCTGGTGTTAAGGACTGGGAGTAACCTTCATTATGAGAGGAGGAATGTTTTTAAGCCACTTTGTCACCAACAATCAGCAAACAAAAATGGGACTTATCACTGAGCTGCTTGAATGCAAAAAAAAAAAATGGTTCAAACAGTTTCTGATGCTGAAATGGGTCGACTGATTTGGTGTTATAGTTTACCTCATTGAGTGGGACTGAATGTTATGGACTAAAATTAGGGCTGTCACAGTGAAGGAGTTCAGTCTTTAGAGTGGCTTATTTAACACATACAATACCTCACAACTGTGTACACGCACTAGCAGATGATTGCAGAGCAGCAGAAATCTATCCCGTTTGTTGCACAAGGAATGAGTCTTCCTTTCCTGCTTACACTGAGGACAGTACCACTCCAACAGCTGGCACACTGGGACCACTCCCTCTATCCTTCATCTGTAACATCTCCTCAATCAGTGTGTTGTGTACAGCAACTGTCAGGTCACACCTAGTAACTGTCGGCTGCCACTGTTGTAAAATGCTGCAGGACTTAATGGTAGAGGGGTAAGCTTATAGCTGGATGATAGTTGAAGAGCACAATGGCTAAAGTTGTAGATGCTCTTGATTAAAACTTTTACACTGACGGGCAGTTAATAAACACACAGACACTCCGCTTTAGTCTTTAAAAGTTTCAGTGTATAACATTTAGGAGGGTTTATTGGCAGAAATGTAATGTACAATGCATATGTGTGTTCGCATGAGTGGATCATTGCTGGAAAATTAAAATACTGTACCATTAAAAAAAAAAAAAAAAAAAAAAAAAAAAAACTTGAGAAAGACTTTAGGGCAAGGGGTTTCCTTTACGAAGGCCACCACCTTGTACGTATACAACAGCCAGAGCATGTGTTTCACGTTTTGAAGCAGAAGCTTCCTACGCAAACAAAGAGGAGCAGCTCAGCCCACAAAGAGCTGATGTATAAAACAACCTGTATCTGTATCTAAGGGAACCTCATCATCTGATGGACAACCCAGCACATAGTTAATTCCATGTTTTACTTGTCATACTAGAGGTGTATAAATATCATTAGTGATGCCAGACCTCATACACCACCCAAAAACCTTCCCAAAAATCTAACGCATTTTGTGTGCAAAACTTTCACTTCGATTAACTTCAGGGCACTAAATATCTTGTGGCAACATAAAAAAAACAAAACACCTCTACACCTTAGCTTAGCAAAATGATCCGATAATAGATTTAGTCATTTTTCTTCCCTGTTTCCTTCTTCTGCAGTATTCATAGTCACAAAACCCATATACTCTGAAGCAAAGAAGAAAAATGGTTTGCTAATTAGTGTCAAATTAAACTGTCATTACTTCTTTACAGCTGTCAAATACAGCACTTTGCTGCAGGGCAATGGAGGAATTTGCCATATCTGGATATTTAATGCTTTAATCAAGGAAGTTTGATGGCAGGAACTGTCACATGAACACATCAGAGGGGTAGATAGAAACATTGCCTCATTTGAATAATTACTTCATTTCATGTTCATCCATACCAAACTAAACATTAATAAAATCTATTTCCTAAGTTGTACGCATCCAATTTATTTGTGTGTGTGTATTTTTAGATTAGTAAATAGAAATAGCTTTACCATAAAAAGTACCATAAAAACTGTCATGAGTTTTTTTTTTTTTACTGAGTAAGGTAAAACCAGACTCATGTGCTGTGAAAAAAATAGTTTTAAGTGTGAGCAGCTTCTATTAAGCATTCATTCCCAGGCCAAAGGATTCTATAGAAAGCATACATATTCATCAGCTATAGCTCCAACTGGTAATGGAAACAGGAAAGAGAGGGTGGAAATGTTTGAAGATGTATGTCCCTATATCCTGTCTGTCCTCCATGGTCATGGCAGCGGAGGTTACACAGAAAGCAATCATAATTAATATTTAACTCTTAATACTGACCAATACTGAGGAAAATGTGTTCATACGAATATCTTATTTCATGTCTAAGGATTCTGAACTGTTGCTAAGGCGACAACTCCAGTGTGACTTGGCATCCACATAACAGTGAAAATCAAAGCTTGTCTTATAATGATGACCAACAGAAAAATGACAGGGTGTGTTTGTATCAATTTGCCTCAATAAAGCATTTGAAATCCTTAACTAGTCCTGTTGTGGCTAACCGCACCACAAACAGCAAGCACCAGCAGGCAACACACGACAAGTCACACTGGAGGCAAAAAAAGTGTGATGTCTGGTGTCTTGTTCCTCACTCAGTCGATGCAGCACAATTCATCCAATCGATACAGTAATAAAACCATTCCATACTTTTATTACTTGAAGAACCCAGAGAACATGGTGCTGGGGTTGATGCTGCTCTCATACAAATCGGTCTTCCATTCCGCTGATTACCAATGTGTATTCAGAGCGCCACAGTTCTGACCCCAAAACACCCCTCTTCACTCTCTCACACACACACACACACTAATCAATAGAGTAAGGCTCTGCAGTTGTTTAAGCTGCCTGGCTCTCCCTGTTGAGTATGAACAAGTGGCGCATCACATTAATAAATAAATGAAAGGGGGAGAGTGAAAGACTCATCACAGCACCAATGATGGCCCAATTATCTCATGGCAAACAATGCTCTGCCATTACCATCCACAGTCGAAGAGAATCAATATGGGTTCAAGGGGAGATTGAAAGGGGGGGGGGGGGGGGGGGGGGGGGGGGGGGGGGGGTGAGGCAAAAGGAAGAGTGAGGAGAAAAGCAAGATACTCATCATCACATGGTGATATAACAGACCCAACTCAGTGGCAGTATTTGATGTCGCATCTCCATTGACGGAAAGCATAATTAATCGACTAATCTTGACCTTCAACTTTGCCATATAATTAAGAACAAATGAACTATGATTCACTTTAAATAGTCTGCAATGGTAGATGTCGATTTTTTAGTTGTTATTCAGTTTGTCATGCTATGAATGACATGATGGGAAGCTCTCATAAAAAGTTGGGAGAAAACAGTATGTGATCCGTTTATTTTGTTTTGTTAAATTACTTTTCCCAGGGTCAAGACCTAATAGAAGACATTAGCTGACAATAGTTTCTGTAATTTAGGTAGTAAGTGTTTCTCTCATCAGCATGTGAAAAAAAAAAAACATGAGCACACAGTGTATCCTGCCCAGAACTTTTTCTAATGTCAAAGGAGATGAATTGTACTGTTTCAAATAATTTCAAAAATTTAAAACAACCCAATGTGGTTGAAAATGTCATAGATTTTACTCAATCAACGGTTAAACAAGGCCCTTTTCCACCATGAGAACGGTTCTAATTTAATCTCGGCACATTTTCACCAAAATTGGCTAGGCAAATATTACCCTGATTAATGATTTACCCGGATAAATTTAGTAGCTACTTGTGATTAGGGACTTTTCAGATGACTAGGAACTTTGAAGAGGTGGGGCTGTGTGGAACACATCTTTGCAGCTGTTTCTGTGTTTCAAACATAGCATCTTGTGTTATTTGAGACTTTTGGAGACACTGACATGAAAGCACATATCTAAAGGTCTTTGCACTCTGGATGGAAGAAACAGAGCGAGCGATTCCGATGCGATGCAGCCTCTCGTGTATCAAGCACGATGCGAAGAAACTAATAAATTATGAGGAGGGGAAAAAACACATCTGTCTGAGAGCAGATTGTTGAACTTTTTTTTACCTGGGTAAAAAGGTTCCTGGTAATTTTGGTGGAAAAGGGGCTATAGATTACCATACAATAATGGGTTGATCTTTAACAATAAATGATAGAAACACATGTCTTTGTCTTGGTTTACATTTTTAACATTGTACACTAACAAAACAAGCAAGGCTTTTGCTTAAATTCTTAATGTCAATGACTTGACAGACATCGACTGCTAAAATATGATTATATTAACTGCTAATATCAATATCTTTCACCTGTAAACCACATGTCACTTGTATTTCTCTATAAGAAAACAGTGCAGCTACAGATACAGGCTCTTATTTAAAAATGGACACATCTGAAACATGAGGCCAAACTCTAACACAATTTCAAGGCTCTGAGATATGATGAATTACAAATGAGATTAGTTATCGCATATCAAATCTTTTATTCCAAGTAAAATATGTGTTCTTCACTCCAAGATTTTAATCCACAGCTGCAGTCAAAATGTTTTCGGGCCATTGGAGGAAGCCGGAAAAAAAACCCCACAAACAGACGAGAACATGCAAACCATGCAGAAAGGCCCTTGGTCTGACTGGGTCATGAAGATGGGTCTTATTGCTGCAAATGCAAGATTGCTAACCATTATACCAACTGTGTGGCCCCCAATAAGGTTAATACCATATAAAAATACATTAGAGTTTGTGATTCAATCTCACCAATTAGTGATAGTGAATTTGACCTCCGCATATAACCCATTCTTATTCACACCAGTAGTGAAGACACATGGGCTGGCACAGAAGTGGTAGATGTTGCTTATCTGTGTCTGGGGAGCAAAGAGGAGTGCACCCCAGTTCTTGGCCTTGGCCCTTCCTGGGATTTGACCTGGAAACCTGCGAGTTATGAGCCCAATTTCTTTCTTCTATGCCAAAGGCTGCCCCAGAAATAGTGTGCATGCCTCGATGTTATAATATATTTCACATTTTGTCAAGTAGTTCATTGAGATAGATTGAAAATTAAAAGCTGGTAGAAATGTTAAGATGAAGCAGAATTATTAAATAGCTCAAAAATATGAATCACTATCTAAATAAATGCATTAAATTGTGGATTTGTGATTTTCTTATAAACTAGAAGCATCAATTTTTCATCAGGTATCTGTTGTTCTGTCTGGCTGTTAGAAATAAAAGTGTTAAGTTGAGTTGTGTTGAAGTCCAGGAAAATGCCTACTGCAATTACTATGTGAAACAAATGTAAAGCCTCTATACACATACAGTACCATCAAAAATGGTGCACTATACAGATGTAGAGAGATCTAACAAGAGCAGAGGCTGACAGAGTGAAACAAATCAGACTGGAGAAAAAAGATAATTGGAAAGATTGCAGTACAAATACAAAGTAGAAAGAGTAGAAAAACACAAAAAGTTAATATTGTGTGCCAAAAATCGTAATCTCCTCTGTTGGTGTTCCTCGCCTTTAACCACGGGCAGACTCTAATCCAGTTTTGATGAAGGTGGAGGAACAGTTTTACAGGATTCTGTTTGTTAGAATTGGCTGCAGGTTTAGAGCAGCATAATAACAGACCTTAACTGTCCCATTTCACTGTTGCTTCCAGTGTATTTCCATGAACTTGTAATATTTGTTTTGTTTCACAAAGGAAGTTAGAAGTCATTAGGCAAAGCGTTCAACTCACCCGAGTGTATAATTCAGCAAACGTTCGTGTGACAGCACATGTTCATGGCCTTTTCTGCCAATATTATTACAACTTCACTGTTTGCTTATATTACACAGTAAGAATAAAAACACATTTGCTGATGTTCAAACTATAGGAGGGTTTACCCAAGTAAACTACAAGTCTTCCACTGCTCCAACTTTATGCAGAAAATTTGTTTATAATATAAACAAGGCCTGACTTATAACTGTTACATGCTTACTGACTGGTAGAAAACTAATTTTAACAAAACCTCAAACTTGGAGGTTCAACATCCAAGAATTATTAGTTGGCGGTGGGTTTTTATTGTTAATTTGATATTGATAAAAGCTTAAATTAAATCTGCAGACTCAGTACTTGGGTTTGGCTTCTCAAAGTCAAGCTGATGAGCCGTGAGGACTTGTCAATGTAATGAGCGAGCCTCATTATGAACCAAATCACCCTGTTCTCTTAGGAATTCAGCATGAAGAGCACTCTTTTAGGTAATTAATCCACCACAGTGGTTTATAAATGCTGCTCTCAGTACACAGACATTACTGTAAAGGGCTCCATTGCTCATCACCTCAGTGAAGGGTCAAGAATATGTTTAATGAGACCAGTTTAGCACCTCCTGGATATATTAATACTTAAATGCTGTAGTCTTTTCGAATTTCATAACAACTGTTATGAATTACTTCCTCCACATTAGAAGAAGAAAGAGGGAAAGCAGAAATTGCAAGAATGGATGGCCTGGTTCACATTTTTAGGACAGTCTTGAGAAAAACAAGGACATTATTTCACGTGTTTAAAAAAAATGCAACTCTAAAAAGAATGTTTAAAAAAATGTTTGTGTCAAACAAAATCACTTATACAAGCTGGAAAGTGATTTTTCCTGCATGACTACCAGTTCCAATGACAAAGAAAGTGATGTGCTGAAAAAACAAGTCAAACAGGAGGAGTGGATTGTTACATGTTACAGTGAAGGACGCATTTACTCCTAAGAATCAATGTTTAATGTTCCTGAGCCATGGTCTCTCCAACTTCAGCTCCAACTGTAGATTTAATTATTAACAATACAGTGGTGCCGTCAGCCCAGCTGCCTGTCAGCTGTCAAAGAGAAAAAAACAACCAAGTGACTAAGGAAGGATTGTTAAAGTCACGGCCTTCAAGTCATCTGATTTTATGCTAACAGTGTGTGTGTGTGTGTGTGTGTGTGTGTGTATGAAGTGACGCACACCAGAGTGTGTTTAGATGAGGCCGATGACTGTGCTTGATGTGGTGGCATCTCCACACCTGTGCTGCCATCTGTGCCCCTGCACCACCTGTGACCGCTGTTTCTCCTGGCACACGACAAGTGTCGCACAGAAACCGTGATAGAACATGTCTCACTTGTCTGTCCTATGGAAGGAGGAGGAGGAGACACGGCAAAAGGTCTTGAAATTTCCAAGTGACTTGATTCTTAAAAGGACAAAAAAAGGAAATATTAAATGAGGTCATGTTTTGGCCAAAGTTTAAATTACTAATTTCTCATCATCTGGTGAATGAGAAACTGAATACTTGACTTGGAGCAGCCACTAGTTTTGGTTCAGCATTAAGAATGGAAACATGAGAAAAGTCAAGCTTTGTTTGAAGGTAACACAATCCACCCGTGAGCTGCTGTAAAACTCATGCATTATAGATTTGGTCAGTTTACTGTACATGAACCAAACACTTATATCAACAAATTTCAGTGTTATGTGCCAGGTTATTGTTAGCTGGAAACAACAGGGTAACAAGTTTCGTCAGATACAAGAAATTATAGAAATACTATCTAACTGAACTTTGTTATTTTGTTATGTGCAGTATGGACTCTAACCTTTGCACAGAGCTGCACAACCAGTTGTCTTGCTTAATTAAGCTTCTCATTCTGAGCAACAAAGCGTATACACAAACATCCACACTCTAATTCAAACAGATAAGGAGCCAGACAAGGAGGGGATATAAGAAAAACAAACAAGACTGGGATTGAGACATCCCTTGTTTTAAGTATCAGATCAGAACCAATCCGATCAGCAAGCACCCTGATCACCTGACCTCAATCCTTTATGCCAGTGGCATTTATTTCATATTAACTGAGCTTGACATAATAACCATATTTTAATGCAAGGCCTCATTTTGACCTGCCTTGGTTCGCGGCAGCGTCATAATTGGTTTGAATCAAAAGTCATTCCTCACAGTCGACTGCAGACGTGTACACAGACACACACTCATCAGCGCTTGTGTGAACACAGTGGGTGAATGTTGTTGTAACTTGAGGTCACATCATCACTCATCAGTCAGTGTTTGTATAAAAGGTAAATGCCTTGCAAACAAACCACCTGCTCAAAAAAAAAAAAAAAAAAGAAAAAAAGAAAAAAGCAATAGTGCAGAAGCAATATCTTCACTACTTAAGTCATTCCTCACAGTCGACTGCAGACGTGTACACAGACACACACTCATCAGCGCTTGTGTGAACACAGTGGGTGAATGTTGTTGTAACTTGAGGTCACATCATCACTCATCAGTCAGTGTTTGTATAAAAGGTAAATGCCTTGCAAACAAACCACCTGCTCAAAAAAAAAAAAAAAAAAGAAAAAAAGAAAAAAGCAATAGTGCAGAAGCAATATCTTGCTTCTGCACTATCACTTTCTTTGATTTCTCAAGTGCATTCAACACCATTCAGCCACTGTTGCTGGAGGAGAAGCTGCGGGCAATGCGGGTGGACATGCCCACCATCTCCTGGAGCATGGACTACCTGACAGGTAGACCACAGTATGTTCGACTAGGATGTGGTCTGTCTGATGTGGTGGTTAGTGATGTAGGAGCCCCTCAGGGAACGGTACTGTCCCCCTTCCTGTTCACTTTATACACCACCGACTTCTGGTCAGTTTAATTACATGACCAGAAAAAGCTAACCGTGGACATCCCTAAAAGTAACCAAAGAAAATAGGAGAGGGGAAGAAAAATGAAAAAAGAAAAAGAAGCAAATTATAATTGTATAATTAAGTTGAGGATGTTTTCTCTGTAAAATCTTTAAGTAAGACAAAGCCACCGCACCCCTACTCCTGCACACACACACATTATGACAACACAAACAACTCAGTTCAGTCCAGTACCACCTTTGCTGTCACCACTCACCACACCATTCCACCAGCACAACATGGTGTCCACCATGTACTCCTCGAGGAACACGGAGGGATGTGGCTGGAGCAATTAATGCACTGCTCACATCCACAAAGGCAAAGGGAGCCACCAGAGAGGGCTGCCACCCCCTGAGGGCCACTATGCCCCACCTAAGTGGATCAGTCTGCGATGTCACAACGTTTTCACGAGGCTCAGTGGGACAGGGCCGTGTACTGCTTTCATCACCAGCAAACCTAAATGAGCTTTGTCAGGCTCGCTAATGCATGCTGGTGGCTCGGCAACTTTTACCGAGTGTCTGCACACGTCTGTGTGTGCATCACTCCCACACTGCTGTGTCTCCGCTGTATGAAGAGGAGGTGAATAAACACTTTCACCTTCATACTTGCATCGTATCGTTAACACCAGGATTTTCCCCCTGCTGTTTGTTTTGCAGGGAGCTTGTCAAGGGCAGAGTTGGACACTAACTCAGCAGGTCAGTGGCACTAATTGCTTCTCGCCATTGGTTAAATGTTTCCCCCTGTTTCTCAAAATAAGAGAGAGGGGAGAAGTGGAGGAGGCAAAACATATAAGGATAATTATACTTAATAGGTTTGCATGACTTTTAAAATACATGTAATAGAAATTTACAACAGTAGCTCGACTGAATTGGCTGAATTGGTGAGCAGTTTACAGTGAAAGCAAGGAAAAGTTGTATCCTCTCTGTGCGCATTAAAGCAACAGTGAAATGTAATATATTGTAGAAGATTATGAAGAAGACTGGTTAGGAAGTAAAAGGGTGAGTAAGATGACAGATAAAGGCCAATAACAAGGCTGACTGGAAATACTGAGAGTAATTATAATTATGGCTCCCATTCTTTCACTTTCAGCCAGCGTTTGTTGGTGTTTTAGGTTTCCCAAAGTTGACACAAATCTTTCCGTCGCCTTCTGAGTCACTGCAGACATTTACATTAAACTACCTTTTATTCCCCTGTTCTAATCTGTTGCCTCATTATATTATGAACATGTTCAAGCATTTGCTGTGATGTAATCTTCTACAGTTGAGGCAAAAGGAGCGGAGGAGTTGGAAGAGAGACGTTACAACAACAACCACCACCTAGGGACACAGTAATTAGGGATAAACTTAAGGCTTTGATGTCTCATACCTATGTCTGAAATGGCCCACATGAAATCCCAGCACTGCATGTTTTTACACACTGTGTCTATTATGTGTAACTAGATATTTAAATATGCAGGAACACACACAAGTATACTTGTTTGTTTTGACTGCAATAATTCCCAATACACACTTTATTTCAGCTCATATTTGCCTGTTCCTCGAAAAATATCCCAACTCTTGCTCACTGGTATCCATCTCCATCCATCTGGTGGCTGATTAGACATTAATCCCCACTAGATGTTCAGGTGTGATCACTCACACTGCACTGCTGTCCCTGTGAACACTCGCATCTCTCATGTGAACTTATGCCAATTCCCAAATCTTCCATTGAAGGTACTCAACTGCTACCTTCACTCCGTATCATCCATATCTTCACATTTTTTACTCCTCCTTTCGCTGTCTTCTAGTTTCTGAACTCAACTCTAACCCTAAACTCACAGCTAATATACCAATTTAAGATTTATAAAGTGCATTGGAATGTCTTGTTTTATTGAAGACCTAATTCCTCCCACTATGTGACATGATTCTTCGTGCGACACACTAACTTCTCTATGGAGCATAAGTCCACAATGTGGATTGTATCTGTTTTATTGGTTTTGTAGTACATTGTGTGTTTTATCTAAAACATACTTGACAATTGATTTCCTGTTGTCATTTCTTTAATGTCAAAAACACAATTTTCTGGCTGTATCCTTTGATAAGTTCCCGGGTATTCATTGTTTTTGTGAATTATGAGACTCAAAAAAAAAAAAAAAAAAAAAAAAAAAGAGCCAGTGTATAACAAGCCTCCACTGATGCCTGTTTCTATCTTCACAATTTACTGTCCACTGTTTACTTGAGACAGATTTGTTTCTTAAAACTAGGTTAACTAACGCTAGGGCTGTGCAACACACTATACATAATACATACAGCAAAATACATTTCTTCACGATAAACATAACTAGGGTTCATTATGTATCAATATGCACACTATGCAGTCACATTTTGAGACACAGCACATAATTGCTATTAAATATTTAACAAGCGATTGTTGTTTTGTGTAAATGAAGTTTGAAACCACAACCCTTGCTCAAAAGCAAAATCATAACTCTATAATTATCTATTAACACTTTATCACAATTTCTTACCAATATCAACTAATTTGAGACATTTATATTATTGCTTTTTAGATCATATCTTCCAGCTCTAACTACCCCTTTTATTTGTTTTAATCATTTTCATGGATGTGACCATTTCCTGTTGCATGATAAGTGTTTTTTTTGTTTTTTTTTTTCGTTTCTACATCAAAATGAGGGCCTTCCATCTTATTTAAGTAGACTAAGAGGAAGGCACAGCTTATTACCATGATAGTGTGAATGATCATCACCTCACTCTGCATATACTGTACATACAGTATTGTATATGCAAACCCCTCAATCTTAACTGAGAATAACAGCAGACAAAGAATGGAAACAAAATAGAGACGCACACACAATGCTTTAGAACAAATGAAGGTCTAAATATAGTACAGACATCTTTTTTGTTTACAATAACTTTTAAGTGTGTGTATGTGTGTGTTTGTGTGTATGGACAAAGATAAAGACAAAGATGACATAATTACAACAATCCCTACATTGTCACTAAACGCAGCTGAACGCTGAAACACAGCATCCCGTGGATGAATAATAACACCCCGTGTGAGCATCATATATTCAAAAAGTTACATGCATGTCCAAGACTGTGCTGCAACATCAGTTCCCCACACAACGCCCAACACAAAAGAGCTGGGGAGCTACAGCTGTTTCATACGGCTCTTCAGCTTTCCATTTGTACGCTACGGACTTATTTCTTTTGTTTTGTTTTATTTTTTTTTTGGGGGGGGGGCACACATATAAAAAGCAGCAGGTATAGAACAATATGAAAACAGGTACACACTGTCATAATGCCAGTCTATAACTAGGCTGCCTCACAAACAGACGCGTATGGTGGGTAATTTCAGCAGACAAAAGAACCCCACAACTAGCATCTTAATGCACCCTGACTAAAAACAAGCAGTCTCAACACAATACCTTTGGATCACGTTGTGTTTGTGTTTGCTCAGCCTCTTTAATCAAGGTGTCTTTGTCTGTCTTTTGCCACATTGTCAGCTCTCCAGGAGGCTTTGGCACAGAACAGCCCAAAAGACATGCAGTGTATTAATTATGAGCCAAGTGACTTTTTCTTTGTAGTTATGCAGCAAGTTGGGTAAATAAAGATCAGAAAATGAAAAGTGAGGAAGTTTTTTTGTTTTTTTTTCCTTCCAATGAATACTGAATATGCAAGCATTGTCATGTATTTGATAGGGATGAGGCAATGGTATTGGTCTGACTGTGGTCAAAATCACCTGATCGGATATCTGCTGCTGATGCTTAAAATGGCCAGAACAAATTTGTTGTTAACAGTTTCAAAAAATAAAATTATTGGACTGATATCAGTATTGGTAGATACTCAGGTTGGTGATATCAATATCAGACATGGAAATTTGTTATCATGCCATCCATAGTACTGAGCATTATATACTGCAAAGTCATACTGTATATGCATTCACACATGAACACACATACAGTTTTTGCAGATACTTGGCATTTGAAAAACTGCCAGAACACATCTGTGGGTGCCAATGCTTTTGAGTAAAATTACCCAACACTCACCCCTTACACCCTCAACCTACCCTTGTACACACAAGCGCCTGAAACTGTGTGCACAAGAATGGAGAAATTACAGACATTTTAATCACTGAAATCTATTCCTGTGGGGCACAGCAGACGTAGCAGGGAGTAGGCAGAAGTGAACGCCTTTGACTGATTTCAACCTTGGCTTAATGATCCTTGTTTGAGCCTCAATACTTTGCTGTGGCTTTTATGGCAGATGTCCCTTCTTTTCATGGAGCAATGGAAGAATCAAGGATATTATGTCACTATCAAGGATAGTGGATTTAAATGAACTGAGCAGATTATTGCATTAGTCTGAGGAATAAATAAAGACACAAAGGGGATATAAGACTGTTGATGGACTCAGTGTTTGAGAAGCAAACTTAGCTTCAAGACTTGGGCAATATGACAAGATTAAAGTAAAGAAACAGAACAAATGGAAAATTCCATTTGTCTAATCAGATCCACATTTTATTCAAAACAATTGTGCGGTTTGTACTGTTTACATCCCAGTTACGCAGCCAGTAAAATGGCTTAAGTGTCTGTGTGTTGGGTTTTGAGAAGCTGTTTTATGAATTAAGGTATGTCCATAGGCTCTAAAGTGACATAAATTTAATAAACACTTGATAGAGCAAGGAATAAATGTGAGAGCAGAAAAGTGCTCTGTGTTAGACTGCAAAAATATGACTGGCCTTGCTTAAACTACAGAATTTTAAATTCATCTTTAAATAGTTTTTTGTTAGAATACGTTTTGTAAACCTGGTATCAGAAAAAAATCATTCGGGGATTGGAATCGAAGTCTAGATAACGATCCCATACAAAAACATTTTTACCAATTCTTTGCTCTACACGGCACAAACTTTTCCAAACTTCCTTATCTAAGGTGACATACAGGAAAAAAACAACAGCTCTGGCTTCATATCACCCGTGTTTTGTTCCACATTGGTGGTGGAAGTCAAGGAGGAGGACACAAAGCCATGGAGTGTGTTTTAGACTGCCGTGCCGAGCTCCCTGAGAGGACAAGGCTTCTCCTTGACCCCCTCCCCACCCCCCCCGTGCCTTGCTGTTCAGTAGATTAGCTGGAGCACAACAGAGGCCAGTGCTATCACCAGCTTGCAGCCTCCTCATCCCCACTGGCTACATAAGATATCGCTCAAACACATGCGTGCACACGCACGCACACACACACACACAAAAAAAAAAAAAAAAAAAAACAGCGTGACATGCTGCTGTGCATGGACCACGCACACACGCACAATAACTTTGGCCCTAATCCCTGTCAGTGTGCCTGAAGGTTCATTAGTGACACTGAGGCCACTTCAATAGGGGCAGCACTTTCAGAGCAAACAACACACACTCAGACAGTTTGCTGACGCTATAAGTACACACATCTTCATGTCCATGCAGTCTGCACATTCCTTTGAATTAACATGGGCACAGAGATGCCAAAGAGATAAAAGCATTTGTGTTTTTTTTCTGACCCATCCATGTGACTGTGGCCGTGCTGCGCAGCTCTGAGAACACATTAACCAGCACAGCTTCATGCTGCAAGAAAAACTGATGTCAGGATCAACAATTCGCTGCCTAATTATTTCAAGGTCAATTACAGCAGTACTCCACTTTGAAGTTTTGCAATGGAACATCAAAGGTGTTTTTTTCAAACGCAAAATTCAAAGTAGCAAGATGCCCATGGAGGAATGTAGCAAAAAGAAAAGAGAGAGATGTAAAAATGAAGGTAGACATTCATGGTTACATGTGAGGATAGAGAACGGAGAACATGAGAGAAATGAACATTTTTCATATTGCTTGTACATGATGTATGTTCACACACTGGTCGCTAACCTAATGTGTTTGACCACAGGTTAATAAAGTGAGCTAAATGCCATCATGCTGGAAAAGTTCAAATACGATTTCAGGTTGGGAAGGAGCTTTAAAATATTCTGTTGGGGTCACGTATCGAACACGTATTCTGTAATTGCCTTTTTCTTGTTGTCGTCTTGCTTATTTGTCATTCTTTTAATTATGCGTCACATTTGACTTTGACACATTCTGAGTAATTCTGAATAAAACCTCTCCACAGAACTGTGCATAGTACTGTCATTTGGCACAAGAAATCATTGCTGGAGAGTTGGAGGGGGGTCTGGATTTATATTTGACTTTGGACATTCTGCCTTTTGCAGTTCTACCCACACAATTCCATTCAATATGTAGCAGTAGAAGAAGGAGGGAGTTGCAGTTCACTGTAATGCACAACTGAGCCCAAGGGACAGATACACAGAGTGAAAGAGGAAAACTGCATATGAGCAGGCACACAGCTAAAGCTAAAATTATGATGAGGTCTGGCTGTCTGTGACAACGGTAAAAACTTTATGAATGTTTTGATAGCCCAGCGACACAGTGGGATTTCTCATGGTGCTGCCAATGGAGAGAGGTTGGGCATGAGAGAGCGTATAAGAGAGAGAGTAAGCAAGCAAAAACAATAAAGCAAGCAAGCAAGCAACACATGAAATAGCAGGCAAACATAAGCTATGACGGTCCAAAACAGTTTAGAAAACAATGGTAAACATTGTTTAATTAAAGTCCAATATAAAGTGTAATTTAACAACATTACTGATAATTACAATACCACATACAGCCTCCAAAGTCTACCGAGTTCTGATGAGAACTGGGAACTGAGACTTCTCACACAGCATCTGATAACAGAGGTCGCTATCCTTGCAAGCTGAATTTCAATGTGCAATACTCAAGTCTCCCGACTATAGAGAGAAGCCCCAAAAGTCATTGCACATCCCTGACATCTGTGCGCTCATGACATTTCACATCTTCTTTTGCATGAGCTCATCTGCCAGGCTTCAAAATGTTTGACTAATGTGCGCTCAATTCCTGGAGATGTCTTACAACAGGACATTCAAAAATGAAGAAACCGGAGTCCAATTGTCTAAGGAATTACGTGAGAAGCACAAAGCAACCTATGCAAAGATAAATAAATAAATAACAGAATTCAGGCACATAAATGAAGTAGGTGGTTTAACAAATGCAGAAACAAGTCACAGTCAAAGTGGATGTTCATTCAAATCAAAGGTTTAGACATTAGACAGCAGCACATTTTGGGACAGAGAAACAAGAATGACAAACATGGCTACATTATTACACAAGCAGTGTTCCAAACCCAACTCTACGTGAAAGCCATTAAATCTCAATAAGCCTTCAAAAAGAAAGTAACTGTCATTGTCACTGTCAGCTCTCTCTCTCATGTGTGCTCGCGAGTTTATGTTCCCCACTCACTTACTCCTGCAAAATATTTGATATGTGAAAGTGTCCTTGTAGCCTTGCTGGTGCAGAACTTGAAATAAGAAAATTTTATTCAGAAATCATCTTCCTTTTTTAAAAAACAGAGCCTTGAGTATATCTTGTAGCTGGTGATGGCCATGTATCAAGATACAGTCGGTTATGTCGCTTGTTTTTTTATTAAAATATGACTTCTTCTTTCTTGAAAAAAATCTCCCTTAAAAACACTCCCTCTTCTCATCTGAAAAAGGGGTACATCTCCCTGCATTAGCATTGCTGATGTGAGTCGGGGGCTCAGGAGTGGTCTAAGGACAAATCAATCTGAACACCAGTGAATGTGACTTACTCTAACCTTAACCATAATTACTAGTGCCCTAACCATAACCTCAGCCTAACTTTCAAACATGTCTTCACGTTAAAATGGAGTAATTTAAGTTATGGGGACCCAATTTTTGTCCCCATAAGGAAGACAAGTCCCAATAATCTGACTGTGTAAATATATTTAGGTCCCCACAACATAAGGAATACAGGGTACACACATACAAAATCCTGAATGTAAATGAAGACGTGTCAGCTACTGTAAAACCCCTTCACCAGGGGTCACAGAGAGAAAAAGGGACTAACAGCAGGGTTTGTGTTTGAGAGGGAAAAAAAGACTATCTGTGCTGAGTTTGTCGATGTACATTACTGTATGTATATATGGATGCTTGCCCATGCTGGCACTGCATGTGTTTGCATTTATGTGTGCATCTATGAGTCTCTGCGCAAGATAGCAACGTGTGTGTTCTGTTTTTGGAATGAGGCTGTTAAATAGACTTAGTGGGGTGTTGCATCTTTATAGGGAAGGGTACAGAGGAGACACCAGCAGTGCTGAACTGACAGTCCCCTCACGCCCTTGAGGCAGGAAGCCTTTGCGCTCCCTCACAACATGTTCCCTCAGCTCTTGCCATCATACCTGGTCCCACAAATCCCAGATTGTCACCTCTCTCTTCTCTGACATCCCTTGAGATTTTATGCATCTCTCATAGCTGACCCCCCTGCTGATGCAAAGCACCTTCCCTCAATGCAGCACGACGAGATGAATGAACCTGTGCCGTAGCACTCCATAGGGTGGATGACAATCCTATGAGCAGCCACACAAAGCAACTTCAGGCCCGCTATGGCCTGGAACTTCTAAAGTGATGTATGAGATCTAAGTGCTGCGTGCTTTGCATACAGCACATACTGTACAGCACAAACTTGGTACACTGAAGATGACATGCTGTTTGTCTTTCAAGAAAAAAAAAAAAAAAAGCAAATATGTGACTTTTTTAGAAATGGGACTGCCTGTTAGGGCTGAATAATTAGAGTAAAATAACTAATTGCATGATTTCTGACATTGACACTGTGCTTAGATTAAGAATAATAAATAAGACAAGCTTCAGTTACATTGGTACTGTCTTACATAAAACAAGATGGAGTATTGCCACGGAGTATTGAGTATATGCCTCAAGGATGAGAACTTTAACAGATGCTTTTTTCCCCAACATGTGCTTATTGCATTTTTTTTTAAATAGGCATAAAAATATATATAACAATCAAAAAATAGTATGTGAAAAACATACTTTGCAATTTGATAATTATGTTGTCATAAACTGGGAGTTTGATTTGGTAGCAATTGTTCAGCACTACTGCCCATAGCACTGAATGTAATCTGTATAATTGAAACACTAATAAGAACATTTAGAGACACACAAAATTCCACACTCCTTGCTAAGTGTACTGCACTCATATATTCTGTCTAAACTGCAGAGCAGGTATATTTCAATATGCTTTCAACATGAGATGGAGGGACGGCCTGTAGCCACTCACACAATTATGGTAATCTTGAGAAAAAACGTATAAAAGGGAAAACACCCTGTTTATGTCTGACAGTTTCTTTGGTGGGAGAAGTAGCTGGGCGGTAATCGCCTCGTTTCACACTGTTCCCCAAGGACAAGTAGCAGAAAGAGAGATGGGCAGAAAGATACAGAGAAAAAGTATGGGCATGCAAGAAAGAGGAGACTACCTAATCCTTCACTTCTGATACTGCAAAACTAAAACACATGAAGGAGGATAGATGTTAACCTACTGCACCGCACAATATTGCAGAAGCATGTCTCTGAGTACTTGAATCAGTACTTTTATTTAGCTGAAGAGCCTTATCTCTGACACAAGCCTACCCCTCAGTATATGTGTACATTTACATGTATACTCCCATATACAGTACATTGCCCTTCCCTCAGCAGGTAAAGTGTAAGTACAAGTGATAGGTAGATACAGAGCCATGGCTGTCAGGAGGAGTCAGGGAGGTGACCAGTCTGCATGCATTATTTAACAGCCTGGGGCAAAGAGGCGGACAGCAGGTCAGGACCTGGTGCAGAAAGACCTGACGCTGTGCGTGGCTCGGCTCAGTGCCAGTGGTCGCCCTCCTCTGGCCAGGAAGAGAAATATGGGTTCATATTTATATTCAGTGGGTCTGAATATATGTAAATGAACATGCACAGTTATTATAAGCAAAACAAAAATAGTCTTTTTATTTGTTGCCAAGATACTAACAGTCAGAATCCACAGCCATTCAGAATGGGTGTGACATTAAAGAACGCTCTATTTTATTATTTACTAAAAATTGATAATAAAAATCATTGCATCTCACATATACTATATGTGAATTATATACAGACCGATTTCAAAGTGTGAGAGTGGCTGTGATTAGAGCGTGACTAATAGATTGTGGTTGACTGGCTGCAGGGTATGACTATTGTATCCTAACACAAGGCTTCATTTAGTTTAATAAATGGAATTATTATATTATTAGTGAACATACAGTATGTGTATATGTTACATCTTGAGACAGGTTTGACACTCTTCAGGTAAAAGATGATAGCAGCTGATCACCAAGACAAAAATAACAGAGGAAATCATCCTCATATGCTGATGAATACGATCCATAAGCAATTGGGATTTTGCAGGACTCTACTGCATCATGATGTTGGACTGAAATTGTAGCTCTGAGGTTTCCAACACAACCCCATCACCCAAATAGGAGGAAGCCCACAAACGATAAACTCTCATGTGAAAATTGAACGAAAGAGACTGTAAACCAAGGCAGAAGGATAAGAAAGAGACAGGCTTAGAATCAGAAATGAGGAGGGGAAAGGAAGAGGAGAGGTTCACAGAGGCAGGAGTGCAAGAGCGGACAGACCGAGACGAAGCATGTAAGTCAGGAAAAGACGAAAAAAGGTCGAAGAGACTCCGGGTTGGTTCGAGGGATGGTTGGAGGGCCTCAGAGGTTGTTAGTTTTAATTGGGCTTCAGGCCCCGGGACATGCAGCGACAACATCAAAGGTCAGATATACATCAAGCATTGCTGGGAAATGTCGACCCATGCAGGGAAGGGCTGCAGGCCAGAGAGAGCGGGAAACTCAGAGAGGCCGAGAAAGGCCATCAGCAGCAGATGAATTTGGGAGAAAAACAAGACAACTTTGTCTGACTTTGCAGAGGGAGGGATGATTCATATTGAAATAAAATCATGTGATACTCTATCGTTATTGTAACCCATTAATGAAAGCCATCAGTGAATGCATCTTACTAACAACAGAAAGCCTGATATGGCTAACGGCTTTATTGCAGTACTACTCTACTGGTGTCTTAAGTGCACAAAATCTGCAGCTAAAAATAGTTCTCCGTCAGTACACTGTTTTCCCTTGCGAGAAGCATTTGCTTAAAAATTCATCTGCTTTAGGAACACACTTAACCTTTGCAAATGTGACTGTCAGACATTTTAAGGTTTACCTCAGTGGGATGAGTCAATGAGTAATTTTGGGGCTGCCGGCAACAGACATGGCAGAGACACCAGATCATCTTTTGAGGTCATTTGTGCCTTCTAGAAGACTTTTTTTAAAGACTGCAATGCAATCCCCATATTTGAATGCTTATCACATTTCACCTCTCTTTACTGCAACTTCAATTGCTCTGGTACATTTCAGATGACATCTTGTACAAAGTATGCTTTCTGTTTTGTTTTGTTTTTTTTTCTTTTCTGTTACTTTTGTTTGGTTAGTTTTTAATCAAGAGCTTGTAAACAGTAAGTTCCACCTGCATTTTAGAGGGCAATGATGTGCCTTATAGTTTTCCATATCTCCTGACACAGGATCATACTGTACTTAAAATAATTATGGGGCTATTTAACATTTAGAGCCACTAAAGATCTTAAGTTGTAAAATTGAAAGCAGAGACAGGTTGGCTGCTCTAATGGAGAATTCGAAACAAATGTTAATCGGCAATGGTTTCCTCGGCTACTTTCATGTCAAACACATGCGATGTAAGAGCATGTGTTTGACAGCTGAGATACAGGAGATACAGCTGTGAGTGGGTGAGGTCCAAATTGTCCATGTTTTGGGGACTTAACACAAACACTCCATCATCTTCTTTAAATCTCCATAATGCGGATCGTTAAATTTGAACCTGCCAGGAAATTATTTGAGTCGATTTAATATCCTCTGGACACAACTGTGTGTATGTGAGTGTGTGTGTATAACACATAGCGCATATTGACAGGATAACATCAGGATTAACCCAAACTGACACATTCTGATAGCCCTAATGTCAGCCTCATCCATTGCTTCATTACTCTCACTGACATACAGACATGTAGAAATGCACAAATGCAAACAGACCCACACATTCACCTCCCCGCTGGTGTCTACTGTGTAGCTGTGTGGATAGGCAGATCGAGCTCAGCAGAGAAAGGTGCTGGTGTTGTGAGAAACGGCGAATTGGAGGCTGATTCTGCCTTTTATCCACTGCAATGAAATCAATCATTGCTCCCGCACGGGCCTGTGATTTATGATTAGTGAAGGATTTGGATTGTGTATATGACACAAGCACATGTTTTACACAATCCCATGGTGCATTTCTGACAATGACATAATAAATAGGCAGAAGTGTAACGTGACAGTGACAGCTCTGGGGTAAGTTGTTTTTTTATTCCCAAGTCCCTTATCATATCATACAGAAACAGTGGTGCTTGCTCTGTAAAATATGAATTCATCTGTCACATAGAAAAGTAGTACAGTCAAAAACATGCTGCCTACATAGGCACAGGTTATGTCACTGATAAATTAAACTGAAAAGCTTAGCTTATGATTTTACACAACCTTTGTGAAACATCTTTTGACCTAATATATGAAGAACATAGGTAAGACTTTCTAGTCCAGCAATAAACTAGTTAAAACCTGACTTAATGACTTACTTCGTGACTACAGGTAATTATACTTTTAGATGGACAAAAATGAAATGGGGAGCTCCCCAAGGATCAGTTCTAGGACATCTTCTGTTCAACATCACAATCATCCTATTAAATCAGACTACAGAAAACAACAATATGCAGTATGTTATAATTACATACTGCATATTGCATAAACAGTGAAACAATTGTGTGTAACTTTATCACTCTGAGCCTATAATTCTGTATAAGCACAAGTATACACTTATACCAAACAAATCACACATTGGACTAAATGTTCCTCAGTTACACAAAAATACATTGTTTTCACGATTAAAAGGCAGAGTGATTAAAAGCTGATCTTTAAATTTCAAAACAGCAAACCCAGACAGTAGTACTATTTTATAGCATGGGTAAATATGTCTTCTTGTTTGCCACTGCCTCTTACTAATTTCATACACTACACTGAAAACTTTATTTTTTAAACATTATTTTCATTCTTTTCTAAATTTTTATTAACTTCTTTCAAAGTTATTTCTGTTACATGTAATCTCCCTGTTTTTTTGTTTTCTGTTTTGTTTTGTTTTCTCCATGTAAATCACTGAAAGCTCCCCTGCCATTTGTCCCTACTATAGCATACTACTGTATATTACAAGGATGTGACGAGCTATTGTGGGCACAACGCATGTGGGCTGTGACTGGGAACATTAGATCATATTAATGCCAAAGCAGCCCCTGCAGAATCCCTACAGAGCAATAGCACAAATGTGTCCTGTGTAAAATAAGTGTAAATGTGTGCAGGAATCATGACCGTAGGCCCCCAAGGTACTTATATACTTGCCAATGAGATTTTTTTAATGAGGTGCTAAATGCAGGTCATTGTGTGCATCAGCCATTAACAGACTATAAACAAACAGACCATGGACATGAGGGGGAGTGACTTAATCGTTACAGATTACATCAATGGTATAAATGCTGACACAACAGCCGCAGTAATTTGTCCCGCTTTTATTAACTAACTGTAAATAATTAATATTGAAGTTTCTCCTCTCACATAAAGCAGTGAGCAGTTTTCTCAGAGGAGGGCAGGCCTCATGATATCTTGACCTGGAAATGATACAGACAGGCCTGTGGGTAGAATGCAAGATGGATGGCATGTAACCATCCATTTACATTTGAGTGTCGGTCTGTTGGGTATAGCTGTGCTGCGCCTGTTGAACTTCTCAGGCTGAAAGGAGCCTGTGAGCCAAAGGTGGAGTCAATTCAGCCAGAAAATGAAATCAGTATTAACCAGTCCATAAACACAGCCAAGGGAGCTTACATTTTCCTTAAACTGCCGAAATACAACCATACATTTGTTCAGTGAAAGTTTTTACTGAATTTGTCCAATTTGTATTTCTGACATAATAAAAATAAAAACCATTATCCACTGAAAACAAAACAGAATCAGACAGATAACCACTAAGAATAACAATGTCTTTGTGATTTAAAACCTGACCACAAGACCACTGAACTCTAAATACCAAAGGCTCCACCTGACAGCAGTGATTTGCAATATTACTCTGTCACAATAAAACTAACTGTAGCTTATGAAATGTCAAAGCACAGTTGTGCTACATGTTCCAGTGAAATGTGGACATTTATGAATGTCATGGATTGATGGGGGGAACTATGTGAAAGCAACACTGCCTAGTCTGTTATGATGTTGGAGTCTAAGTTGTTTTTTTTTTCCACCATCAACGTCCGGTGATGGTGGATCCTTCACTAAAATTTGCGCAACTAAATATAATTGTTGAAAATATAGCAGAATATATGATGCAAATAAGGTCAAAAACCAAAATGTCTCATGCCATTGACATCATTGACTAGTGGCAGAGGACCAACGCTCACAATTAATGTGATAATTACAAAATGATAAAAACAAAATGGCGCCGTGCCAGCGGCTGCTCGATACAGGAGCTCTCTTCGTGTATTTTTAGTTTTCTCATGTTACTGTTGTCCTTTTTTAACTTATTACTGAATATAAGAATTTCCCCTCGGGGATGAATAAAAGTACTTCGTATTCGTATTCGTATTCGTATAAACTCAAACATGTGATCATTTCATCCAAGCAGTGATAATTAATGTGCAGCTTAATTGCAGAAGCATTGCAGATACTGACCAACAGTGGGTCCAAAATGTCATATTGACATTCAAACACATTTAAAAAACACATTTAAAAAAGAAAGATGAAGATTATACAATTTTTAAAAAAATAATTCCAGGATCAAACACCCTTGGACATTTTCCTTTACTATTGTCACCTACAAGATGTCAGTCACTGCTGGATTTTCTTTTGGAAAACTTTTGGTTTCAAGTGCAGGTTGTCCTCTAAATTTTAATTACTATTCCACTTCTTTTTTACAGCAGAAAGTCTTAAACGTGAGTATTTTAATAGATACAAAAGTTATATATAAGTCAATGATGTTAAAGGAGATGCGCTACAGCACTGAAGAAAGAAATAAGAGTTACAGGCAGTAAAATCCATGATTGATTTAAATCCTCTAAGCCCTTTCTCAGAAAGATTCAACGACGAAGTCAGATTTAACGACTAACAGAAATCATGTTCTAAAGCCTGATGTGTTTCTAAAATTGTTTTCTTTCTGAATATCATTTTCACTGTTTGTAACAGAAGTTTAGGCAAAACAGAAATTGAGGATGTAAATATTCAGAGAGAGTGTAATTTGGGATTTTTTTTTGTTTTGTTTTGTTTTGTTATGTTTTGTTAACCGAGTAGCCAACACCAAGAAGTACTCTGGAAAATAACCAAAAATAATTACAGTATAAATCTTAGCCAAGTGATTTTTTCCCCATACACACTCCATTCAGAAAGAAAAAATTGCTTTATTCTGCTGAAAACAGATTTTTGATAAGCTCATAAAACATGATGCACTGTTAAAAATTAGACTAGCCAACAGAATATAGAGTTGTTAAACATCTACCGCATTATAGTGCATTTTACAGCTTACTGCCTCATTAAGCACTAGAAGTTACAATCTCTTTTAAGTGCACAGCTATAATGTCCTATACTTAAATACTTAAATATACAGTATTTCCACTGGTTATACCACTGCTGGAACAAAATCTATGTATGAAGAGATAAAACATACCGTACTATATTGATTTGTCTGCAAACTGTCAAGATTTAACTGAGGATGAATACGGGGGGGGGAACAAAACCTCAGATTCCTCTGGACCATGGATGAAGACCTCACACCTCGAGATCAAAGTCATCCAACTAAAGTGAAAAATAAATACTTTAATTCCAAGTTTGAGAGGAAACATTTATAAAAAAAGAGAAACATAAAAAGATGTACCTTGTGCTTGCTGTGCAGTTTGACACCTGGAGATGCCAGGGTCATTTGCCTTTCATTATTTCACTTTTTTTTTTTTTTTTTTTTTTTTTTTGATAGAAAAGTCTATGGGTATGGAGGCACAGTTTTCCCATACAATTTTCTGTGTGTGATATACCTCAACACCTCTAAATTCATATGATGCAACATACTGAAATGTGAATTGGATGGAGAAGTAAATATCCTATCTACACTTGGCCTGGACATTCTCTTATATAATGCAAACCTATTCAGCTCCACACAGCTTCGACTTGGTCGATGTTTCATTTAATTCAATTCATTTGGAGCAGAAAATTAACTGGTTGAGCAGCTCTCAGAGCACATGACCTGTGTACTGCAGAGACAGAATGTTGACGGGCAAAATAAGATGATCACAGCTCACACAGCCTCTCTTACTCACAGCTTCTTTTAAGGTCGGACTGGGGAAAGATTTAGAGGGATTTCAGAGAGAGAGCACCAAGAAATCTGACTGTCCTCGGGGTTTGTTTGAAAAATGCTGGTACTGGTTTGTTTTGGTTCATATTCCCCTTCCACCCCTACCTACTTTTTACAACCTTCTTCTTTTGTTTGGTTTCCTTTCCTTCTCTGTGCTGTAAATTAATATTTTATTCTGCCTGCCTCCAGCAAACACTAAAATATCACAACAACATTTGATTTGATTACCATAATATTAATAGAAATATAAATTATTATTTATGTAACACAATAATATTGGACAGATGTTCATGGTGCCCAGAGGTTGACATTTTCTGATTTTGGTGAAGGGACTATCCTTTCGTTGATTTCAAGGGAAAAGTCAAAATATTTGATGGACTGTGCTGAGATATAGTAAGCTCTGCATGTGCTTCACAAACATTAATTCCACCAAGGAGGTCATGTTTTTTTACCATGGTAATCTTTAATATTGCAACATAGGAGAGTGTACTGACACTGCAGGGAAATTAGCAGCCTTGGTGGTGGTTTGCGATCTCTCAGAGATTCCTCAAGTGTAATGAAAACTTTATCATCTTATCTGTTATCTTGTCTAAAAGAAAATAGACATATTTAAAATCCTGCTTACCTATTGAAAGTTTAACACAATCTCAACATGGTCAAGAGTGTTAAACTGATTTAAGAGTAGATCGAAGATGCAAGAGTTAAAATACTCAAGTTTAATACTTTCTGATGACCCCCCCCCCCCGTCAGAAAAATAGAATGGATTAACCTTTTCAAACGATTTTTAAATTGTCATAAATTGTCTTACACCCAGCACAAAATGACAATTTAAGAAAAAAATTATACTACGACTCATAGAGCTGACGTCTTGGCACTAACAAATGCACACGAATCAGCTTAACACAAATAGATAGTCTTACCCGTCATCTTTCCTGCTACATGGAGGCCCTCTCCTTGTCTTCACACACTTGGTTTCCTCTCTTTTCCTGTTTCGATATCAAGGGCTGCACAATGCTGATCCTCTTCCCCCATTTTGTCCACCACTCATTGTTCATGTGTCTGTGAAAGATCAATTGATCAGGTTTGAGACTGTTGGAAATGTATCATCTGATTGTTCATGACAAAAATGTGGGTTAGGGTTACACACACACGCGCACACACACACACACACACACACACACTGGGAAATGGGCCCTTCACTTTATCAAGACCAGAGGATAAACAACTCAAGATAGGGTGAGAGCAAGGTGGGGATGTTAAATGTGCTGCTCTAAATGTCTTCACACGCTGCCTGTTAACTGATGCTGAATAAGGGCATCTGTCCTTCCCAGTAAGATCCCAGGGTGTGGTGTGGTGTGTGTGTGTGCATGTTCCTATGGATGCATGTACTGTATGACCAGTGAAAATTTTGCTGCGTTTGCAGTCTTTTTATTTGCAGCAATTGACCAATTAATCAAGAGGTCAATTGCACAATTTATCACAGTAGGAGAGCATATGTTATTTAAGTTGGAGCAACAGGGGAGCAATGGTGTAAAAAGACAGACAAAAACAGAAATGCAGTGCCTAGAAGCATGCACTAATAGGATTTATTCAACCACACTCTGCATTTGATGATATGTACATTCCTTTACTGGTTACAATACAAAAACTAAACATTAATGCCATGTAATATGTACAAAGTGACACTAGCACAATATTTGGAGGACAGGAGACGTCAGTAATGACTGCAGTGTTATGTTAGTCTGTCTAAAAAGAGGAAAATGTGGAAAAACCATACAATTTGAAAGACTGCAGAAGATATTAGACACAAAGCTACTGTTAGCAAAGCAGTAGAATCTTGTGAGGAAGGACTTGTTAATGCTGCATTAGAGTATAGTTATTTTGTTCCTGACCCCACCTCTCCCTCTGCTACACATTACAATACAGTACTGATTGGATGTGTAGATGTCTCTGGGATGGAGGTGGGATTAACAGTAACAGTTTAGTTGTCCTAATGCTATTAGGCCATATTGGCCTGTTACAACAAACTTTGTATTTTTATGGTCCTGCTTAGTACCAAATCAAAATTGGGGCCAAACAGGGTGAAAGTCCCCTTCAGGGCTGACACTAGTGATAATTTTGTCTATCAATTAATCAAGCTGTTTATCCACTGTGTCTATAAATCGGTGTTTGTTTATTTGTCAGCAGGATTATGCAGATATTAGTCATCCACTTAGGCCCAAACCTGAAGGTCAGGATGGGGAATGAGACAGATGGTAATCTTTTTCCTATGTGTGTGGATGCAGTTTTAAGGGTGATTTCAGGCTTATAAATGTATATACTTTACATAATTTTCCTTAACACTGTGAGTTTAGAGGAATCTATGTGGGTGTCTTTTGTATTGATGTACAAAACCTGATATGCTGTATATACGATGTTAAACATTTTTACATAGAGGGAAGAGATACACTGTCCATCATAAGTTAGTCCATCATGGCTGAGAATGTGCACTTTAATTATAATCAGCAGTGTTGATCAGCACCGAGGAGTGAATAATTAATAATTATTCACTCCTAAAATAATTAATGTTTGACTTTAGTTATAGATAGATATTGGTACAGTAGTGGCTCCATGATAACACAGAAGCCAAGGCAGATGATAATATTACATGAATGTAATGTTTCATTTTAATAGGAACATGCAGGTATTGGAGCAAAGACAGTCAGAGCCACAGGATATTGGGTAAGGTCTTACTGTGATAATAAAGACAAACCTGATTTTTTTGTAAGAGGCTTTGCGCGTCCTCATTATGTATTATTATATTAGCTGTAAACAAGCAATAAGTCAGAGACAGAGGACACAGCAGGTTCTCCCACTGGAGGTGGGGATGTTAGCAGAAAAGGCAAGGTATGGTTCTTCTGGAGAGACTTTCATCAAGAAGTGCTGTTATAAAAATGTCCATAAAAAAATAACCTTAACTTAGAAACAATGGTCGAATAAAAGAGTAATTCCTAGAGACTGGGGTAGAACACAGAGATGGTTGCGGGAGGTATTTGAAGTGGCATTGGAGAGGACAGTTAAATATCGTCAAAAAAGCAACATTATGAACAAATGAATTTAAATGATGAACAACGTGCATTGTGTTTTGAGTCACGATAATTTAGTAGTAAAATAGTTGTCCTTTGTTGCCCTCCCTGCTGGAATTGTCTGAGGTACTATTAATGTAGTGGTATTTCGAGGCTTTACTGGTCGTAGCAGTTCCTCTAGAGAGGCAGAGAGATGAGCAAGAGGTTAAAGTGACAGTGAAGGTCAGAGACAGAATGATGGAAGAGGATATCTGTGGCTGCAGAGAGTAAGGGTTAGAGATGAACCAAGACAGAACAAGGATGGGGAGCATGTGTGAGAGTGTCTACCTCTTGTGCTGTGCAAAAGTGACTCACTACAAGGTGACCTCTGTCACACATTTAGGGGGAAAAAAGGGAGAATGGATATGAATGGATGATTTCATGGCCTTAGCTGTATACTTGCCTGCAGGTAGGGGCAAGTATTTTATTTATTTTGTTGTGCTATAGAATGAGGAGAGCCTCCTGTAGAGGGTAACCAGGGTCATCTAAATAGATCAGCTGCTCTTTTTTCTGTTAAAACTGCTGAGCAAGTTACTTGTGAGATGTGATCGATTTTTGTGTGTGTTGTAGGAATATATTATTGTGTAAAACTGAATGAATGTTTATATATTTAGAAAGTTTGACCGTTTGGCTGATTTAGCACATGGAAGATGACAATTTTCAGTTACTCCAAAAGCAAGTGGAATAGCTTCTTTACCTTTGCCAATAATCTGTACTCGGAAGACTGCTGACATCCTGCTGAATTCCACTTAAATATTTTTATGCAATTATGAAACCCCACAACATGTGATGTGAAAAGTTTTCTAGAACCACTGAGCACAGTTAAAAAAAAAACATCCTGACTCCAGATATATGCTATTTTCAGACTAAAACCAACAGTGGGTGGGTCAAAGCTTTATAATGTGGAGTGTCCCTCCTCTATACTGACACCGATACAGTCGGCTGATAACCCAATTCTTAAGGGTTTTATACATTCCACACTTCTTGTTTGACATTTTTCAATTTTATCTTTTCTTTTACAATTCAAACAAATCATTATTAGTAATATTTAGGTCAGGATTAGATTGCAGATTGCCTCTGGCTTAGGAATGGCTAATAAAAAGTGATAATACCCATGGTGGCCAAGATTTTCCCTCTTTTCTCTCTCTCTCTCTCTCTCTCTTGTCTTTTTCTTCTGATGGCTCAGTCTTTTAGTTCTACGAGTAAGAGACCCTCCTGCACTGGGAATAATAACATTATAAACCTGTAAAATAGTATAATTAATTAAAAGTCTCACCTTCCATTCCTTTAAATACCCAGTGTACTTTTACCTTGACATATTGTTATGAGAGCAGATTTGCACAAGCAAAACATCTATAACAGTTACAGGCAGTGTGCATCCATCTAAGTAAGCAAGTTATTTATTTATTTATTTTTTTTAATAATGTGTCTGTTAAATAGCAATGAAACACAAAAATTAAATTTTAACAAGGTTTCTGCTGGTCATAAGTCCATCAGCTTTCCACTTCCTTGATCACTGAAGTGATGCTGTGCAAAGAAAATGCCCAACATATTTTGTGTTGGTCACATATGCATTGTACAACCGATTCATTCAGAAATCTTTGGGAAAAGAGAAGTGGAAGAGGAGATGGGGATGCAAGGGGGGGGAGTCGCATATAAAAACAATATAAAAGTATGAAATTCACAAGGAGTTACTGCCTGGCTGGTAAAAAAATGCAGCACAGCAAAAACCTACAGTAAGTTAATAAAGTAGAGAAGTCAAAAAGGGGAAGTGCATTTACCTTATATGCATGAGTTAAACTGACTCTTTCCTAGTCTGCTGCTTACATGTCTCATAGCTTCTGGAGTAAAACCAAACTTCTGGTATTAATAGATGTTAACCTAGAGATAGGGCATTCTCCCCTTTTAACAAGATAGATAACAGAAACAAGCAAGACACAGAGGAAAGGAGATCAGTAAAGACAGGCCTTGTTGGACTGGATGCACAGTTCTCTATTATCTGTCAGCTTATGGTTTACACAGGCTTTTGTAATGCACCGGTGCACTCAGTCTGGCACAGCTTAGCAATGTGTCTGCCCTTAAACATATGAAAATCTGCCCCGTTGCAAGTCAGCATTTTTTTTTGTTAGAGCAGGCACGCAGGCAAGACACAGTCAAATGAAAAACACACACACACACGCACACACACACACTGGCCCCCCAAGACTTCTGCATTAGATGCACATTCAGACACCCACAAGATCTGTAATCCATGGCATGAAGACAGAGACACACTCTGGAAGTCATATTGTGGTGCCTTATCTGCCTTTTATGCAGACCAAGTACAAGCCCTCAGCTGATCACAATGTGATATGTATCTGCAAGGAGTAATGCCATCCAAGCAGAGCAAGAGCACCTGTCAACCCTCACAGCTGCATGCCACTGCTGTGTAATTGATTTTACTCCTGCTTGAGAGTATCATTTACTCTACGTGTGCGTATCAATGCGTTTTGATCCTTATGCTTAACCAACGACCTGCCGAGCCATGGTATTAATCCACCACAATAACGTGTATGGGTTGAGGCCAACCTTAGCATGCACTCATGCATACAGACATACTGTTTGAGGTCGGTGATGTCATTTGTTCACATCCTTACCTGTACATTGTGTCCCACGGCAACAGATGTTCCACACGTGACAACATGCTTGTACACACATATGCTTTAGATGGACAGTAAAGCACAACTTACTCATGTCTCTTCAATATTCTGTGCATGTTTGCTGGCTGACTTTAGCAAGCAGATCACATCTGTTACCTTGCTAATTCTAAAGGTTGGCCTTTGCTAATAAGATACATTTTCGCTGGGAGAGTGAGTAAAGAGGAGAGGGAGAAATGGGGGGGAAAAAAGGATGTGAGACAATTAAGGAGAGAGAAAAGAAAGGATAAGCAATCAAAACATGTTGGCAATGACTTAATGAGGGAACCACGCAGTTGTAATTTTGGCCTTAGATGATAGTTGAATTAACCAAAGTGTTCTTCACAGATTATTCTCCTGTCTGATGACAAATTTAATATTTCCACTAACTGCACCATCCTCCGCTGATACATTAGCCCCTGCTGCATGTGTCAAACATTCTTTAATTACAGCCCAACAAGTTTCCTGTTCACACTCATGGTAATTCACTTTTTAAAATAAATTATTTTTCTCCAGGGTTTGAGTTCCTTTAATCATAATCATTTCACTCAAAAAGAAGAAGAAAAAAAAGAAAGATTCAAGCCACAGTGTTTACTGAAAACAGACTCTTAATATTCTGGTGCTATTAACACCTCATCAACAACTTATCATTTATGCTGATCATGTTCATGACACTAGATCTTTTTAAAGAGGACATTAACTGGAAAATCAAATTTCTGATGTTTTTTGGTGTGTCCCTGTGTCCTTCCCGTATCTAAACATCACTAAAGTGTCACAATAAACACTACAGCCACTTCTGAGAAAGAAGGGCTTCTCTGTTTACCTGAGTCGAGTTTAGTTACTTAACTAGCACATTTGCCGTGCAACAAACCCTCCCCAAACAGCTACTCCCGGTCATGAATGTGAAGATTCAACCTGAAGAAGAAGCAGCACCACGGAGCAGTCAGTCAGCTGGTAGCTGGCCAATCACAAGAGACTCAGTGTTCTGGGGGGGGCGGGCATTAGCTCAGTGCCTGTTCAGAGGCTGGCAGAGAGCAGCAATAAACTGGCTTAATCTGTAGAGACTGTGAGGTTTTTGACCATAAATATTATTTAATTTATCTAAGTAGACATCAGTAATATTGATTTTTGGTTTCAAAAGACCATTCTATGAGACCTTTAACATTCCCTCATCTTGTCTTGCTCCCGTGATATTTTCAAGGTGATGTTCTCATAGCATTTGTCCTGCTGTAGTCTTAGGTCTCTTGCAAGGACTTTCGAAGGATAGAGGTCACAAGCCAGTTGCATCACCTAATAGTGTGTTAATACTATAATAGTGTGTTATAAATAAATAATAAAGTGTGTACTAAATCAGGTTTTAGTCATTCCAAAATTAAAAGGGTTGCACTACTTTTACTAGCAATTGTGTACAGTTCAGTAATTACTTAATAGTTACAGTAAGAACCTTTCATCCAGAAAAGGGTTCTAAGAGACCACTTATTAGATGAGTTTGATGACAAAGATATTTATTTTCTATATCTTTTTTTCCAACGTGGCCAAATAATCACAATCATGGATTTTTGAGCTCCGGCAATTGAGTACCAGTCGGAGTTGAATTTCTTCAACGTTGTATATCATTGAGATATTTTGGTATGGGGTCCATGCAAGTTTGCAAAACCACTATGTGCCAAGCAGTGCATCTAAATTCATAGTACACTACGTTAAACTAGTTCTCTAGTGTCATTCACTTGGGGAGCTTTTAAAGATATTATTATTATGTTATTAGTGTTCTAAGATGGCAATGTTACAGTTACAGTAATGTTTAACATGTTTCTTGGTCTCTGCTCCTGCTGAAAGCTGTTTTGTTGTGGCAATGTTGAGGAGGATCTCAATGGCTATCTACAGCCACTGTTTACGTGCTGATTGGGTTGCCAGCTTTCAAGCTTTCATGTGATTGGTGACCAATTGCACATTGCTGTGGTGCAAGTGGCACTATTTGGCAGCTATACTTCCTGGTGAAGCTGTAACTGTAGCTTCACAAGTCAGTTTTATTTGCTCTTATGTCTCATGTTACGGGAACAGAGATGCACATGCTTGCAAATGTACACATCAAACCAGTGCTACATTTCCTCATTACCATTGTACAATGTCCTTCAGAGGAGTGTGTATTCCAGCTTTGCACCAGCATTACATTACAGAGCATTACAGTTTAATTATCACTTGATTACCACTGATACTGTGGACCATTGTTTGCTTCCACCCGCCATTACAAGATCAAGTCATTGTTCACAGTATCATACTATTAAAGAAGTATAAATAAAACATGTATGGACATTTTCAAAGACTCTTGGAGGGACGTGGCAAGACTAACCTCCCCTCCAAACAGCATAGTCAAAAATAACTGGAAGGCAAAGGATGGACAAAGAGACCATAACTTGTCAGGGTTACTAGACAAGCAAGCCTGCTGAAATAGAACATTTGAAAAAAATGTATTGACAGAATATAAAGTGAGTTGGTGGGGATAGTTGAGTGGATGAAAGATGAATATGTTTGATGGGGTGAAGACTTTTTCATCATGAACAGCTTAACCGGTCACCTGGACTACATTTCTCATAGGTATTTTTTAAGAAGCAGGCAAATAAATACATTGGTGGTGTTTGGTTTGTAAGTACGATATAGTTTGTACAACCAAAAAAAAAAAAAAAAAAAGCAACTTCAGGAGCAAATGAAAAATTCACGGACTAGTGCCACCACACCAGTCTTTTTCATTTCTTTTCACACAATCCAAAAGAATAGCCATGTTCATGGAGAGGAAAAGGTTTGGTAACATTTTTCTTATCTTTCTCCTGCTCTCATTCTGCCTCCAACACAAACAGTTGCACCACAATCCCAAACAAATGAAATGAGACATTAGTCCCTTTCCCCCCCCCCCCCNNNNGACATCACACCCTTCCCCCCCCCCCCCCCCTCACCAGAGGTTTTGACTGTACTGTGCAATTATACATCTTTGAAGCACACACAAAAAAAGATGCTTATTTCTTCAAAAAAAAAAAAAGGCCCTCTGGGAGAGTGATGCTATTTCATGCTCATGAACAAGAACTGTGAGTCTTGTTTCTTCCCTCTTTTAATAAGACAATAATTGGCTGTTTAAAGCCATGGCTTGACATCAGACAACGAGGCAGATGGAATACATATTGTCAATACATGTAAAATACAGATATTCAAGGCTGAGTGAATTACCAGAGACACAATCACAGGAGAACAAAAGGTAAAGAGAAAAGCAACAGATGGTATGAACGCTGCATGAAACAATTCTGGAAAAAAAAGGCTAATAAAAAATAAATCATCTGAGGGTAAATGCAAGGAAATGCTAGTGGCTGCTTTGTTGGACTGCCCCTTTCATGGCAGTAAATCATGGCAACACTCATTGTGTTCAACAATAGTAAACTATATTTTAACATGAGCACACGGGAGCAATTCATCAAACCTTACTACCACACAGGAATACCAGTGGGAAATTTAAAATATATAATATAATATATTGAGATTTATTTTACAGTCAGATACAAATGCACCATTGTTAAAATAATTGCTTTCATTAATATCTGTGCAGAGAAATAGATTGTATTAATGTAAAGTGAGTAAGGGTTGGTTGGGAAAGAAAGGAACTCACAGTTGAAGGAAGGATCATAGAAAACAGCTCCCCAATTTATTGCAGTATAAGGTAATATTGTTCTTATTGTGACTAATTTAAAAAATAAGATCAACTGGGTATGCATATGTGTTAAAGTATTTTAAAATAAGAAAACCCATTTTATGGGCAGAAACATTACTTTACCTAGATTGTCATATTGGTTTGCAACTGTACCATTAAATATTATAACACTGAATAACAACAGAAAATGTAAAATATTAGCATCCAATATAACAGAAAATATAGACAAAAAAAAAATAATAATAATAAAATAATACCGAATGTGCAAATACAGCAGTTTACCAAATATTGTCTGTGGACTACAGCAGTGTAGTTTAAATTATCCAGTACTTATATAGGCCAAGTCCAAAAGCAAGAATAAATGAATAGTAAAGGCTGCAGCAAAAAGTGATAATATACACTGTGCCTCAGTTAAAACCTTGCATTTCAAACTTGCATGTCATGTTGGGTGACACCACTGCAGCAATGGCAGTTTGCTTACTTCCATTAATTTACTGGATATATCTATATGAGTCTTAGTAAATGCATGTGGATGAAGCCACGCATTAAATGTCAGCTTTGGAAGTATGGAAATAGCCAGATGAATTACTTAGCAATCTACAAAGTCTGAAATAAGCTTTACTGGCAGCTGTGAAAGGACAGTAAGGCTGGGAGCTTAGAAAACAGCACTAAGAAGAGAAGACAAAAGAGACATGTAAAAGATGTCAACCAAAGCAAACAGGCTATGCTTAATCCCATCAGGACTTTGTTAAGAAGAGAGGAGGACAAAATGAAAAGCCTGATTTGAACATCTTTATATATTTTTTTTATTCTAAAGTGTACATTTGCCAGTAAGAACAAATAATGCATGGTCAGACAGCAGGGGACACAGAGAATACAGAATCCTGCTATATCTTAAATGATCCCTTCCCACACTATAATCAGGTTAACTGCAGCAAAGTCATGCTTTTGTCCTTGACTTATCAAGAGAGGCTAACTGATTACAAGCAATCATTGCCTCCTATTGATCACATTGATCTGACGCTCACCTCACTTACGTTGTCTGACCTCTGTAGCGTTTTAGTCGGAGCTTCCTGTCTGCTGCAATAATGGAATCTCTGCAAGATACTGTATGATGCTGACCATCTAAGGACATGAAGGCTAACAGCAATTCTGACTAGAGGCCTGTAGTGTCACTTTGTTGACCCCTCCTCCTTTATGTTTCTATTTGAGGGTTAAACCTATAATTGTTGTGGCAAAAGGAAAGCAATGAAATAGGACAGCTGACTACACAAACAACAACAAAAGAGGACAAGACTTAAAAAGTGAAGAGAGCAGTAAAAGAGAAGCCACGAAAATAAGATGGTCTGCAAGAAAAAATAAATTCACATTTCCTCAAAGTGTTTTTAATGGCAGCACAGACTATCAGAGAGACGGACACAGTAATCAACATGGCCTGAAAATGACTAGCATGGCAGTCCTGACAGCAAAGACTTACTGTGGCGCTACACCACACACCGAATATGTTCCATCAAGACGGACAAACAGAGGGAACACTCCTCAAACAGCTCCTCTGCATGCTTCTTATGTCCTCTTAATCAGCCTTTGCAACACAGCACACTGCATTACATACCCTGAATAGTTATTTAATTAAATTATGCTGAAGACAGATTTCCAAAGTGAGGTATAAATGCAGCAACAGTGCAGTAACACGGCATGTGTAGCTGTGTGTGTGCTATGATGAAGCTTTGCTATGTGAACACCAATGGAAATGTGACTTATTGATTACATTTCACTGCCCGGCTTCATGTGTCCTTCCTTCTAAAATCAAAGCAACACTCCCACATGCCAAATTGTCTTTGCAGGGTGAGTCTAACCAGGAAGTATCAATTTATTGAACATGGACCAGGGGGTGATACCACTGGTTACAAAGAGAGCTTAAGTCCCTTTTTAGATGATCTAAAGCTCATGGTCTAAAGTGCATTGTGCGAGTGCATTAAGGTGTTTCCAACTCCAGTTTTGCTATATGGTGCATAATCATCGCGCAAAGTGCCTTTTGTGTTTAGTATACCTGTGCCTGGCAAATTGATATTTAGATGGCAAATGAAGGAATCTCTGCTGAGGAGATGTATAAAGACAAAGTAAAAATATCACAGGGGAAATCAGTGTTTAAAAAGAAGAAGAGGTTTAAAGAACTTAAAAGAATTGAAGAAAGGTTGCTGGATGGAGTCCAGGTCATGGGCTGGGCAAGGTACCCATTTCCCCATTGCTCATTGTTAATTGGACACTCTAATTTGATCCCAGTGGGTTGCATCAGGAATGCATTTAACAGGTGATCTTACCTGTGCTGCTTAAATGTGCCTTAAATGCTAACTGAAGGCATACCAGTGGTTTATAAATTAGCCTGCAAAAATGGTTTTCAAAGTTTGACAGGCCCCAACCACCAAAATCAGGATTGGCAGATCCCAGATTTTGAATGTACCCTAAATGTACATATGGACAATCATCACTGAATTACTCCAACTCTGAAGTAAAAAACAATTTTAAATGATTCTCATGTAGGTTTGAGATACAATATAATAGGTCCTTTTTAAACTGATTTCTTTGTAGACTCAGGGGCATTTATAAAACAAACACACAATGGTTTTCTCAGTGAGTTGATAAAATTTCTACAGGTGGGTTTCTCCATGAGGGGAAAAACTAAACACCTATTGTAGCTGATGGATTACAGATTTTAAGCTTCTTTTATTTTTAAATTAAGTAAATTTTGATCAAAGGTTTGGGAACGAATAACAAAATTAAAATTGCTTTTGGATTGTATGCTTCTTGTGTCATTAAATCATGTACTTTTTGATTAGATGTTTGAGTGGCAAACAATGACTGACTCAGGAACCTAAGTGTTTAGCTACAGAATGTGACTCCCCTCCGTGAAGTAATTTAACAGGAAGAAATAGCCTGGGAAATTCGGATAGATGGAGGAAAATGTTCACTTCAACAAAGGCACCCAACCACTGCATCATTACAACATGAAAGCCAGGGCCTTGTTAAAGGTTGCCACATGACCTGCTAGTCCCGGTGCTCTTTAATTTCCCCTGCTGGGATTGTAAATTCCCCTTTAATTAGAATGCAAATAACACTAATAAGATTAACATACCAAGACTTGTTGTCGAATGACCAAGGCATAGAAGGGGAAGGAAATGTAATGATCCTGAAAGAAGGTTAACAAATGTCACACACCACACAGACTTGAGTGTGTGTCGCTTTCCCGAAACTCTTCGTCAACAATCCTCTCTCTCGTGCTCTTATGGGAGATTAAAGTGAGAGTAACAAAGATGGAGAGCAAGAAAAAGAATGGCAGGAAGCAAAGGGAGAAATTTGAACATCACTCATGATTACAGGCAATAAAAGCAATAGTCGTCCATCAGCAGTAAAATATAGCCTGCGGGAGGGCTGTGCTCATTTTCCTCCATCTGTATTTCTGCATGCATGTGCAAATGTGCTCATGTGTGCGTGGTAAGTGACAACATTGTGACACATTTAATACGATTGATTTTGTTGTGAAAATAAAGGCTCATCAGGCTCCTGAAGTGCAATGGCATGTCATATTAGGATGCCTCACAGCAGATGGAGGGGGCCTATAGGAGGCCATGAAGAGCACTGATGGGAGGAGAGAAAGTTTTAAGTGATGCTTTAAGACCCATTACTGGGTGTTTGCTGGAGGAAATGTGGACAGCGCAAGCATAAGCAGATTGTCAATGAAATAGAGTGGTGACTGGGTAAACACTGACTCAGGGCTCGTGTAAGGCATAGAGTAAAAACTGAACACAAATTGCTAAAACTGAGTGCATAATGCCACAAGGTTACCTTCAGTTTATGAAACTAAAGGAGGGATCAATGTTTAGAGTGTGTTTTTAGAGCAAGTCATTGTGCCTAAATAAATGCCAGGCTCCGTCAGCCAAATGTTGCCCCAATCAAAGGTAATGCTGCCAGGTTGTTTTCCTCCTCACAGCGCCTTTGTCTGCTTGACACTCTTCTTAGATTGATGTGTGTGTTGCAAGGTAATATCTTTTAATCGTGGGTCAGATATATAACCTGGCCAATTCTTCTTCTTTTTTTTTTATTTGATGTCCTTGTCATGATTGATAGATACCATCAAAATTAAAGGATCAACTTTGAGGTCAGGAAAGTGTGATTTGCTGTCAGCGCTTCTCTAATAGCAAAAAAAGGAGAGACAGCAAGTCGTTTCTCTTGGGGATAGTAAGAGAAAGAAAATGAGGATGAGGGAGGAAAGGAGGAGGGGGGGGAGGGAAAGATGGTATTGGTGTAAAAGGAGAGCATTGTACAAAGCGCCTTATGAGGTTATTAGGTTTTAATCAATATGGTGTATGGCCAGAGGAGTATTGGAAAACAAACCTAATCTAGGAAGCAATATGTCCCTCATTCATCTCGCAGACTGTCTCTCCACTGGATATGCCTGATTTCTTTTGCCACCTTTTCAGTCTAATGCACATCATAGTGCATGTCAACTTCCTATGCGTAACAATCACTCGAGCAAGGCTGAGAATCTGAACACGCTGCAGTTGATGCAACTAGTGGTTTTGTTATTTTAAACTATATTTTTCAGGTGAAAACCAGGGAATATGGGTTTCTACTACTGTTACCTGTTGATCCAGGTGCAAAACATAAGTTTACCTTTTGCCTCTCTGGTCAAACACCAGCTACTGCATTCAAAATTTCCATTTGATTTGAAAAGTACAAGATGTACACATTTGGGGCCAAAGACCTTGCATGTCATTTTTGCAAGTGTTTATAAGGTACAGTACATCTCCACTCAAAACTATAGGTGGAAACAAACGAATCCATAGGACTTATAAAGGTCAAACTATTTTCTTAAATCTCCTAAATCATCTTCTTGCTACTCAAGTAAGAGCCTTGTTTGCATTTATAGAATATTCAGGCAAGCTGTCAGGGTGACACAGTGCTTGAAGAGCATGTGATTTTGTGTCACTCACACTGCCGTCTGTGAATGATGTCATCCTGCTGGCTACATTAGACAGTGTCCTTGAGTCAACAAATGGCTTAAGACTGTTCATTAGTGAGATACACAAGCTACAGAAACAACAACAGGCTTTAAGGAACATTTGAGAATCAGAAAATAACGAGCACATCTTGCAAAAAAGTAACACAATAATGGAATATATTATATTCACAAAAACACTATATACTGTAAGTTTCAGAGTTTTTACCATTGTTTTTCCAGTGTTTATACAATCAATAAATCTGTATACAATGATACATCACCTCATTACATCTCAATGTCACTCCACCTACCTTAACCATAACAGAACAAGATGCATCATACACCATCGTTCCTGTTCTATGATCAATAAAACCACTACAATTTTCCAAAACTGACCTGAAGGATAAACCTTGTAAAATACATCTGATCTTAAATTAATATACTATAAGTCAGGTGGCTGAAACATTTGGTTTCCACCTTATGTTACCTTTTCTTCTTATGTTTTCCAGGTTAAAGGATAATTCCCTTTTTTTCAACGTGGGCCCTATGTTTATAAATGTGGGTGTGTATGTGAATGGTACTAACAAAAGGTTTCATAATTGGTCCAGTAGATCGCGTCAGCCGGCATCTGGGACAGGCGGCACTGGCTGCAGTGTAGTCTCTTTGGGGCAATCTTGCAAGAGTTATGTCTGAGTTATTGCCATAAAAAGTGCTTGATTTTAAAAATAAATGACTTGGATTGTTATTGTAAGATATGTCTGGCAATATGACCATATATATATATATATATATATATATATATATATATAATTCTCCTTTAAGAGTAGCCAGATGTGAAGAGCTGATAATACAATATGAACAAAAGTAGATCCTATGCAAAATGGCAAAATGACCAGTCGGACAACACCACAAGGCATATCCCAGCCACAGTGCAGAGACTACATCACCCTTCTGGTCAGAGAGCACATGCATTTCCCCCGTAGCAGGTAAGTGCCGCTCCTCTCACCTTTTTTCATCTGCGGCATATAATAAATATTCAACATGAATAATCAAGTGGAAGCACAATGCTAACTGTGATTTGCAGCAACTATAATTACACCCGAGTTATAATTTTGACACTCATGTATACACATACACACATGTTGCTAATTACCAATAACAAGCAGCTATGCAGAGCTGTGTTAGCATACAGTGTTTGTACATAACACCTGTGTCTGAAACAATATCTGAAGCCTATGTTTATTTGCATGATATGGCTGCAGCAGTTTTAATAGAGATTTGAAAGCATGGAGTGATGTAGCTTTGTGAATCTGTTTTTCGAGTAATGCGATCAGGTTGGTTGTAGGTACCATTGCATTGTCTCTCTCAGACACACACTCATATACACAGACACACACTTGAGTGGACAGACTCACTCATGCATAAACTCTGCAGATACCGCCGCATGTGTATGAAATCAGTTTTTCCTCCTGCCATCTTTTCATCTACTGGACTATAAGTAACACACAATGCATTTCTAAAAAGCATGCAATTGGTTTGGGTTGAACATGACACTGGGGGATTTGTTGAATGTATTATGCACAGCTGGCTGCAAGAAAGCTGGGACCAAGCTGGTGTCTGGTGAGTGTGCTTGATTTTGTTACCTGTGAATAAGGACCTTTTCTGGTATAACCACCAACCTGGTCAGGATTAGTAATCCTCGTGGGTACCAAATATAAAATGAGGCAGCATTTTTGAGAAACAGGTTAAGAGCTAAGATTAGAATTGTAGTTCAGTAAAGGCTGGGAGTTAGGTATTAGATAGTTATGGTTAAGGTAGAGGATGGTGCTTTGTTTAGGCTGTGCAAATGAATGGAAGTCAGTGAGAGCGAACCTGTGTGTGTGTGTGCGTGCGTGCGTGTGCGTGCGTGCGTGCGTGCGTGTGTGTGTGTGTGTGTGTGTGTGTGTGTTTTAACACATCATTTTCCAAGCTAAACAATCATACCCATTCACACATGGCTAGTGAAGTACAAACATCTTTTTTTGGTATTCTGGCACCGATTAGATTAAGTGTTATCCGAACAATCCATAAGGCTTTTCTTGAAATGTGTCAAAAACATTTATTACATCTCTTTACTACAATAATCAAAGAGCATGATTATTGCCCAAGAGAGCATTGGACCGATCACAATAAAAGGTCACTAAGAAATAAGAGACGAACAAACAAGCCTTTTGTTTGCAGAAAGGAAATCTTGCATATTTTACTTCAATTCAACTAGTGCAAAAATAAAAGTGTTGCAGAATTGTTTTTTTTCTTCTTCTTGGATGTGGAAGTCTCACCTAGGCTCCATAGCAGCTTTGCAGCTGACATGCTCTCTCTCAGTGAAGAGAGCGAGCTCTGTGCCTGTTTCTCTGTTGTGGGGGTGCAGTGTGAGGGGTTATTAGGGAAGGGGGTGTGTTCAGTAACTTTTTCACCCCACAACATCATGTGCACAGATGCAGGTCTGACACTGTCCTTCCTTTTATCAACTCCCACCACTCAACTCATCACCCTTTGGTCTTTTGACATTGTGACAGAGCCCAAGAGAGGAATGCTGCAATAGACCATGTCTAAATATTTCAGTGAAGCAGATGGCCAGGACTTTGTTATTGTTCTCAGCTCCCAGCAAATTCAGTGCAACATGATGTTGAGTTATCTGAGAAAGCTAACATTTATATTGGACTTTATATTTTTAAAGCTCATTTTTACAAGTGATCAACTGAGATCACAGCCACACCTCACAAACAATTCAGATTATGGTAACAACAAAATATTGATTCTGTTACCATTTACTGCACTCCAACCCTGCCTGTGCAAAAAAAAAAATACTTTTTTTTATTAATTATATTAATAATTTTATAAATTATTGGAAGAACAGGTCATTTTAGTCAGTAAACAAAAAGTAATAACTGTCACAGGAAGGCTATTATGTATTTTAGCTTTTCCTTACAAAGTCACTGAAGTCAATTCAAATGGCTGAATTATACATGTTTCGAGCTGATTTGATTTAAAAGCAAAATGCCTCAAATATAAGAGCTCATAACCACCTCTTGCTGAAAAGCAAGAGCTAAAATTTCACTACTCAGGCAAAAATCTGCCTCCTTAAAGTTCATGATCCATTGAATACTTGTGTTTGAACAAAACTATTAAGTTCTAGTATTGCAGTTTGTCTTACATTAACGGAGGAGATAGTAGGTTAGATCGGTGGTTTAATATTTGCATATTTAAACAGTAGCCCAATTCTTTAAATACAAATGTGTTTAGCAAGGATCATGTGTGATTGCTGGAACATAAATGTCAATCCAGAACCAGATTGTACAAATGCTCAGTTATGTTATAAAAGTGCAAAAATGAAATTTAACCTCTGAGCCTAATAATTAAAATATCTCTCATCTTTTCTGATGCAAATCGCTTGCGAACATGACCATAATTATTTTTTTATACATTAAATATTTAGTCGGAAACAAATGTAAAAACATGAAGTGATGTAGTTGAAGCTGAATAAAGAACACAAGCCATGGGCAGCGGCAGGCTCGAGCTGTGGCTACAGGTTTACAATTTGACAATTTGAAGACGGGTTTTAGTGCTCTGTGATTGTGCAAAATATGCCTTTGATGCCATGGTGGATAGGGTTTGTTTTCAATATCACACTTCTATATGTTCAACATGATTATGGACTATTTACACATAAAGAATTTGATCACAGCTTTAGTGAAAAAGACGGCTGTCCTGTCTGCTTTATTCAAGTGAGGACATGCTGCAACTGCCGTTACCAAAATAAGGTAGATACTGTTCACCATATTTTTGTCTGGTTCAAGTATTAAGAGCACAATTGAAATACAGCATGTATAGAATAAAAATTATTCTTTAAACTTTAGGCAGTCTTTTGCAATGTGTATGACACACACTATATACATATACATACAAACACACACACACACACACACTATATATATATATATATATATATATATAATGTCAATGACAGTATGGTTTCTCAATCAGCATTATTTGAGATATTAACAAATTAAATGATAAGTGATTAATTAATGGTGTTTTATCTTGGAGATGCACTTGCAACATTACCAGAACAAGAGTCACACTTAAGTGGTACCCTGACATTCATCACTGTGAATACTGCTATATATCCATAATGAAAGCATGTCACCAGCGGCAAATGAAAGCTTCAAATGGGTGCTGCAAGTCTTAAACTGCATCTGTGAAACTGCAGTTAAATTCATTCTCTGTGTGTGTCTGGATGAGGACCAACTCATTAGAGTGATTGTCTGAGAAGCGCCTTTGATCGCAGAACATGAAGTGCAAAATTGGCCCTGGAATTGCAATAAAACTGGAGACTATGTGCACGTGTGTCAGTCTACATGTGAGTGAGTCTTCCAATTAAAACCCAGCCCCGAGATACACTACCAGTCAAAACTTTGGGCATACCGTCTCATTTAATGTGATCCAAAGGTGTGTCCAAACTTTTGACTGGAAGTGTACATGCAAATGCTTCTGCCATGATGAAAATTAAAGCCGAGTCAATGCCTTTCAATCAGATTCAACTCTGGGAACGTTAACACCAATGTTTTCAACATTTAAACTTCGGAAGACTATTATTATGTGCTATTTTGAGTAAGTTATTTAAAGATACCAGATTTAATATGAAGGAGTACAGTTTAATGACATGCTGTAAAATGCTGCATTGGTTTTACTGGCCAAAATGACTGATGATTCTATGCATTATAAGACAAAAGAAAACTTGGAGCAAATTGTTGCCACTTTTGTGTATGATGCCAATTCATAATGCATTTGCTCATTGGTGGATCTATACTGTATTACAGTTTGGCGGGGTGTGTGTTATTGAATCATAAATTACACTTTGAAGATCAGCATCACCAAGAAGGATCTGTGTGTTTGCCACTATTTCTCTCTTTCTCTCTCTTAATCTTACTTGAAAATGCACATGCAAATACAACTCTACACTTAAAAGACATGCACTGGACAGTGATGAGAGAGGATGGGGGCATCAACTGCCCAAGGAGCAGAATATAAAGGTATTATGACAGAAAGAGATGTCAGCAGCCAAAAAATGGAGAGACAGAAAGAGAGATAGGGAGAGGAAGTTAATAAAGCTGCATTAACCCTCCTGCAAAGCCGCTGTACACCCGAATGGGCACCACTGTATGCTTACATTTATGTTCTAATCATCTTCATCATTGAAGTTGATTGATTGGCCTAATATAATCTGCACAGCATCAATTTAGCAGAAACCAATCTGTGACAGGTTTTGTTGGCACTAACATCCTCCTTCATGACTTAGAACCCTCGTTTATGTCTTGAGTTCAAAGTCAGTTTGACTTGAGCCAACTTGCGCTGTTTACGAGTGCTGGTGACTCAACATCATCAATCACATCAATATCTTGGAAGCACTTGTTCTATTTTAAGGATGAACAATGGTATCATTTGCAGCCGTAATTAATGGCAACAAGACTATTTATTAGAGGAGAAAGGACTTTAGAGTTGTTCACTCGTGTATGAAGTGACCTCCCAGTTGCTGTGTTAATTCTGGGGTTGATTAACAGGTGACAGGAATCAAATGGCAATTATATTGGAATAAGCCAGTTTGAAATGTAGTTTTCATTCTGACACAATAATGGGAAATTTGGAAGATTTGAGAGTAAACTGTTGTGGGTATTCACAGTGTAATAGTACATGGTAATTTCCTCAGGAAACCCAAGCATCAAGAAAAAGCTACAAATTGGCCTGTCCTGAGTTTAATGGATGTAGCATTTGACTATAGGGTGCAGGAAAAATACATGTTTTTATTTCCACCAGATCCCCCTCATCCTCTGTAAACTCTCTGCAGAAACTCATCACACAGCAGAACATTACAGGAAAGGCTGCTTCCAGCATACTGCAAGCCTAAACAGCAAATCATTAGCATTAGATGCACCATATACCTGGGTTCATTCCAAAGTGACCTTGGTTAGAAGAAATTATGGGAAGTATGTTTAAATTCATGGAGGAGGGCGTGTAAATGAGCAAGCACTTGCTCATGCTCACCCGTACACATGCGTCTGGAAAGACATCTGAATGAGCACCAGTCACCTGTAAAAAATGAACCACTTTGCAGGCGATAAAACACAACTAACACCCAACCTTTACAACAACTCAAAGGGCACACGGATCACAGATTACCGCTAGCAACGGGTGAAACATGTTAAAGCAGTGAAGGCCTTTGTGGTTTTGTCACTGGAAACACTATACTGGGAGACCTCAAATTCAGCCAAGATTGAGGGTGAACATGCAATTATCTGCAATTATTCGCTAAGCAGTAAAAATGCTTTGTAAAAATAAAGCAAAACGCTTGTACAGCAGTTCTTTGGCAGCTTGAGAGAGAGAGAGAGATGTTTAATGGAGTGGACATGTGGTCATGCATGGAGGAGGGCCAATCTTAAGAGAAGTCACCATTGATAGTAAATCATCTAAAGGGTGTGGACACATACTGTATATTTGTATACTTATTATATGTCTTTGGGGGAAGGGTAGAAAATGGGAATGGTGTCAATTTCTGTGAAGCTTCTCCGTCATCAAGACCACTGTATCAACAAAAGTGTACTGGACTTGAGTGCAGTCAATTTCAGTTACACTCAAGCGACTGCAATTGCCCATATCCACACTGGAAGAAACATACATCGATTATGAATGATTTCAAACTGACCTACTAGAACTCATTTTGCTCATCATGAAACTGAGAGCACAAAACTAAACTATACTACTTGTCAAATCAAAATAAAAAAAAGAAAGAACTTTTACTTGCATTACAGTCAACATCATATACACAAGTAAAAATGTTTATATTCAATATAGCAGAAGCAATGAAGAAAAGCAATTAGATTTTGAAATTATCTGAGATAAAATTGTCATTTCCAGTCCAGACAAGGGCTATATTAACACTAATTTTAATTCAGTGTTAAAATTTTGAGTAATAATTTGAGTTTTTACCCTGAGATTTGTATTTCAGGATGAATAGCTGGTCTAAACAAGTAAGAATTAAGTCTTCTATTTGCCCATTTATGCAGAGGGCAGATGGCTACTCATCATATTGATAATGATGTGTTGGAAATTGGCTTGAACATGCATGATTTATTGAAGAACGGACAGGAAACATTGTTGAACCAGTATGGTGCTGCTGCTGCACCAGTTAGCTAGGAAGTTAAATCTTTCCTCCAACTGTATCGCTGTGCAGCTGAGAAAGTGGAGGTGGAGTAGTCCTCTCCTCCACTGGTTCAGAAACTATTGCATTTTGCCGTTTCAGAGTGAACATCAACATGGTGCAAACTGCTGTCTACCCACATTTCAGTGCCCAGCAATGGACAGTGTTTGTATCACCCATGATCCATGCCCACAATGATGGTGTTCAAGTCAACTGCGAGTGGTCGTACTGTAAGCCTGCAGTTCTGCCACCCACCCCATGTTGTTTTAACTGTTTAATTGCAAGAGAATGAGATGTCTTGCTATAACTTTCATTCCCTGAAGGTGCGGATCGAAGTATAATCTAACTGTCCACAGCTGGGCTTTGCGAAGGATGGCTATGGAACTAAGGGACGAGTGTGATGCCTGTTAGAGGTGAATAGAGATGACTTCAGGCTTTGCAGGTACATGATATCCCATACTGTGTGTACTGTACATTGTTCATCTCCTTCAGGAAATAGAAATTATAGTCATACCATTTCGTTTTGACAACAGATGTGCAAGACAAAAAAGTTTCTCTTTCAGGTCATTAAATCTCAGCAGCAGTCTGCCAGCATGTGTTAATTAATCTGCAGCCTGTAAATTTCAAACTGATCTACTAGAACTCACTTTGCTGCCTTTAATACAGGAAACATCAATTATCCCATGCTCCTGTGCATCATGAAACTAAGAGCAGAAAACTAAACTATACTACTTGTCAAATCAAAATAAAAAAATGTCAAAGAAAGTAGAACTTCACATCATCTACATCATATCCACAAGTAAAAATATTTACATTCAATATCAGAAGCAATGAAGAAGAAAGCAATTAAATTTCTTTGAGACATACATGAATCAATGTTGACAAAATGTTTATATAGCAACCGGTCATTTAAATTGGTTAACAAATTGGATCACAAACAACTAATGAAGTGCAAAGAAGTATAGATTTGAAAATAGTGATGGAGAAATACTAAAGTTGAACAGTATACTGTATCTAAACAAAGTTGCTGAGCTGATATGTAAATGAAAAATCAATTTGCTCTTCAGAATACTCATCCAGTGTGCTGTGCATCTTCAACTCACCCAGTGCAGAGCTGTCATTTATTACAATTAACCATCCCTTAAGATGTTGACATAATATTTATCGACTGCAGTCAGATAATATTTCTGTCCCAGGATGCAAAGGTCAACATGAATAACTAACCAATTCATCTCATTTTGTTTATATTTAAATTGTCATTAAATAAATTATGTACTAATTATTTAAACATGCAGATAATCATGATAGTTTTCACATTTTTATTTGCAGAATGTATATAAACCTGAGGCTGTGCCATCTGTAATGTGTTCTTTGAATATTTTTTATAACCATAATTGAGTAAGATAAATGCACAGTGTGATCTAACTGAGAAACACTCAGTATCTGCTGTTGTCAATTATTATAAGCTTTTGAAACACATACCACCTAAGGATGCACAGCTGTTCTGCCTTCAGTTGCATGTTCACGAAGCATCGGTTGTGTCTCTGTTTATCAGTCTATAAAGCATAATGGCAAAATAGCAGTGAATACTGTTTAACAGTATGGAAGAGGAGGGACAGTCTGATGTCTAAACTACTCCTGGTAGACAATATGTAAAATGCCTTCACATACAGGGTGATAATAGTAACAAACATCCATATCACAAGCACAACAGACTAACTGTGTTATATAAACATTCAGTTTTGTTTTTTTTCAATAAGCAAAAGGATTTCTGCATTATGTGTGTCCACAGATATTTTCCAAGCTCCACAGAGCTACAGTTGATGACATCTGTGTAACTGAGCAGATATCAGCTGAGAGTAAAAGCATTTCTCTGCAAGGAATTGGCTCTATGCCACCACTCACACTGTTTCTTATTAGTTATTATTGTTTAATTTTTTTCCTCCATCTGCATGACCAGATCAAAAGATGTGCATTTATAATAGACCTGTATGGCAGCTGACTGCAATGAAGTAATGGTAAAAGTCGATCCAACCATTCTCTATCCCAGTAATCCTTTAGCGGTTGGAGTGGGGCAGGAGGTAAACCCCTTTTCAGGGTGGAGGGTGGGCAAAACCCTGGACAGGATGCCAGTCTGTCACAGAGGCTGATATGTTTAAGGCAAGGAAGCCAAAATCCACTCGATCAAGATTACAATAGACTGCAGCAAGGTAATGGTAGTGGTACTCTTCAAAGGGAACAATGGTTCTTCACATTTCCTTTGCTTCTCCTTCAAAGAAGTAGAAGAAGTAGTTGTAAAAGAAGAAGTGTGGCCTTCCACCTGCAAATCCAGTGAAAAGACAGCCATGTCGTTTCACAGATTTACAGCCAAAGCACACATACACAGTGGAGGCATCATCTGAGATGCCTCTCATTCACAGTGAATGGAGCAGCATCAATTGATGCTGGTTCTTGGTTCTCTTCATGTTGTGTGAGGCCGCAGTAGAGAAATGTTCAGCTTTTCAGCCAGTTAAAAAACAACACAGGTGATAGCCAATGAAATCACCTTTATTCATTTAATACTAACACTAAATGGCTCACACTGACATCGCTGACAAAGTTGTTTTTCCACTGACAATGGTTTTCTGTCAAACAAATAACCTAAGAATGTTAGACTACAAATGGAGCTTTTCTACATATTACTTGACTTAAAGAAAACAGGCAAACTACACCACAGTGGCAATGCACTGCTTGTATAATGCAGCATCAAGAAGTCAGGGTTTCAAGAAAGGCAAAAATCAACCGTAACTGCACCTTCTATGCCACAAGAGACACAGAAGATGTTAGAGAAGCCAATTCCAACAATAAGAAGCACGTAACACTAATGGTGATGTAATATGAAGCTCTCAAGCACTCAAGCAAGCGGGATGAGTGAAGGCCAACCAACAAACTAAAGTATGTTGAACGGGCCCTGCACGAGTATAACACAAATTGCAAAGTTGCCACAAAAGGCAGTACATAATATAGTACATTATACAGTACATATTCAGTCCTTACACCCTTACACCCTCTATTCAAATATAGAAAACTGTCTTCTTCTTAAGAAAAGATTTATACTGCCGCTAGAGAAACTGACATACAATAATGTTGAGGGAAAAATATAAATTCCTGATGAATTTACATTACCCACCTCAAAAATTATCATAAAAATATTATCTGATTTTTATGATTTTGATGTAAAAATGTGCGTACCACACAGTGTTTAGTTGTCTACAGACCTGTCGCACAACACCCATTATGACATGAACATGCAACCGGAATTGCTATTCTTTATATTTAGCTTTTATGTGAAAATGGCTGCTGGGGAAATGTTATATTACTATATTGCATAGTAATTAGACATCTAGAAACCGTAAACTGTGTGTGTTTTACTGTCAGATTCAACTGTCTAGTTTGAAACTGCGCATCATTTGTCAATGAAATAATGACTGATTAGCACACATTTACATTAGGAGATGACCCATCAACAAGAGGAAACATCTAGTTCATTAGATTTAAAGACACATTTCATCAAATGCACATAAAAATCCTCCCAGATGTTTAAGCTTTTCCAATGAGATTACTTCATTCAGACTCTACAAACAGAAAGTAATTTGAAGCAAATGGCAAATCACTCATTCCCCCATCTTCCTCCTGATTGGAAGGTGAGGCAGCTACTGCCTGCCTGCAGATGATAAGATATTGATCAATGTCATATCTCTGTCACTTGGACTATTGGGCTTGTGATGAAAGCTCGAATAGATAGCAGGAAGGGATTATTATGATGGGTGATTACATTTTATTAACTATTAATCTTTGCCTGTGTTGCTTCTTTTCAGGGAAACTTTGCAGTGACAGGTGGAAGGATGAAAGTTTTTCCTAGCAAGACAAAAAAGATTTTGCTAGATGAAACACATAGGCAAGCAATGGTGTTTAACATCCATGACAGCAACAGAGACACAATCACTGCGAGTGTCCCTCCCTCAATTCAGCTTGTTAAAGGCTATCCGTATGTAAGCACCCCACCAACCTGTTAGGGGAGTATAATTAAGTAATCCATAGTCATTACTCAGCCATCACCCTTGGTGTGCACAGGCCACTATGGTCCACTTAGTTGGAGGTGTGTTGGCGAGTGTCTGTGTAGGAAGGCATCCAGTGAAGGCATTAGTAGGGTGTATGTGGGACACATGGACAGCCTGCACAGGCTGTGTTGAGAAAAGCGTCAGGGACATGGAGCCTGGTGGGGTGTGAGTGTGGCTGTGGTGTTCTACTTTAATTACAGCTGAGGAATAATTTGAAAAGTTATTGATTTCCCCGCTATGGGTTGGGAGCAGGATTTCTCTCTGCTGTTATGACCTGCTGGCCCAACGGGGGAGGCATGGGTGAGGAAGGTGGAAGTAGAAGGGAGGAAAGTTCAGGAGAACAATAGGTACGGGTGGTGGCAGACAGGCAAGGAGGGTTTATGCCATCATAAAGTTTAGTATTATCATCCTGACCAGCCACCCGTGGACTAAACTTGTAAAAAAAAAGCAAGGCAGCACATGCTACATTCCTAAGGATGCTGATTTAAGAGTATTTGTTTTGTCCACCTATTTATTTTGCATGACGGCACAATTTAAAAGAGGCGAGCAGGCTAGGGCTGATACAACATCAAACACAACTGCATGGCTCACAGTCAAACCCAAAGCCAATTCCCAGGTATTAGAGTGCTTTAAGTTTTATGATCCCCTATCACCAAACCTAATATAATTACCCTACAAGGGCACTCTGTCTTTCAGTTATGGGGGGCGAAATAGGATGCTTGAAGAAAGGGGGCAGCTAGATGCAATGGCGACACCAGTGGGCCGGTGAGTGGCTATAAAGAGGGGGTACGCATATCACATAAGTGACTCTTTTTAATGCATACCTAACCCTTCAACAACACATGCATCTACACACTCTAAGCCTTTCAGATAGTGTTAACGGGTAGTACACCATTGAATGGCAAGTGACCTTAGTCATGTTGTTATTAATTGCCTCATTAATTTAATTAAGATGTAAGACCCAGTGTGAAGTGAAACTGAGAGGCCGAAGAGTCTGTGTAATTAATAGAGTCCATTCTGAAGGTCAATCTTTAAAGCACCTGTAAGGATCAAGACGTGTGTGTGTTTTCTTGAATTTGTTACCTATGTAGGACTTACCAACAAACACTCATGGAGACCAAAATCTGGTCCTAATGAGGAACGAACCCAATTTCTGCTGTACTTAAGATTTGAATTGTAGTTGGATTAAGGTTAGTGCTAAGCATTAAATGGTTAGGTATAATGCTTCAGTTAGGCTCTCCAAATAAATGGAAGTCAATGAGAGTCCTTTAAAGAATAGCTGCATGAACCTGTGTGTTTCTATGTGTATGGTTCCTCCGCTCTGCTATTTTATTATCCTGCATGTTGTTGTATGAGACTAGTATGATTAGCTCCTGTCACACGACCCATAAGTCACTCCCTTTCTGACGCCTCTATTTCTGCTCACTGACAAAATGCAAAATGTGTCACTGTGGCCACAGGTGATATACACCGCCATTATGAATAAAATAACCATCGTTACGAAGTCCAATACTGCATTATCTCTGTCCTCGTCTCCCATAAATGTGCCATAAGACTCCAGCTCCACACCAACAAGGTCAAGCTGTGATAGTTCACAGTTTATGTTTTGCTCTGTGTTCATCCTCCAGAGGTCGAGCATCAGTTTCAATAATTATTCTATTTTCCATTTCTTCTGGCTGGAAATTGGACGGCCCCTCACCTCTCCATAATCCGGTGTTCTCCGTGGCTTGTTTTAGCCATGCTTGTCTACCCTGTTGCATGAGACTGACATGTGAGGGACACTTGAAAACTGCATGCTGAGCTAGAGCTACTGAGAAGCAATGCCTGAGAAGAGTGATGAGGAGAGGAGATTAATGCGGCAGCAAAGGGAGTCACAAGTGAGAAAGTCTGGGATAAAACATGTATGACACATGACGGATGCTGAGTCAGACAACACAGCAGAAGCAAATGCTGGGGTAGCAGTGTAAATAGTCACTAGCTGGCTGGCATTCTCCTTTTAAAAGGTTAATTACATCTAATCTGTGCACGAGGAGCAGTGTCAAGAGAAAGAGACATTAATAAGGTATGACAAGGCAGAGGAACAGGTAGGGCAGCATTCTGGGGGATTGGAAAGATAGCAGACACTGCTTTCAACTCCGACTATACCAATTATTACCATACCTATACCGAGAGATACTTATACCAAATAATCAAAAGAGACAAGGCACCTTTCAAAATTGGTATGTCAACATTATGATTGCAAAGATAAATTTTGTCTTTAAAAATGACTCTACTCTTAAAAATTCCCTGTGCATACTCTGTAAAGACAGCAATCTGGTGATATTGCATCCCTCTGGGGAAAATGTTGAGCTAGGAAGAGCAATTCCGGAAACAAATCCCAGACAATATTCTCTTAGAAAATCAAAGCTAATGCATATATGCCTTATAGAATGAATATGATGTGTATTTGTAGACATATGATGTGTGTTCACTAAAATCTAAACATAAACATACACCTTTTTTTAAAAAAAGAGCCTTGTATCAAAGAAAACAAGATCTGAGTTATATGCTCCAAGGTGAGGCCTTGATTACTTCCAAAGAGAGTGGTAGCAATATGTGCGAGACAATAGGGCAAATTTTGCTTTCTGCAGAGATGCTGATCCTTGTAATGGTATTATCATCCAATCATTACCCCACTATAGAGTAGACAGGCATGAGTGTAGGACTTGCTGCTTACTGGGACAGCTGGGGTCTTTATGCTTAGGAGGAGGGGACAGCTCATTACTGGAGATGTTTTCAGTGTTTTGACGGGTAAATAGAAAACTGCTATCAAAAGCCATCGCTGACAGTCACCACATTGCCTCCCATTTACCCTTGATGTGCAGGATAACATCATCAGCATAGTGTCATATCTTTTTTTAATAAGTGGAAGTGAAAATATCAGCTGTTTCTTCTCAGTCAGTGATTTCTGTATCAATGGGCAGCTGTCAATGAGGGAACCCTGAGGTGGCAGGTGGGAGATAAGGATTATTATTAGACTGCGAGGTGGTAAGTGGAGATGCAGGTAAAGAGAGGAAGCTTGTCTCTCATGTCTCTCCTTCCTCTTTCACTGCCCACTTTAAAGACTGAGATGAGAAATCAGTGAGTGTAAAAGTCAATTGTGCCCAACAACATTTGAGGTGGATGATTGCGATCTAACTGTGGCGCAGAGATTGCATTTTATTGTCCAAGTGCTTCATTCTTAATGCGTCACTGTGTCATCAGCTAGCAATTCACCCTTGTATCATTTGCAGATGGTCCCAGCAAATTCATTGCTCATCAATCCATCATATGGGAGTTTATTTGCCTTTTTATTTGGGGAGGGATTCAGGAGAGGAGGAGGAGGAGGTGTGTTGGTTTTCTCTCCCAACATGTTAGTGAAGGGGAAAGGCTGCATCTCACTCCAATCAAACATTTGGAGGAGACAGCTAATATCCTGAGTCCTCTGTCAATTGTCTTCTATTTCTTGCACAGTATAGTGAATGTGTTATTGCATAAGAAAGTGTTATGTTGAATTCATGGCCATGCCATAATTATAAAACAAAATCTGGGCTCTCTTTTTTTCCCCACCAATTTTCCAGATTTGTGAAAAGTTGTGTCAAGATCTCATTTCATTAGTTTTTATCTAATAAGGGCCCACTAATAGGACAAAATCCTGAGCAAGACCTTCAAAACCAAGCAAATGAATCATTTGACTTGTCATCTCTCAGTGTGCTGCCATCATCATGACAGAGTTAAGAAAAAAAGTGTATGAGCAGCAAAGTCACGGCTATTATTTCACTCAGGCGACACTTAGAGGCTTGATTAGGTTCACCCTTATTTGTTGAATGTGTAGACAGATTCCTGGATGCCAAACCTGTGTGGATTTTTGTCCTGGCTTTTTTCATTTACATTAATGAGACAAATGATATAAAGGTAAACTGAAGTATTTGTCTACACAAGGAGTGCTATAATCCTGGTATCACTGGTATTTCTTCAGTGCTTGTGGGTGTGAGCTTTCGACATATACTGTGTTTGTCACTTGGCAACCTAGCTTTGGTCAGATCAGGCTCAACAATGTGCAGTATGTTCTTGGCTGAGTGACAAAAACCCCATTTGCTGGACACAAATTAAGAGCACTGCTGGTGCCATTAATTCAACACAGCTCTTCCTCCTTTATCAGGTGTGGCTTTTTACAAAAGTGTTAATAAATGGGTAGTTCTCCACTGAGGAATTGATCCTATTGTGGGTAGGAAAGAGTAATGCAATTAAGAGTAAGGTCTGCTCAAAGGGAGCACGTGAACTGTAACATACACTGTAGTGTTAATTCATAAATCTGTAACTCATTTTTTTAGCAAAGGGGAGGTATGCAACAAGGGACAAAAATAGAAATAAAAATGAAACAAAACACACAGGCTCCAGTGTCTTCCTGTTGAGTAATCAAATAAATGCCTAAATTTAAAATGCAAGTCCTACACAAATATAACATATTCAGAGAATGCACAAAAGTGAGCTATAAGTTAACTTGGAAAAAGTTAACCACCGCAGATTTATGCACATCTCAAGTGAGATGTTGCGGAAAAAAATAAATAAATTAGACAGCACACCAGTAAGAAATTTTTAAGGTAAACTGTCCCAATAAAGATGTAACCTACTGACTTGTCTTTGTTCACTCAGAACGTGACACACCTAGGCTGCAGTTCATGCAAATTGTTTGAATTCTGTAGCATATGCCACTGTTAGCTGTCATTTTCCTGCTGTTGTTGAATGCCTTTATTTCTGACATGCCTTCTTCCTTTTGGCTTGTTCTCTTCATTTCCTCTACCTTAGCACATTAACTTTATTTTTGTTTATTTCTTCATTTTAACCTTGCATATCACAGCATGGCTTGCTGGTGTGAGGGTGGGGGGGTAGTGGTTAAAGTGTAGTTAACTTCAAGGTCAGAACAGTGACGGTGTATAAATCCTTGCTTTGGGTTAGGTCAGACTAAAGGAGTATATAATCACAGTTCGGCCCTGTGAGATCAAGGGCACTACTCAGATTACTAGCCAATCTGGGTGAGTGTATGACAATTCTTTTACTTTTTTTATTATCTAAATGCCTTTTAAAATGTTTATTATTATTTTATTTATTTTTATTTTTTGGGGGGGGGGGTCAAATTGCCATTTTTCATTAGAAAACAAGGATTCACATGACAATTTTTCTTGCATTGTGTTATTTTGATGCCTAGTTCTAATATTTTTGAAAATGTAAAATGTAATGTAGCATTTGTGTCCTGAACTGTACAATATACTGTACATTGTAATACATGCACAATATCCTTTTTTTTATTAATACATTTGTTTACCACTTGTGCAGTCATTCCCATCAAAATATGATCTAGATTGACTGCTTAATAGTGTTTGATTAGATTCTTTGTCACACAGCAGGGTTATATTATACTGCAGGCTTCCCTGACAAACAACATTTTCATAAACGCCTACCATGCCACCCCCCGTGTTGCTCAGACAGATGTGTGGTGTAGGAATCAATTTTCATTTTGATGTAATTCACCATGTGCACAATAACAAATACATGGAGATAAATCATTTATTTTTATCATTATGTGCCAACAGTATCTAGATGCAAACATTATATGTTATATGTTATATGCATCACTCTTAATGCATATTCATCCCGTCCCGTCCCGATGAATGCATGATGGCTTCACAATAGATAGTGACTTGGGGGGGGTTTCCTAGATGGAAGGCTTACAAAACATCTGCCAGGCATGTTTGCTAAGTTATTCCTCCTTTTGGGAGAGGTAGGCTGACATGGCTAAAACCCTGTCTCTCTCTCCACAGGCAGAGCATGTCAACCATCTTCCGGGGCCTTGTCAGCAGCCAAAAGGTTTTAATGGAACTGTGTTTTGGGATTTGCACATGTTGTCGATCTTGTTCGGGAGACAGAGAGCGTCAGGGGAGGAAGAGAGAGGAGAGACCTCTTTGCGTATCAAGTTGCTGAAAGGAGACATGGCATCTACAGAAAGAATGGCTGCTTCAGTCTTCTTATCCATCCTGCAGTCACAGACAGATGCAAAATCACACCGTCAGCCTTCCTCACCAAGATGTTCTCTGTGTATGCTGACGTTAGAGATAGGCCTGGGTGCTGTGATTGAACTGCTGGGCACCTATTCTGCACTTCACATCTCCATTTAGCCAGAGTGAACACCTCCTGAGATTGCAATGTGATTCGGTTCTGTGTGTCTCCTTCTTGCTGCTGCTGTTGCCAAACTGATCGAGGTGTTTTTGTTATTTTGTATTTCACACAAGGTTCTAAACGCCAGTGTTCGTCAGAACATTCATTAGCCAGCACAATTACGATTGGTCGCAAACCACTGTCATTTACACAAAAGTAAAATTAATTTAAATAGTCAAGATTAAATTGTGAAGTGTCAAATTAAAATGGAAACACATGTTTACATTCCCTTAATAGCAGCTGCTTATGTGTGTCCCTCCTGCCCCAGTGACACTCGAATCATTAGATCTGAATAATAACTAAACACAGGAAAAACAGCTGTTTGTTCTTTTGGGCAAATTTTGTTATGGTGCTTGATTTTAACTTAAACTCATACCAAGCTTTAAAGGAGCAGTAAGCAACATTTTAAAATATTTTAATTGCAAGCTTTTATTGTAAAATCTTTTTCCTCCAAAATTGAGTTTGAACTTTTAAGCTATTAGGAAACTAATTAGGACATAATTGCAAACCTACTGTTACCACATGATACAACCATGATAAAGAATTATGCAGTAGTTGAAAAATAGGTAGATTTACAACATATTATCTTTGCAGTGAATATTTTGTTCACATTTTGTTCACATTTTGTTCACTTCTGTTCATTGCAGTGAACATTTTGTTCACTGCATGACAGCTGAATAACAGCCATTGTATATGACCCAGCATTTGTTGTCGGTTCATGAAATTTGCACAGGGGAAGATAAGCCACCCGTCCGTTTGTGACCCTGGAGCTGCTCCCAACAAAGCACTGCAGGATCTTTGCCTCAGTGGATATTAATTGCAAAGCTATTAATGTCCCATGTTGACTGTCAAACCTCTGCCTAGAATGATTGTTGCTGCAGAGCGTCTACGGGTTATATAGTGTAAACACAAGGAAAGTTGATGCCCATTAACTACTGAATTATTTTTGAAACTCTCAAAAATGACAAATCTTTATCATTCTCTTGTCCAAATGCAATACCTTTTAGTATGTGGTGCTTAACAGTAATATGTGACTTTGTATTCAGGCCTCCAATTTACAGACATGCACACAAATACACGCCAACACATCTTGACAGTCGGACAGGTTACAAACATAATTTTGTCCTTGTGAATAGAAATGATGTGTGTATTTGCATTCAGTGCTGGGAAAGCTGATCCTGTCACAGGTGGTTACAGATGGACACATCCATCATGTATTTTAATGCGAGGTGCAGTCTCTTAGAACTGATGCCAATAATAAGTATATGTTTGCAAATTTGTTTGCTTCTAATTGTTCTAATGCCACCAAAACTCTCTTTTTATTGGTGGGTTGAATGCTTTAAAAACGAGATTGGAAATCATCAACATTTTAATGTTAAAGACGAGTGTTTATTCATTCATTCATTGTCTGCCGCTTTGTCCTCCACATGAGGGTCGCACCGGCGCTGCTGGCAATCCCAGCTGACATAGGGCAAAAGATGGGATACACCCTGGACATTTTGCCAGTCCAACACAGTGCCAAGATACAGAGACTAACAACCATTCACTCTCACATTCGCACCTACAGGCAATTTAGACTGAGAACCTCGACAAAACCCATGCATACACAAGGAGAACATGCAAACTCTTGCAACAGTGCTAGCCACATGAGTGTTTATGTTCATTGTAACAATCATGAAGGCCATTGTATAGGGAAACAGAAACAGATCTCATGTACATGGTTTAGTCAAACAATACAGTATATCTTCTGTCTTGGCCCCTGATATTCTGTTGTCAGTGCAAATTTGGCTTTTCATTATCTCTGGAGCATTAATCCTAATGTTTCTGCTGACCTCCCGACTTTTTTTTTTCCCCCCCTCTGGCAAAACTACTATACCAATAAATGTTGGTCTGTGCCAACTTCAGACAGATCACACATAGTTAATGTTACAGCCCCAAACCTCGCTTAAAAAAAGAATCTGACGCTGACATGACTTAATGTCATAATCCTTTCCACTTCATCAGAGCTGCAGAGCTACCACCATGACGTTTTGGCTCATTTACCCCTTGAGGAGAACACTCAACCATCCAGCCTCATCAAGTCTATTTATCAGAATGATCTCTTTATAGTCAGCTCGTCCCATCAAATTGCCCTACTTAAAGCTATGTTGTGTTAGCACCCATAGTCAGTCTCTCTCATTCACATAGTCACATCACTGTGATTATTCTCTCATTAAGAGTGTAGGCATCAACTCTGTCTTCACTGGGATTAATAGAAATGGGTATTTTGTCACCATGTATGAACATCTCTATTTGAGAAACTTATTACTCATTACATAATCCTCATTTATCAAACAAGTATACTTTTCTTCCACTGAAAAGGGGTTAACTGTTTTTTTTATTTCTTACTCTATTTCTGATACAACTGTCAAAACTCATTCTTACAAACGCCTCGATGCATAATTTCGTTAAATGGTTTGTTGTCCTGTGATGAAATGGAGCCTTGTCCCAGGTAAACAGGATTTTCTTTTTCATATTGCTGCATTTACAGTTGAATACTGTCAACATATGTATTATCAAGTCATCCATAAATAAATGGTCAATTCAGGCCAAAATGCATTTAGACCACTGTACTAAACTTCTTTACTAATATACTGCATTGTGTGGTCAGAAAATAGAAATACAGTCAGTATTTACTTGAGTCAGTTTCTCAAGTAGTGGTTGTCTAAGGACAAATTATATGGCTGGTCACTGAACAATTTAAATGCACACCTCCATGGTTAAACCTTAGGCTAATTTTCCCCTCAATCAATTCTTTGTTCCACAGACTTTGAACTAACTCCAGTACGTGTGGATTTGCACTTTCACCATCCAATTAGGCAGATTTGTGGCATTTGATTTGAACTGGGAAAAGCAAACTTTCCCCTCAGCAGACTGCACACATTTAAATCACAGCTTCTGCTGCTGTTGTCTACTCAAGTAACTGTACAGCACTGAAGCAGAAGTTCCATCATCTGTGCTTCCATTGTTTTTTTAAGTGTGTGTTATTAACTACATGAGTTCTATTTAATTCAATTCATTCTTTTATTCTTCTTAAAAATTCTTTACAATTAGTTAGAAAGGTACACATTATTGTAATAGTTCATTGTTTTTAGTTGAGAGGTGTTGAGTTAGCACAAAACACTTATTTAATACTTCCAAAATCTTAATTATGGTTTAAAGTGCTCTTAGGGCAATAAAGCCCTCTCTATTAATTAATAAATGTGAGGCCATCTGTGAGATTTTTCCCCTCCAGATTTAAAGCAGCAGCAGCAGACAACTGCCATGGCCTCTAATGGTTCCAGGTGGTATTGTTTGACCATCAAAAAAGACACTACAGTAGCAGCACACTGGTGTTGTGTCACCTCCTTTTCTGTAAATCTATTCCTACAGTTATAATTATATTTTGAACACACTTGGTAGCTACACTTATGACTTTGCATTATATTATATTATCTCATGCCCTTAAGAAATACCCGTAAACATTCATCGAGTGGTAACCAGTAAAGACGTTTTGCAACCAGAAAATTCACAGAAATGAGAAGAACGAAACAATGAGAAGGACAATGGGTGGACGTAAAGTTAAGTCACCCTACCAAGCCTTTATTTCAGCACACAAACAGTGGATCCTCAGTGGATTAAATGAGACTGACAGTGGAGTGTGGTGGGATAACCCTGTAGTTTGGTATGTGTCTTGTTCTAATTTTGTTGTTTATATACATTTTTAAAGGTTAAGTATATTTTCATGTGCTTTAAACCTGTTAGATAGTAACACGATACTTCAGAGCGGATGGAAAATCAAAATATTTTCTATCTCAGATTCCCATATCAGAGGAAAAGATTAAACACATGTGCTTTATCATATATTTTCCTCTAAATGGGGGCATCATTTAAAAAATTAACATGTGCTATTGAAGAAGACCTGAAAACGAAGCGAGTGGGACAATTAAATCCTCAGGAAAATGTTTAATGACGGTACTAAATGACAAGAAGGGTAATTCTCCCATGCACTTCTTTTGAAACCAAATTCTTTTAGCAAATTACCCCTTTGCAGTTATTCATCATTTAAAAACATTACTGCAAAACATTTACTAGGAAATGTGCAATTTTCTTAATTTTCTCAACATAACTTTTCAAATAATGTGTTGCCTTTTCTCGTAGCCTGTAACAATTACATAACCCCTGTCCAAATACATTTGGTCAAAGGACATCATCATCATCTGTTGCTTGTGCCCAGGCTAATCACCCACTCTGAGAATGACAGGTCAGGGGTCTCAGGGCAGAGAGCATGCATGTGTGCCAACTACTTCACCTTTCCACACTGCTTCCTTTCTCTGCCCCTTCTATCACTCCAATACCCACTAATTTGCTGCCTTTCTGCCATTTTCTGCAGATGGCTATCAATGCTGCTCCAGCTGCCCTGGGGTGCACCAGAGTCATCATCAGAAATTCAAATGAATCCTCCACATGATGCCCACAATGACTTGCTCTGCTGGTGTGCAAACTACTGTAGCTAACCTTCAGTGCTTAGAATTTATCAGCTTGTGACTGTTTATCTTCTTGGGATTCTTATCAGAAGAATCAGCTTGAGACTAAAGTTCCACTCAGAGTGCATTTGTGAGCTGTCATCCACACTAATTTTCTTTCCATACAAAATGCAGGACCAAAGGACCAATGCAACATCATCAACAAAAATTTTGAATGCAATGCCCTTCCCTTTTTCCTGCAATTCAATACATCTCAGAGCATAAAACTTTACTTTCTGAGCATGCACTACTTTTCCCTTACCATTAAATGTGAATTATGTAGATGAGCAGCAGAGAAATAATAAAATAAAACACACAATGGGCATGTGGGTGTGCTTTGTAAAGATTGACAGATTTTGGCTTGTAACTCTGTCTGTGAAAGGCACTTTAGACTTCCCTCTAATTCAACCTAACAAAGTACAATGCCTTTACTCCTGGAAAACAATAACAGACAAAGTAATCAGATTCACAGCCAAAACCAAAACCTCCATGTTTCAAATCAGTGATGAAAAAGAGGTTTCCTCAGCTGTTTTTGTTTTAGTTTGAGACCTAGTATATCTAGTATAAACAAATGCATAATTACAAATCTGGTTAATTAATTGTACTTCTTTTTGTTTGTAGGGATTTTGACAATTTATTTATCTGCTATTTTTTTAGGTATGGGTTTTATTATTTTGTTATGTCTGACTTTATATGTGAGCAGAGAAGTAATCCTCCTGTACAGGAGGGTTTTGATTCTCTGCTGTCAGCTTTAAATACTCCAAGACCTCTAATGATATTAAGTACATGGACTAATGCACATGGAGCAAGTGCATTAAATGCAGCTTCAAACTCCACTTTTGCTAGTTTAATGGTGGGGGTAACTGTATCACTTGCATGCTTCAGAAGGGTTGTACTCAGCCTCTTTGTTCATCGTGGCTGTGTTTTAGGGCTGCAGCTATCGAATATTTTGGTAATCAAGTATTCTATCGAATATTCCATCGATTCATCGAGTAATCGGATAAAACCTACTTTTATCCTATTCCTCCTATGATTTTCGCTTCGCTGCGTTTGCTCATTTTTGCTGTATTCACTGTTTTCAGTCCTGGCGTCTGCCAGTGTGTGGACAGCTTAACTGTCCACACACGTTACCCAAAGCCCGCTTCCGTCTTCTTCCACTTTGTAGGGGGTGCATAGCCTGTGAAGTAAGCACATTGTGTCACAATCCGTGCGAAACTTGAGCTTTAAATTTAATTAAACGAGGCTTTGAGGCAGAAGAAATTCCTTGATCATTTTTTGTAATCAAGTTACTCGAGGAATCGTTGCAGCCCTACTGTGTTTTGGCCTGTACATGCGATAAACAGCATCATTCCTTCTTTCCTTTTCACAGTCATTCTTGCACCTTGGTGGACTACAATCATAATGGATGGATATGAAAGAAGAAACATGTCCTATGTTTTGATGTGGAAACTGAGTTTTAAATTCTGAATTTTCACTGTCTTCTAACCTGTTTGTCTTTCATTATTAATGATGTCAAATGTTCCACACTTCACCTTAAAAAGAATACATTTTTAATAAGATGCCACAGATTTGAGTCATTTAATATTTTAGTGATATAACATGAGGGTTCTGTTCTGTACTGTATTATTCAGAGAGAATAATGTTACTGAAGCATTCACTGTCCTCTGTGTGGCCTTGAGTACTTGTCCCTGGAAATGCCTTAACATTTATAAAGTTTGTCACTATCTTTATTTATTAACTATTGACTTCATATTGACGGAGAATAACGAATGACTACTACTATGTAGGGTTGGAGCTAATGATTATTTTAGCAATCAAGTAACCTATCGATTATTCTAATGATTAATCGAGTTATCGGATAAAAAAAAACTGGGACACTCAGCATTCTGTCATACTGTGTGTGTTTTCCTGTTTAGTTTGTTGTGGTCTCACGTTTTGTCGTGTCTTACGCTGTATATGTTCCCCTTGGTCCTCGCTGCCTTCATCTCTGTTGGCCATTGGTCGTCGTCTGTCCAGAATGAAAAAATAGTTTCCTGACATCTTTAAATCTAAATTGATGAAAAAAAAAAAAACAAACTTTAAAATATAAATAAATGGCAAATATTGAGCTCATACTCTTTACACTTCAAAAGTTACACTTTAATAAGCATCTATTATAATAATTAATAAAATAAAATAATTAAATTAAGTGATATAAAATTAAGTGATTGCCTGACCATGTTCTTTCACTTCCATCTTGTCTGAAACCTGGGCATGCATTCACAGTGCTCATGTGTGTTTGTGCGCATTCATAGAACGAGTTATCGCAGCAGAAACCTATTTTCAGACTTTACCCAGCAACAAGAAATACTATTTCTGATTGGCTGATAGGTTGCTATTTCAAAAAAAACTGTATGAATAGACTATGCAGAGCAATCTGCCTTTGCATCATCCATAGACTACTAATTTATGTGCAGTGAGTTTTATCACTTAACAGCATGTGAACCTATTGAAATGTGCACAAGAGCTCTGGTGATGACGTTGATAAACATCATGGCGGAGTGTAAGTGAGCACATTGTGTAACAGAAATAACACAAAATATAATATTGTATTTAATAAATTACTCGATACATAATTACTCGAGGAATTGTTTCAGCCCAACTATTATGTTATGCACCTTTATAATGACTCCTGTACATGAGCAAATTATGTGAATACAAACCAATTATTTGTTCAGATTACACATGCTTTGATGTTTGGATTTCACACACTGGTAGCTGGCAACATTGATGCATACTGAGAGCACTATTAAACATCAATGGATATTATTAGGACCGTTAGAGAAGGACTTTGTTGTTTCCAATATGTGCACAACAAACTTTGTAATTAAATGTATCTCTTTATTCTCCCTGAAATACAACCCACTGAACAGACTACACAGAAAATGTGTCTGATTTCACCCATCATTCATGTTGACTTAAAATACATTACTCATAAAAGGCATGTATTACAGAAGTCTTTTTGTTTCTGCCTGCTCGCCGACTTTTCTAATCACCCAGATTGCTGTGAGGTTATTTACATCTTAATACATCCCCATTCATGCTCTAAGAGCCAGCCTTGGAACAGTTCTGGTCTCAGTTCTGAAGCTGGGCTTAAGAAGCGGAGCATGACTTTAGTAAAGTAACACCCTTACACACACTGGGGGATGCATTTGCCAGCAGCTGATGGAATACATTGCAATGGCAGAAATGGAATGGCAGTGAATTATTAAAAGGAAAGTGGTCATTTTGTAGTAGGTGGTCATAAAAAAAACTCACTCACACCATTCCCTACATCTTTCACAACAGAAGCTACAGTACATGTGTGATAGGTCGCCACAAGTGCACGATTTTAAAAGCTAGTATCCTGCAGGAATAGACAGGTTCACTGTGAAATAAAAGGGCTGTTAAACCACCCAGCAAAATCTTGCCCACTGGGTAAGAATAGCATTATGTACCTTGGACAAGACATGCAGCTGTGTTCACATAGTAATGGGGGAAAATGAAAAGAGAATGATTTTCATTTTGCCTCCAAAACCAGTGCATCTGACATTAAAATAACTGTGACTCATTATTTTCTATTTTTAAATTAATTTTTTTTCTAATTAGTTTAAAAGACAACAAAAATTAATAAGTTCTACCCAGGTTCCCAGCTAGGAATAATGAATAATGTGACTGATAAGCATGACCACTATGAGTGAAAAGAACACATTAAAAAAAGAAGCATTTGCAAAGTTCTCATTTATCAAGAAAAGTCTGAATCTATGACCCAGGTTTGCTTTAAATCTGGCTACGACTAGAACAGTTCCATTAAGTAGCATTCAAGGGGACAAAACCTTGATTTTAAAGGGGAGCATGAGTTTATGACTGAAATCCAAAGGAATGGACGGTGTGAAATGAGGAAAGATCACCTGGACTGGACTGGAATGTACAGACTGATGACCTCTTACTGCTGTTGGGTAAAAACCAACATATGCACAGGTCACATAGAACAGTTGTGAACCAGTTCCACACTCACTCATGGGTGGTCCAATCATAATGGGCAATTTTGGTTGACTGTCTTTTCCAGAGACTGTCTTGTCCAGAGACACCAAAATGCACAGTGATGGAAATGGGTATGTAGAATCCTTACTTAATCAGATACATAGCAGATGACTAGCTCCATACTGGTGGATTTGCATACACATTGCAATAAAGCAGTAGTGTGTAACTTTTAAAATATAAACACATGGCTGTTACATTGTCAAATGACTTTACACAATCAGCTGCACAGAAGTATCTTTTTATTTCTCCGGATTGCCATATTTAGATGTTGTGTTACACTACCATATGCCCTCACTGCACACAGGAACTGATTTGTTTGATGTCAAGACAGAGAATTGCACTGGTAAATGGCTGAGGACCATAAACAGACCATAAACAAAAACATTTCAGAAATTAATTCTTTTGCTCAAAAATCCAGGTCATTATTTAGCACTCTGATGGATCAATGTTTTTTCTGCTCATCAGTCCCTGTGCTGCCGGTGTATACACGCAAACACTTGCTCAGTCAAGTCTGACAGCACTGCTTGACAGACCCTGTTTTCAGATGAGTAACACAGCATACAAATAAAATTGTTTCTATTCACCAAGACCACACAGACAGAATGATAAAATCACCAATAACAATTATCACCAAAGGTTGTGCACCATAGCTTTAATGCTTAGTGCTTGGGGTTAGCAGACAAATGCTAATGTGATGGTGATGTGATGCCTGCCATTGATGGGTGCACTTTGACAAAAATAATTGGCAACAGGAACAACCTTGTCTGGGAGCTCCAATCAAGCCATGGAGTGCTCCAGCTAAAGGTATGAAATGGATTTGATTGGCGAGCACCATCGTTGGAATATTTGCATCATGGGAAGAAGGTAGTTCGGCAACGTGTGTGTAAGTCGACTGTACCTCCTGAATCACAGCCAACACTCTGGGAAGTCTAACATCTTGCAGGAACACTGCAGAGGCCTTCATTACAATAATATTTCATTTTAATTGAACTTTTCAAAAGTTTCAGCCTTCAAACACTACTTCGAACCAAATGACAGAAACCCTGCTTAATCACTCATTGGCTTTCTTAATGGTCTAATGGCAACTCTCATAAAGCTCTGCAAAGTAAAAAGCCAGCATCATTCATGATGGATGACATTTTTATAGGATTAAGGGAAAAAAATGGGAAAAAGTAAAAGAAAGTGATGTGAAAGACACTGAGTGTTGCACCAGATAATAACAGCTAACCATGGCGCATTTTATCACATCTATGAGGAAGAAGAATAAAGAAAAAAAATTCAATGAGCTGCTTATATGCTGGTACATAATATTGATCCAGACACTGAAATGCTGCAGGCTCACTCAATAAGGTGGTGTTTACCTAACACTTGTTGTAATCAAAATATCTCAGTCACTGATACAACATTCTCCATGTTTTGAATTGACTTCCTATTAACTACCTAAGCTCAACATTTATCCATTTTTTTCCCTCTGTATAGCAAATATTGGCTTTCTGAATGTCATGGCAAAATGCCACCCAGTCAATGGAAGTGCATATGACACAGAGTGGTACATGGATAACTATTAAGTCACTGTATGTGACCAGAGTGTATGATGGGTAATATTTTCTTTTGACTTGTTCAAGTGATTTTCTGATTAGGTGGAAAATATAGACATATAAAATGTCAGACCTTTCCAATATCTGCACAAAGAGCTGCACTAGTAATAGTGTGACAGGATACCCACTATGTTATCAAATGATCCTGTGGAAGAGTACCATACAAAGGGTAGAGAGACACAAATTGAGACATAATGGGAATTATTTCAATAATCTTACACCTGAACTCGGAGATGAGCCACAAAAGGTTGACATTTAAAAAAGTGTCTCAAGGGAGAACCCATTGCCTCTCACAGTGGGAAGCATTGTAGACATCCTTGGCTGCATTAATGATCCTTATTCATCTTTACCTGCTCACCCACTATGTCCCACTCACACACACACCCTGGCACATTTTACTATGGTGGACCTAACTTCAGTCTCAGATAATAATCTGTCTGTGCACTGTGTAGCATAACACATAAATTATGAGAAAAGTTCAATACAAGTTGCAAGTTGTGCTCTATTTTATGTGCTACACTCAAGACTTTCTACATTTTTAGTTTTTACAAACAATCTCTCACTCACTCTCACAAATTTTGTCTCTATACATGAGCGGTATAGTTGGTAAGGAAGGTTTTCGTCACCGGCTTCAAGAGCAGGAAGATAAGTGGAGATGTCCAACACTTTATTTCCATGTCAGGATATACGTTTTCTGCTCGACTGGCATTTCATCACGCAGCATGTGGTGTCAACTATGAAGGCAACAGGAAGTAGGAGCGATGAATGGAATACACTGGATAGTAGATGAAGCACAGACATGGGATGAAGGGACAAGATGAGGCCTGACTGCAGATGATATCTTAAGACACAAAGGGATGACTCAAAACTGAAACCTTGTGAATTCATATTCAAGGTAAATTTAAGGGAAAAAAAGAGTGTGTCTCCATGTGACCAACTCTCTCTCAACACCCTGAGAAAAAAAATAAATCAAAATGCAGCAAAGTGGGGTGGGGGTGGCTTATTATGACTCCCACATGAGGATGTTCAAAAGAGTTGTGCTGTGACACCAAATGTACTAGGTTTGATGCTTTCTGTTTTAATCTAGCCTAAAGATATGTTTATCAAAGTGAATTTTCAGTTTGTGTTTTCAGGGCTTCTCTGGCACTTTGAAAACTCCCAGCAATTCAAAAGGAGCAGGCCAGAATAAGAAATGACGAGCAACTCACTGAGATACAGCAAACACCATGCAACAGCAAAGCACTACAGTAACAGCAATGTTGACTGCATGACTGTGTGTACTGATATGAGAGCCAATGTAAACAAAACTATAGAAAACTGATCAAAAAGATAAGACTCAACAATATTGGTGGATAATTCAGCTTCTATGAGCAGTCTCAGAAATCTAAAACTCTAAAAAGTTTTAGGTTTGTGAATTTTTTTGTGCAAGATCTTTGGCAAAATTGTTTTGGATAAATTAGTCAATCCATGGTTTATGTGGAAAAAAATGATTAGTGCAGCTTTAAAATGTCCACTTAACAGTATACATGTCTGGAGCTGCATGATTAATGGTGGAGCATGTGACTGGGCAGAATTATGTACATTTCCACTGCTTGGCTTTAATTGTCTCTGGTTTTGGAAATGTCATTTTAAAGCCAGAAGATTAGATATGTGGCCAGCACTATGTTGCTGTTGTTACCTACCCACTGCATCTTCACCTATACCTCTGCATATATATCTATTTTATTATCAACAGTATATGCAACCCATTTTAAACACTCAAATGTGAACAATAGAAGTGGGGTTTGATTTTTCAGGTAATTTTACAGTGCAAGACTATTTTGCCTTTCAACAACTTTGTTTGCTTGTTTCAAATTTTTTTTCAAACAAGTCTCCTGATCATCTATGCTATTTCTATAGAGATGATAAAAATATGTACATTCAAAAAAGGTCAATTTAATGGCCCGGCCCAGCTAATTAGCCAAATCTTAAACCAGCAACAGTGTACAGTGAACACTGTCTTTCCCAGGTGGTTCAATGCTTTCTTTAATTAGTAATCATTTCTTGATGTTGTACTTGTGATCTGTAATGAGATTCATGTCTTTGTCTCAGAGTTGAAAAGGGAGTAGGCAAAAATATCGGGAATGAGAGTGAACAAAGGAACAAAAAACAAAAAAACATGGAGCATTTGTCCTTGATACAGACCCTGGTTCTTATCTACAGTATATATCCAATCCAATACAACTTTATTTATAAAGCACTTTAAAAACAACAACAGCTGAGGCAAAGTGCTGTACATTAGAGAAGAATAAGATAAACTACTGAAACATACTAAAAGATAGACAAAACGTTGTCTCTTTTAGTATGTTGACACTGTTGATTGTACATATGTACACACATATACAGTACATCCGTGCAGCAGATGAAATGGGCTATATACACATACATATGCACAAACATGCATAAGAAACATATATACCTACATATATATATAAAGAAAATAAATAACTGAACGCAAAAATAAAACCTTATGGAAATGTTTTTCCACATCTTATGTTTCCGTACATTTGTCATGTACTTAGATTGAATTTTTTTTTTTTACTTGCTTTACATTTTTACAGTGTAATAATCACCACTTGAAAATAAAATATATACATGTATTGTTTCTGAATGTTAACATTTAACATACAAATGAAAGTTTTTGTCCCTTTTTTTCCCCACTAATTTTGACGTCACAAAGACTGTTTCCATTGCCATTGAATTTAATAATTTTAAATTGAATTTAATAATTTTAGATGCAAGAAGGAGGAGCCAATAGGACACGTGCGGTTTGAAATTTTTCTCTAGATAGTTCCGAGTCAGTCTACTAATTACCAACTGCACAACAGAAGTAGAAAAGACACTGAAGACATATTCAGTACAGTACATTGGAAATTGGGAAGGCATTACCCACATTTCTGCAGATTCATGTTTCAAAAGTTTTAACAAAGATTAGAAAAGCTTAATCAGTTGATGAAACCATCAATAACTAAACTTCAATTTCCAGTTATTTACAGAAAAAAAACAAGATAACAAGGCTACAAAATTCCTTAATTTTGTTAAATTTATTAAAGAGCTGGTTCAGTTATTGAGACTTTTTATCCCCATTCTTTTTCCATCTCATGAATAGGGCTGGGTGATATGGCCAAAACAATAAAATCAAAGATTTTTTAAATGTATTTATTGTTTTTTTGGATAACGCCAAACTTACAGAGCATACAAAGCATGTGACACAAGATATTTAAAACAAGTTTGTATTTATTTTAACAGCAATATTTAAAACTTGAATTTCCCCCAGGGGTTAAAGTGCAACCACCACCAGCTTTATGCTCTTGTGGAAATGGAGCCTTTTTGGAACACAGTTTCACTGCTTTGTTGCTATTTTGTTAGTCTCCGAGGAAATGCCTTCCTTCACCACGGTAACCTATGGTAACCTATGGAAACCCTGAAGGGAGCAGCAGTGGAAGTTAGAGAGAAATGTATTTTCATTAAAAGCAAATAATTTTAATGACTTATTAAGGTTGTTTCAAGCTTTTTAAAAACTGTTTTCTATGGGATAGTGACCAAACAAAAGGGAATGATTCTGCTGGGCTACAACTAATTCATATTTTCATTATAAATAAATTAAGCAATTATGATTCAATATTCAATTTGGTTTATTATTTGGCCTTTTAAATGCCAAGAAGTGCAAAGTGTCATTGACAGTTTCTCTCCCGCCGGAGAATAGGACTATTTAAGTAATTTAAAATAAATAAATACTTAATTGATTAATGATGCAGTCACAAAAAGACAAACGACATGACTGAAGGTGGAGAAAGTCTTTTCATACACTGGTACGGGCTAAACGAATTTTACGAGTGAACTACTTATAGTTCTACACCTTTCATTTCAGTAGTAAATTAAACCTACTAACATCTCATGACAGGCTGATGAACCTTTAATGAAAAAAAATATTGCAAATATTGCAGGCTTACAGTGTACTTTAAACACAGTGAGGACAGTTGTAGACAAGATGAGGAGATTTCGAGAAATGGTGATAGATGGTGATGGAGGGGAGAGAAGAGTGTAAATACCCAAAGTCACATCTACGTAAGAATAAAATAAAGTATGTGCTCGTTTCAGATTTACACAATGTGATTACACTAATGTTATTAAACTGAAAAGATCTTACTGACCTAATAAGAGATGTTATGACACAAGGAAATATTCAGTTGGTAGCACTGAATCTCTCCATAACAAATTCCGCACCACAGTAAGAAATAAAACAACACAGACCGCTGAACACAAGGTGAACTTACACACAGGCATATGGACACACACAAACACACCCAGTTCAGTAGCAAGGTGACAAAATAAATGGTGTAAAAATATTCATTAAAAAACACGACATTTTGTTTTGACAGACTGAGCAGTAATGACTTACTAATAGTGTGAACACAAAACTCACCCAGCTATGATCTGTCACTACATAATATTCATGTTAGTCTTTGTGAATAATGTGTGTGCAGCGTTGGAACAACAGATGGTAACTGTCAGAGTTCTCAAACAATAAAAATAAAATTTCAGGTTATGAACGTTTTGACAATAGGTAACTCATGCTCTCTCTCTCACACACACACACACACACACACACACGTTGTGAAGTCTTTGTATAAGTACACGTCAAATAAGCCCAGGAAGTAGGACAGAGGTAGCCATTAACCACCAGATGGTAAACCCGTTGATGGAACGCACTCAATTTGAATGGAAGTCTATGGTAAATTAGCTTCTACTTCTCACTTGATTTATAACGCCAGTAAACATATTCCTAAGGAGATAATGGTCTCGCTAGTTTCACTTTTTTAAACATTATGTTCCCATTTAGAGATAAATAGACAATGATGCAAATAAAGAATAAATTAGTACTAACATAGCAGAGGATTTGTTTAAGTCAAGTGGTGTGGGAACATCTCACTGTGTTGCTCCAGCCACTTGACCCCCAGCATCACAGACAGAACACATCAGTAAGGAGCTGCCATGGCAACAGGAAAACACCTCTTCCTCAAGAGACTCTTGGGATGAGATGAAGCATGGACAGTAATGTGGGAGAGAAGGGGAACCATAACTGGAAAATTTTAATGAGAAAGTTTTAATTGCCGTATTTGTTTGCGAGACAATTTCAGAGATGTAACGAAAGAGAATAAAGCAAAAAATAATGTTTGACTTGCACGCACACTTAGGGGAAGCAGAGCAGAGAAGTATTAAAAAGGGAGACCGAGCCAGTTACAAAGGCCATGAAGAAGAAAGAGGGGCAAGATTTAGGAGCAGACAGCAGGAGTCGGAGGGAGCAATGGCTGCCATGCGTAATATTCACTTCCTCATGGGAAATGATAACCAAGTGAGATGCTATCTAATTATATCTCGCTTACCAAATCGATTTGAGTCAAAAACTGCAGCAAGTGCAACAGGCGCAAAATCTATTCCCGAGCACTGTGCAGCGCGCAAAGGAATCACATAGCAAAATTGAAATCATCAATGACCGTCAGCAAGAGCGGATGGCAGTGTGGCTACTGGCAGCTCAGTGGTGATCAGAGTCTTATCCACAACATCTGCTAGACACCAATCTTGTGCAAAAACCTGGAAGCACTCCCAGTCCTTCAGACTGAGAGGGTTTGAGAGGAGCAGCAAAACAACACCACAGCTAATCCATTATCTCACACAGCAAGTTTTTCAGCACTTTTACTTTCTTTGGAAGTCTAAAGTCTATTTTTCTATACTGTGGAATGTATAAAAATAAGTTTCATACCCAAACGCACAAAAAAAAAACAACAGTCATTAACTATGTTTTCTTGTCACACAAGCTCTAACAAATACAACCCACATTCCAACTTTGTTTTCTAGAAACAAAGCACTAATGAGCAGCAGTCAGCATCGTCTTCCTTATAGGTCTCTGCATAACAATGCATGTTGTTACAAAAAACTTTAATGAAATCTCATAATGTAATAACTGGTCGATAATGTAAGAAAATGCTGAGAGAAATAGTGTAACAACTTTCTGCGCAAATTATAATATTTTGCATTTTAGGTCTGTTATTACATTATGAAGCAAGCTAAATATTTTTTCTCCTAATACTGTAATCACTTTATTACATTATAGAGTAAGTCAATAATTTATGGATTAGCATGATTTTTGCTACTCTGTAGTGTTTTAAAACAATAAGTAACTTGTGATATGATTCAAGACTAAGTATGTTACATAGGGGCTGATCTATTATTACCCTGAGTCCTATGTTCCTATATGCTATGGGCTGACAATATGTCAGACACTGAAAATACCCAGAACGATGTTTCTAGATTATTAAAAGTCAGTTACATGTGCCAAACATGCATCAGACATGAAGTGCAGTCATCTCCTGAAGCTTTGCCAAGAGGCCGCAGTGACCTGCCACAGCCAACCGAGTACTAACTTTGATGTTTTATTAATCTTCTTTGTAGCCTGTGAAAGTGTCTTTTAGAGCTTTGACAACATGAGCCCATGTGTCACATGACGCAGAAGGTGAAATGGAAAAAGTTGAGTCAAGCAGTGGACAGGATGCCTCTGTTAGTCCTTATAAGCTGATGTCATTTAGTCCTAAATGACATCAGCTTTCCTTGTTTTATTTTGTATTTTTGTAAGTTAAGAAAAAGATGTGCAACTTTAAAAAGTTCATCTTGCAAGCAGTCACATCGGTAAAAATTACAATTTATGTTTTTCTAGACAATTTTATGGTGTAAGGTTGTGGTAGTTTGAAGATGATCCTTCCAGGTTTTTCTGAGATGTTGCATGCACAAGAAATGAAAAGAGAGAGAAGCTAAAGAGGTTATTGCACAGTGTCAGACACACATACACAGTGACAGCATGTGCATTTAGTTCTTATGATAGCATAACCATTCCATGAGGGAATAAAAGAAAATATAAGGCAAAACCTTTACTCTTATTTTAGGTAGAGAAAGAAATTAACCCTTATGGGTTATGCTATTGGCATTTTCTTATTGCAGGTCCCAATAAAGAGCTCCCTGGACGCAGGAGCATCAAAACTGGACACACCAAAAAAAAGTAACTAGTTTCTATAAAAGCCCTATGAAAGAATAACTTTACGTGACACTGATAACGGTTTCATCTGCCCACTGAAATGGCAATGAGCCGTAATTAGTAACCACATTAACATGTTAGTATTCATCATAGGGGAGGCAGTGCTGGTGGTAAGATAGAGGGCAGTGAGGAACAGGAAAATTAGCATGGATGAGGGAAGGCAGAGAATAAGAAAAATCATTGCTTTTGAGTGATGAAAGGGGTGAAGGGTGAGGTGGTGAAAAATGAACACAAAAGGAGCGCCAGCGCTGAGAGGAGATTGCTGATGATGAAAATGTGTTCGATGTGCAAGTGTGGACCTGCTAATGAAAGGGAAACTGTAACATGCATTCCCATCGTTAGCCCTCATTAGCCCCCTCTCTGTGGGGGGTCTGTTATGAACGCACCAAGGAGGCGGCTAGATGGAGGGAGAAGCACCACAGACAGAAAAGATGAAGGCAGGCAGGGAAAAGGAAAACAAAAGAGGACGGGGTTGGTTACAAGTAATTTGAACTCTGCAGCTCTATGTAACAATAAACTAAACTCTGTCTCACATGTATAAACTGTGCAGTGCGTGGCTGCTTTGACTTAGGAGCACAAACTATTTATGTATATGTACATAAACGCACGGTCAAATATGTATGAGACATCCTGTTACTGTGGCATGACTAATTATCTACTGAAACACTGTATTAGTTGCATGATTACTGAGCTCCTCTATAGCTAATTACATATCCTGCTCTTGCCTGACCTCTGCCAGCATGATACATTGCTCTAATTCTCCATCTCCCATTCCTCCCCCCCCCCTTCTTTTTTCATCTTTTTAAAAAGTTCACTTCAACTCCCTTTGAAAATGTGACCTTTTTATACCTTATCTTAACTACCCATAAAATATGGCCATAAAACATATAAAGGAACATTTTAGCTGTGAAGTCAAAATCAGCATAACCCACTACCCCAGTTAATTAAATGAACTGTTTAATAGGCAGGATGTTTTCTACCTGCTGTCCCAGATAATATATGATATAAACACTCGTTGAATTCAGTCCAAGCAATTAATGCAAATCAAGTATTTGTTCATTTATGTTTCTACTTATGAATAATCCAGTGATCAAATAATAAAATATTCATGCCCATCCCTAATTACGTAAGTAAAATATTTCCACAAAATAGATCTGCCACCACCTCGACTGAGGAATTAAAATATTTAACTTTCACTGCAAAAAAAAGCACAACATCTATTAGCCCTACTTTCACACAACAGCATTATCTAAGTTGCTTACTAATTCTATTTCAAGACACTGCTGGGGATTCAGTGTTGGAAACAGAGTGTCAGTTTCTTTTGTCCTGCGCTCTCCTCTCTGTTATAAAAATGTCATCAATTAGTTGAGGTGAAGGCCTCTTTTTTTTTTTTTCTTTTCTTAAAAGGGAAGCACTGATTTGATTTGCTACGATTGATGTCGGCTACAACTAAACATTCAATTCACCCTCTACGCTGAGGTGACACAGTTGGTCATATTATTACCCAAATATGTCTGAGTCTGCACAAAATCACTGCCCAAACCATGTTTAATAAGGTCACACCCTTTGTATCATCATCACTTGATATATAATTGTTTTGTGATTTGCCATTTCTGCCATCTACTTCCTAAGCTGAAAATGGAGAAATAAAAGTGGCCCATCGTTTATTTATCACTTCTCCTTTGACTCATTCTGCCAGTCTCTCTTCCTCAAAGCTCTTTTCCCATCACAGGCTTATTGGTTTTGGATGCAGCCACAGCTCTGTGTGATTTTATCAGAGATTTTCCCCATTTCTAGTTTTCACAGTTCTTAGGTATAACAAGGTAGGAAGTGGAGGAAGTAAGTACATGGGGTTGCAGACAGACAGTGACAGAGGAAAGGCTTAGAGAAATGAGGATGGGTCAGAAATTGACCTGGCGTGTGGGCTACAGTTTCCCAAGATATGCAATTAGTGTGTGGTGTAGTGTATGTGAACAAGGGTTATGGAAAAGAGACAGGGAGACAAAATATGAAGAGAAAAGTCTTGAAAATCCCGACAAGTACACATAAAGCCACCAGGGAGCATTGCCTGAAGGAAATGGGATGAAAAAAGAGGGTGACTGGCACTCTTTAATCCATAACTCACCACGTCACCCAATTTTACACCTGAAATGTGTAAAGAGCTCTGGAATAATATGCACACAGTGAAAGTGGATAGAAAGAAACACACTGAAAAATAGGCACCGAAGGACAAGGGAATTGAGGAGAAAGAGACTTTATTCCACAGACTGGAGGAAAATGCAAAGAGAAACTACAGGATACTGACTTAAGAGCATTTGGCATTTGATGCAACATGTGGGAGATGAGTCCTGAAAAAATTGAATGATCTGAGGCAAAACAGGAAGTAGCCAACAGGAGGTGGTAAATAGATCACAGACGTGCAGGGTGAACAAAAAAAGAAGGGCAAACTACTAGTTCCACTGCTGCTAAAGACCAGTTCATCCCACTGTGCACAGTAATTATTCAGCTGCCAATGATACTAACATTATCTGAGCAAGTCCAATGTGCTTAATTAAGTAGATCAGAGAGCAAAATAGGAGGCGCCATGAAGATTGCTGGAGATAAATCAACAAGGAAAAGAAAAGAGGGGGACTCCCGAAGTAGTTCATATCAAAAATAAGAAACTAAAGAAATACTCCCGGTGAGAATTTAGGGTTTACCCAGCCGTCACAGATGTACGTCAGATTAAAAAACACAGCATGTGCTGCAAGTCACAAATACCATAACAACCTGCTAAAATAAAAACTGTGACAAATGGTAGCCTAGATTTACTCATTAATGTTTTACCTTAACTATAACCTATACAGCTCTCTAAATGGCTCCATCATTAATATTTTATATGTGTGATGTTTTCCCTCTGCCCTTTGCTTTGATATTGTTGGGAAGACTGTTCTAAAAGCAGAAATGGTTTATCTGTAATTTTGCCCAGAGTCTATACTAAGTGAAAAGAGGGTAGGTGTATGCAGTGTAGGCATTGGTTTAAATACCTACTTATTTTTTTAATATGTGTATTTTCTTCCTTCTGAAAGGATTGACTCACCTTCAAATTACCAATCTTGTTGGATACTTGAATTTCTTGCATCTTGTTATTTTACAATGGAAACAACACTCTTCCTTTTTCTCTCTCTCACTCTTTCAGTGGTGACCCTTGTTGCAGATGCTTTTTCTCTAATTAAAAGAGAAAAGAAGCTGCCAAGCAACTGTGGTGAAACTGCAGACGACTGAGCTTCCAAAACACACGCAGTCAGAAACACACAAACGCGGATGGATGATAGATAGATAGATGGATGGATGGGCAAAAGATTGCACATGTTAACACCTACGAAAAAGTCTGTTTTGCCCCTGACAAATCATTTCAACCCGACCTGTCTGCTTCCTGTATATGTTCTGTATCTCCTATGGAGAAGGCGATAAGATTTGATTTGAATTCCATCACTGTTTGCTCTGTGCCTCAGGCAGCATGGCCATGGAAAATTTTGTTCCATCTTATCGTGTTAGCGCATTATCACTATCTGCAACCAGAACAATACAAGTTAGACAGTTAGTGTACAATACAGTGGCTAGCTAATAACATAGCTATGCAAAAAATATACTTAAATTAAGACATTAAGCTTTTTTCTGCATTATTATTTGATGGCAACCTAGGACAATTGTAGATTTGACCACTACAAGTCATTGAACACACCTGGGCCAAGTCTGTTGAAATTTATTTTTAGTGCATCAAACGTCTTCTGTACTTTACTTTTCCTGGAACACACCATAAAATGGCCCTAAGTGAAGAAATTACTGTAAGCTGCAATCTCTCAAACCTTAACTTGACTTCCTTCACTCTCCAATAGCTATTGGTACCTCATCTGGATTTTTGGCCTTGTGTTTTGGCCCATGGAGAAGTTTGTTCAAAATACTTTTGTTTGAAAAGCAAAATTTAGGACTTCCATTTTCCCTGCATTTGTGGATAAAACGCTGCATCAAAAATGTGTGACCCATGCAAATGGGTTGATTATGTCTGAATACACAATGACAGTGAACAGCCTCCATGAAAAGATCCAATTTGAAAGAAAATCTCATCACCTGCAGTCTAAATGGAAATTTTTTCCCTCTTCTGTCTTTATCTCCGTCTCTCTTTTTTCCCCCTATAGACATGGAAGCTGCTCACCATCGTATTGTAAACGACACTGCACAGAAAATAACTATTATGCAACATTACATGCCCAAAGCAACAGATATTTGTTGCTTGTTAGCACATAAACATGCAGCAATGGAACTTGTGCAACATTTTCAGGATCGTATGTATTTACTCAATTTTGATGTCTATGCTCCAAGTCAAAACTAAAGCCAAAATGAAATCTGTATTTATTTAAGATTCAGTAGAACTAAACACTATAAAAAAAACTATATCACTGAGCCCCATAAAATTATGGAGCCCTGGCCACCATAGTGCTGAGTGCTGAGCACAGGTCCACAATATTAAGTCATAAAATAGAGCTGCGAGACAGGCTTCTACTAATGTCAGACTTCAAATTACAAGGACTAAACTTTAAAGCCGTGACTAAATAAGAGAGTATATTGATCATGGTACTTATAGGGAGGACATTCACTGGAAAATCAAATTTCTGATGTTTTTTGGTGTGTCCCTGTGTCCTTCCCATATCGAAACATCACTAAAGAGTCACAGAAAACACTTGAAAAGTCAAGTTTAGTTACATAACCAGTGAACATTCAACCTGAAGAAGAAGAGGCACTGAACTCAGTGTTCTGGGGGGCGGGCATTAGCTTTTAATAAATATTATTAAATAAATATTATTTAATTTATCTAAGTAGAGATCAGTAATCTTGATTTTTGGTTCAAAAAGACCATTCTATGTGACCTTTAACAGCCTGTGTATCCAACTAACTAAAATAACACAACTACAGGCTAGTTCATCTCACACACTTCATTTTTGTTATATAGACATACTGAAGACTATTGTTCAAACATAACAGTTGGTGGGCTTAATTTATTGACATGAAGCACTAATACATCTCACTTTGTTCAACCTGCAGAAACACTCAGTTCACCGAGTCTCAGCTTGCGGTGCAGAGTGGCAGCTCTCTTCTCATAATTAATTTTGACAAAGACTGACAGCCGCACATAACATAAGCAGAGAGCATGCAACAGCAAATTTTGGTTTATTTGTTAATTAGTTACAGTTGATGACAAACCAAATATACCACTCCCCGCTCCTTCCATGTCATTTTCCACATTAATGTACACAATATGTATATTATCATCTGATAATTGAGTAGACGGTGTCAAACCTACACCATAATAATCAGTAAGTTTATTTCTATTACATATTTAAAAACAACCTCAGTTGACCCAAGTGCTGTGCTAACTATACAAACAGAAACTCCAAAAACAATTCCTAAAACATAATTCAGGAATAAATTTGCCTTACTCAAACAGAAATACAGTCAGCAAGATGGGTCCTCAGTAACGTTTTAAACTGGTCTGGGATTCAATTTAAGATTATCAATCATATATACAATAGTTGATATATATGGCATCAACCTGTATGTTACTGAAAGAGAAAGGACTGTACTCAACTGCCAAAATTACACTATGTAATGTACAGTCTAGTGTGAGAAAGTTCAAGTATCAAAAAACGAATATATTGTTATCTTTGTGGAGATGTGGAGACCTTGAAAATGCAGAATACTTTGAGCTGCACTACATACTGTATAATACTTTAATATAAGAAAGCAATAGACGATAGAGTTGAAAGACTTTGGATGCCACTGATGCCACAAATACATTAGACAACATGTAAAGCATCACTTGAGTGAAGAAGGGAAAATTGTCTCAAGACTTAAGTGCAAAGCAACTCTGAAGATACGGATGATTATGATAATGCGTTGAGTACCCGTCAGTGAGGGGAAGCAGTGACATCTGATTAAAGACTGGCCTGGATTTGGGTGGAATTATTTAGATGAAAATACTGACGGAGGGAGCGCGTGCAAGAGACAGAGACAGCAAAAGAGAGAGGGAGAGCCAGTGAGGGAGAGGAAAGGGGAAAGATAGTTTAGCAAAGAATTAACTGTGTCACTGCACAACTGCCCAAGAGACAACAAGCACATAAGCACCCTGCGTGTTGTGTAGCCATTTACACAGCTAAGTCCATTCCATACTTGTTAAACTAAGCAAGAACAATTTAAGAAAACTGATTATCCAAAATAAAACAAAACAAAAAAAAAGTCTCACTTCCTCATTTGTGGTCTGTGGTGTCAACAGTGGCGATGTCTCAGCGATAAAAGGACCCTCCAGACAGCCATTTTTCCACACTCTGACTATTTCGGGTGCCAAACTAATCCCTATAAATCTTATCAAGGATATGTGAGAAACCCAACCATATGGGCAAGAGATTAGTGTGGATTTTTTTTGGCCTTCCCTCTCTTTTCTCACTCACAGATAACAGGGGTGTCGGACACACTCGTGCCTGCACGCACACGAACGCGCGTGCACACACAATCAATTTCTACACTCACCATTGTTTTCTCTAAAACTTTGAAGGGTGATAACAAAATCCCTATCAATCCAAACTATTGAACAGGACCTTCTGGGGCTGAAACACTTTCCCATGCACTCACACTTGCTCACACGTTTACAGAGGCTGCTCAGCTCTCCAACTAGCTAGATTGGCATAATTGTGGCTGTATTGTCAGCTCAGTGTGTCATCCCTCATTACCTCCAAATGCCGATAAAAAAAAAAAAAAAGAACCCAATCTTCTGATGTCTTTTTGAAGTACAGAAATGAAAAACTGAGCCTTGACACAAAGAGACAAAGAAGTAGCCAAAGAATGAAAAGTGAGGGAAAAGCAGCAGACGGCCAGACAAGTAGAGGAAGAGAGAAAAGATGACGAAGCTGGGGGAGAGATGTACAGTGAGCAAAGGGCTGTTTGAAAATGAGACAAAAAAAGGAGGGAGCTGAGAAGAAGATTATGGGTGTTCTGATGTGATTTCTGTGGCAGATTATAAAGATGGTTAGCTTTCTATTCATCGTCCAGGCTCTGTGGGAGCACAGTAGGCAAATCAGGTTTTAGGATCTGGCCAGTGGGCAATAAGGAGGGCTATTAAAGTATCATTACCATCTCATGTCTTTAAAGGAGCTGTTGCTCCAGAGGAATTACCTTGGTAATGAGACCAACCTGAAACAGACTGCTTGCGGCAAACCTGACATACATTACAATGGAACAGTGTGACATGAGCACATACATAACATTTTCTGAGATACACACACTTTGAGCACGCTGTTCATTCCCTCGCCTATTCATATCATAGTAGCTTGAGCGTGCACATATTGTGTCACACAATAACCTGTTTCTTCTTACTTTGTCAGAAGGTTCATAGAAGATTAAATAATACTACAAAAGGTACTAACTGTGTTTAATCTGCTTGACTTATCGGAAAGCCACTTGTTGTCTTTCCATGTCATCTGCCCTCCCTTACTGCTCATATTAATTTGCTGTCTTTTGCACAATGAAATTAAGGCTGTCACTTTTTATTTAAAGATGATATATTTTCAAAAACAGGTGAGTAAAATTCATGTTCAAGCTATAATGACCTGTTTGAATTTCATCCTGGAGTCTGATAGACCATTTGAAGTAGAACCCCTTAGGATCCAGCAAAAGTTTCCTACTATATTATGCTGGCCAATTATTAAATGAATTATTTTTTTTTTTTAGAACCCTAATTGAAATGTTCTGTCATTATGTCACTCAGCTCAAAGAATATGTATATGAAGTTTCAACAAGCAAAAGGAAAAGGCGTTTTGTCTCTCATGCTCTTAAAATAGTTGGTCAAAGTTTTATAGTTTAGCAGCTTGATAACGATGATTTCTGTAATATGAATTGAATAATTGACTTATTTTTAGCTTACACTGTTGTAAAAATTGTGTTTTGCCAAATGTGAATCTATGAGGGAGGCACTTAGAGGGCAGATTGGAGCAGCCACTCTGCCCACAAGATGGTTGCCTCAGGTGCATGACATGTGAAATGTATGCTTCCTGTGAATAGTATTTTCCCCACCTTATTTGGTGTGCGATAATGACTTTTGGCCACAGTTTCAGTGTCTCTATGTCACAAACACTTAACTTTCTCTACCAGTTTAAAAGTAAAGTCCCTCTAGCCTTTCTGTTCTGTGATGTTGAATCTATTTTTAAATGTAAAATATTTGCAGGACATGCAGATGCACAGCCTGGCATAACGTAAATACCTGACATTTGGCTGACTACAAAAATTATATTACTTAGGATTTTAGGCAATTTTCACAGGCAAACCTAAGTAAAAGAGCATCAGCTCCACAGCAGGCATGCTACAGACATGCCCCCTGTGTGAACAGCAGGCGTGCATGAGACATAACACATCAGCAAAGCAGCTGACACGCAAAGAACACGCATACAATGCGGCCCAGGCCTTAGCTTGCCCAGTGGCTATGTTGGCATAATCTATTCCTAACATGCAAACATTTGACAACATGAAAAGTACCAAACACCAACAAAACTCAAATCATCCCTGCAGCATCATTCCCTCCTTCACTGTTGATAAGTACAATCATTGTCTGCTGGATATTTAGAGCTAAAAAAAAAAAAACAAAAACAATAATCTGGGATTATAAAAAGTGTAAAGCAAAAAGTGTAATTTCCTCTGCTGTGACTTGTCAACACTGAAATCAATCACAATTTGATCACTTTATGTAAGGCAACTGTAGGCCAATAGGGAGTGATTAGTGCTTGACGTTGGGTGGAGTGTCACTTTTATTACGCAACAGACATAGTACCCTACTCATCCACTTATGATAGATATGACACATTCACTTTAGTCGGTCTGGGCTAGAAATGCTAGCAATTTCACAAGTTCACATAATGTGTTTATAAGCATAAAAATAGCTGCTGGAACTGGAGCCGTTGTAACAATCGACTTAACGTATACTTGAGAGTGCGCGCACGTGCGCACACATACACAATACTACTCACAGTGCCTTTCCAAAGGTAGAGCCCATTCCAGCTTTATGATGGACCTAAAGACATGCTGTAAGCAGCAGGAACGTTGGCCAAAAAAGACTTTATAGCATCATAAATGCAGTTATGCCATCTCACCAACATAAATACGTGCTGGAGAGTTACCAAGAGGACAGCTTGAAGTCATGTCTGCTCTCAGACAAAAGGGATGATATTCCAATGAGGAAAATCAAGAGGAGATGCTGGATGGTACTCCGACTTGGAGCAGCAGCAGCAATTAAATTACAAGCCGTCCAATTATCCTTACCAATTTAATGTACATTGATTTGAAGCATTAATTTCTTAAGTTTACAGTATCATCTTTATCTTTTTTCCCTAAATAGCTCTATATCTTCTCATCAGTGTCAATGTGTCACCCCAAGCCTGAGTAACTTAAATCAGAGCTCGCCTGAGAGACACACATTTCAATAAGTTCACACACTCGCACATGACATTTTCTCAAGAAGTGATAAAACTCACCGCATATAAATTAGTAATCTATGAATGGATGATACAAAGGCATATTGTTCTGCATGGTCCATTCATACAGTACACTGTCTCAAACATATGCTAAGGCACGGGACAGCATCACAGTTGATTGTTGTTCTTTGCCATTGGCTGTCTGTTAGGTCAGAAAATGGTGAAATCAGTGAAGAAGTATCAATTTGTAGAGTAGCAATTAAAAAAAGGGAGGTAAGACAGGAAACAAAAATGAAACAGAAATAATATCTTCAAAGTAGCCCTTCTGATATGTTGATATCTCAGTCTGTCAAGAGTGTTCATCTTATAACTTCACTAACTATGGATGGGCATTATGGACATATCTTGTTACATGTTAATATTTAAAATGCAGGAGGTATTCATTTAATGAATACCTAAAACGCCTAAAATGCATGTAGGAAAAAAAAAGGTGGGGGGTGGCAGCAACTAATGAATAAATCGACAGTCTGACCTGGATTCAGCTTCTCCTACACTGGCAATTTACAAAATACTCCTTTTCTCTCCATCACTGCCTCTTTCCATCTGTCTGCCTCATTCTCCCTTTAAAAGATACAGTAACACTTAAAGATTTGTACACACAGACTGGGAAAGGGGACTGGGCTGTGTGTGAGAGCAGAGTACAGGGAGGGAGGTTCCACTCCTTCTCAGAAGCAGACCAAGATCACCAGTCTGTCATTGTGAAACTAGTCATTCAGGCAGAGAGGCGCTAAGCATAATAATCCAGAGGGCAGGCAGAGAGGGGCAGAGAGGGGCAGAGAGAGAGAGAGAGAGGGGCAGAGAGAGAGAGAGAGAGAGAGAGAGAGAGAGAGAGAGAGTGAGAGTGTGTGTGTGTGTGTGTGTGTGTGCGCATAACAACGGCTGAATGGACAAGAAAAATGTATGTGCAATGTAGTGTGCAGACAGGTTCATGCAATCACGCGAGTATATGCAGGTCATGTGTTAGGGAAAATTCTATCCGCTTGTGAGACTTGCACGTCAAAGCCTGAGTAAAGTTTGTTTGGCAAGTGTATGTATTGGCATGCATCCCTCCTGTCTGCATGTCTCCTGAATCAGGCAGATAGCAGTGTGGAAGACTGCAAATAGGTAGATGGTGTCACGTGGGTAGAGAATACACTGTGCACCAACAGCACTTCATGTGTTCTGCTGAGGATGTTGCTCAAAGAAGCAGGGTAGAGAGCAAACATCTCACATCATCAGCCTAATCCACCTTCATTTCCCCCCAACTTTTTCAAGAAATAACATTTTAAGTGTATAAGCCCCTTGCTTTGAGATGCACTAGTGGTATGGATCTAGAGTGGGAAAATTGGATTTCTGTAGTGCTTATGAATTCAAGTGAACATGACCAGCTTACAGATCTCCAAAAGCTCTCAAGAGTGTGGCTGGGATGCTCTCTGGTTAAATAAAAAATAGCAGGTCAAGCAGCATGTTTTGGATTAGGAGATGTCCTTGTGAATTTCCTCTCTCTTTATCTTACCCATGCCCCACAATGTGATGCACTACAAAAACATGAGTGCATCATGGAGAACTGAGGTGCACACAGTTCTCTCTCTCTTTGTGTGTGTTTGTGGGTCTTTCAGCCAGATAGTGAGTCCCCATGTCGACAGGTGAGGCAGAAGGTTGTTTCTGACATGAACACCACCGTCAACATCCCCGTCACCACCAAACTCCATCTGTCTTTTATCTCTGTGGCTCCTTTACTCACCCCCACCCCTTTATACCGTCTGCCTGTCGAGGCTGCTGTGTTCTATAGATTGGTTGGCTTTTATCTGATAACTCCAGAATGCAAACATGACATTGGTGCGGTGTGCCAATATGAAAACATTAGGGTATACTGAAAATTACATACCATTTTTTTTCAAATCACTTACCTATTTGTCAAAAGAAGCTTGTGACGATTCTAGTTTCCTTTTTATGGAAATGGAAAAAGGCATTATTATCTTAAATCCTGACATTTGGTAGACTTTCCACCGAGATCTGATATAACTGAGTCAAATATTTGCAAGCACACCTTCATGCAAACATCTAAACTACTAAGATTTCACATGGGATTTGCTTGGATGGGAAATTCAATATCTACTTTTAAGGAATGACCTTCACTTGTCTGCTTAGGGAAAGTGGGAACAGTGCCATCTAGTGACTATGTGAAGGTCCTCGGCTCATTTTAATTGACTTTATATGCTTCAAAAGAGATCAATGAATGCTAAACTAAAAAGATAATTTCAGGTTTTCAGATCCTTCATAGATACTGAGAGACAAGACTAAGTGAAGAAAAGTGATCTTAAAAAGGCACAAAAAGCGAATAGATGCAGCATAGCAGCAGCTCCTCTGGTACCTACATCCCACTGAAACCTAATACAGATGTAATGTTCATAATGTAAATTTCTTTGTGATCTGATTGCCCTGCTGACCTAGACTCCCCACACTTCTACCTTGTTAACACCTCAGCAGAACCCATAAGGGTAATACATTGTTTGGGTCACTTCCCTAATGTAATATACTTCCAATTATTTCTTAACCTCTGACCTTTGATTGCTCAAACTATCAATGCCCTTTTTGATCTAGGCATTCTCATCAATTAACCCTACAGGCAGCCATTGGGCTTGGAGCAAGGGGGTTAGGGGTGTTTAGTAAAGAACAACTGAACCTGACATCAACCAATATATTATTTCAGCAAGAAAGAAAAATCACTTAAAGAGGTTTGCTCTTGAATAAGTGGGAAATGAGACAGACGAGATGTTAAGTACTTACTCACAAGCCAACCACTGCTGTTTTAGAGACTGGAGTGTTGAATAATGTGAAGAAGAATGAGAGCAGAAAGTGATGAAAGTGTTATCAAGGGTCAAGAATGGATATTTGTGGTGTGTCATCCTGGGTGTGGATAATGGCTAGTGTGAAGTCAAGAACCATTTAACTTACACTTCCATTTGCCTAATTCAAGGCTTCCATTTAGATTTTGTCTTTTGAGGCTACTTAAGATCATTCTCCAGTAATTGTAATGGACCACATCAACTTGAAAACCCAACACAATCTTAAGAAACTCCCAAATAAACATGTGTACGACTACACTGTGGCACCTAGCGAGGTATGCGATACCCTTTTCTAAACTGTTTTAATTTTTGTTTCATGGTAACTCTGAAAGAGGTATTTTAAATAATGGAAAGGAACTGTACTTGAGACACACATTCACATAAAAATGATTATCAGTGAGATTTGCATCTATATCTGTAGTGATTGAGGCACAAGATAGAAATGACAGGATGTTTCAGTCCACATTGGGATTTTAGATAGGGTGCATCTATAGAAAAGCCACATAATGACCCTTACTGCGATTTTCACCATTGCAAATTTTCAGATTGTCTGCATCGAACATAACATACTTTCAACAACAGCTGCACTAAATCCTTTTTGATTGATTGATTGATTGATACTTTATTAATCCCAAGATGGGAAATTGAAATATCACATCCATAAACCACATAACATAACATCAATTAGTCCACAATTATTACAAGTTGAACGTAATAATGGCACACGTCAGAATTATACATACAGCACATAACCATTTGATTGTGTATGTACCCTAAAATTTGAACAGTCCGTCATCCAAATAGAGGCATAATGGATATGTGGCATTACAGGTAGAAAGGCCAGTTTAGAGTGATGTTTGATTCTCTTACTCAGGAGAGCAAAAGGCTGAGTTTCATCTCAGTTGACTCTAAAAGATATATAGGCTTTGGTTTTTACAAAAGCACACCGAATAGACAGCCATTATAGCAGATAACTGACAAAATCTAATACAAAAAAAGTATTATGTACCTGTGCATCAAGTACCCGATACAACCAATGTGGCCTTCACTCACCAATTGATATCCTATTGAAGCTGGCTGCAACAATATGAGTAATGCCCACTATCACAGATACGAAGGAACCTCTTGACAACTTGTTGAAGATCAATTACATTCAGTATCATGGACAAAAGCATCAATACAAATGAGGACTTATGATCATATGGCAGCCAGAGCTGTGCTCAAACCAGACATGTTTAAAGTACTGTTATAGCCTCTGTTGCTTTATGCTCTCAACAGCCATAACTGATTGCAAGAAATATCACTTACAGTTATGGTGTGCATATTATACTCATCTGTGACTTAATAGGCAGTGGAGCTACTTAACCCTTCTGCTGAAAAATATAATTACACCTTAGCTCAGCCGGACGTGGCAGGAAACGGACGGAGGGAATATCCAATAACAACACAATGTAAAGGAGGTAAATTAAAAATTAAGGTGAAGACATTTTGAAAGAGCAGCCCACTCTTCTGTAGTGCTATGGTACCAAGTTACAGCCCTCACCCCCCCCAAACAAAATATCCTCTTGCCCTAATGGATGAGGCTGGCACCATCCAGTGACAGTATTACAGGCAGTAGATGTGATTACCAGATCTTAATCGGCTGTAATTCGTCCGTCATCTCTGTCCTTAATATGCAGCTGCTGTGCTCCGGTGAACCCAGACATCGAATGACACCAGCTCCTCCGCTTGCTGACCGCATTTGATCCAGCTCATCGATATTGATGTATCTTAATTATGGAGACAATGGAGTGTGGAGTGAAATGATCTAATAGGGAAAATACTAGCAGCCAGGTTAATTTGGGGTTCATCGAATTACTGCATGAATTAGCGTAATGTGGTAAATTGCAGCACAGTGGTAATGAAGGAATGGAAACTTTGAGAAAAGGGATGTGTAGGAACAGCTGAATATACCTCACTCACTCATCTTCTACCGCTTTATCCTCCACATAAGGGTTGAGGGGGCTGCTGGTGCCTAATCCCAGCTGACATAGGGTAAGAGGCGGTGTACACCCTGGACAGGTCACCAGTCCATCGCAGGGCAGCAGAATATACATCCTGCCAGATAATTAAATAAAAGCTCAACCCACAAATTTGAAAGCTCTTCCTATTCTGAGAGGAGAGGGTATTCTGTGGGCTGTAAAAATGAGCATGATCTCCATGTGGCCTCGGGGGTAAGGAAGGGAAAAGGACAGATCTCTGCTGTATAAACCTGTGAACACTTGCAGAGAGCCAGGCAGAGGTAAACTAAATTAAAAAAAGATAAAGTGGTTACACACCCACACAAAAGAGTTGGTAAATTGAGGAAAATAGTAGGGCACATTTTATAGAAAGGGATTTGAAACGAGGTAATGCAGAGGCAGAAGGGAATGATAACGATAAGCTAAAGAATGCAGGGAGAGTGGGGGTGAGACAAATTTCTCTGCGTCCCATTTCTCTCCGACATCCTTCAGCCCATCTCCTGAGCCCATCCATCTTGGATGACAATAGTGTCCTGATTTGCATACCAAAAACACTTTCCAATATTTGCTTTCCAAGTCATTGTGAGAGATAAAAAAATATTGACACTTATTGACAAAAATCCACGGCATTGGCAATATTCCATCTGAAGTATTGCATCTACAATTTTATTCACTTATTTGCTCCTTTATTCCCGCTTATGAGGCCACGTTATTGACTTAAAATATCTGAATGCCGCAGCTCAGCCTTGTGAACAGAGCTGGGGGGGATGTGCAGTGCTTTCTTGGTATGGAAGTGGCTGATGACTGGGTGGGAGGTCACATCATTATTGCTTGTTTGAGCACATTTCCCAGTGTCACAAACTTTAATTAAGATAATCATCAGTGTGGCATCCAGCAAAGCTCTACAGTGGGGTCTATGTAGATTATGGCCATTTCTGTGCAAAACCCTGTGTGATCAGTTATTCTGCTTACAGGAAAAACTTGTGATTACCCTGATAAATACATGACATAAAAGGGAGGACGGGGATGGAATAAAGTGAGGCAGAATTAAAGAGCCGTGGAACAATTGCTGAGATATTAAGGAGCAGCATCATCAGTCCAGAGCTCTTGCAGAGCAGCGAGGGAAATGAATGTCATTAATTGAATAAGGCACACACAAACAAAATGAGTCATAAAATATAACACACACCACACAAATTAGTAAAACACGTTTTCTAATGGTTCATAAAAACTATTATTCAGTATAACTGAAAGGATTTTAAGGAGGTCAAACCTATGAATAGAAACGGTACAGAGCAGCATCAAGAATTTCCAGTTTTCAAGTGACTTCAAAGATCTTATTTAGAGGTAGAGAATCTCTTGATTAGTACCACAGAACACTCTCTGGTCCCCAGGTAATTAAGTTTCTCATGTTCTGGCCATTTGTTGCTGCTTAATGAGAGCACTCTGTACCTCCTTGTGTTCTCTGCTGTAATTATTGGACAATGGGAAGATGAGGGGGTGAAGAATAAAACCCAGGAAAAAGGCAAATGGGAAACTCATACCGTCTTGTGACCCACTGGTCGACCTTATGAAACTTGTCTCCATCTCTTGCACTCTCCCTGTCTCTCCCTCTCTCTGTATTCCTCTCTTGACTTGCTACTCTTTTTCAGTGGGCTGTTTGACAAGCTGCCAGTTCTAATGCCCTCAATGCAATGTCCCTTGTCAGCTCCCATAAACTCTTATATCTATCAGAGTTTCCCCTTAACAAAAAAGAAGCTTCCATTATCAAAGTGATTAAAAATGATCTTTAATTTCAGGGACAGCCAAGGGTATGATGAGTTTAGACAAAGAGCCAATGGCAAAGTTCCACATCTATATCTTTATTAGATTCTTTTCTTTACTTGCAACTCTGCTTTCTGTCGTTTTTCTGTCAGCATTCACTACATCTCTTTCCTCTGTGCTTCTTCTCCTCACATAAATGACAAGTGTTAAGTGTTGCTACAGTAGTGAACACAGATCAGCTGATTACTGTACCTTGGCAGCAACATGTAAATACTGTTCTTAGTTAATGAATTATGTAGGAATCATCACATGACCTTGGACATGTTCAATGCATGAACACCTGATATATTAACCTTACATGTAAATATATGTACAGAGTCAGAGATGCATTGTAAGCCACCAGATCTAATAACATCTAATTAAATTACCCTCACTTCAGTTACTGCAGGAGTATGGAGAAGATGCAGTGTCCTCATTTCTGAAACCTCCAAACAAGGTGAGACAAAATAACAGGGAAAATAAATGTGATATAGTGCAGTGAATAAAAGTTGTGGTGATGGTGATACCTTAAGAGAATAACTCCACCATGCATCAAAAAACACACACATTGAAGTTGCTAATTTAATCACCTAAGTTGCATGGAGGATGGCTAAGAAGTGGGGTTGTCTCAGTGCCAGTGGAGGCCACTGCTGTGTCAGCCGCCTCCTCTCACTCACTTCCTCACATTCTGCATGAATACACTGCCAGGCCTTTCGCAAGCACTGCCTCAATTACATTTATAAGGTGGCAACGGAGAAGAGTGTGAAGAGGGAGAGGAGATACGGAGGTACAGTGAAAGAAGGGTGGGGGTGGGGGGGGGGCAGATGTTTGAGAGACAAGAGAGAAATGGGATCTGGATAGCAAAGTAAAACGCAAGACAGCTTAATATGTCAGGACAAGTTTAATTAGACCAATTAAAGGTTTGCCAAACAAGGTTTAGAGAACGTTTGTCCACCACAGCAACAGCATATGATTAATGAAAACCCGAAAAGTGTGTAGAAGTAAAGTTTAATGCCAAGAAATACAGGAGAGAGGGAGAATGCGGATTAAAGTGTGTCCGACACAAACAAGAAGTGGCAAGGTGCAACTCGAGCACAACACAAAACAAAACAAAAAAAAAACAAATGACAGTTTTCAGATTGGGTCTTCAGATGGTTAAGTAATTGGGTGGGTGGATGCATGGTACAGTTGTTTAATTTCAGGGTATTGCTAGATGAGAGCACAGGACAGAATGTAATGATTACACGTGAAGAGCAGCACTGGACATCAAGCTAAAAATGTGATGAGACACAAAGGCCTCTGAGTGCATATCAAACAGATGATTTAAGCCTGAGTGATGTTGTCATGGCATTATCGACTATAGTGAGACTGAATAATAATGCCAGCAGCTGGGGACGAGGACAGATTAAGAAGAAGTACACGGACAAATCTATAGCCATGTATCTAATGCATACCAAAATCTGTGCTTGGCATTGTGCTCCACTTGCTCCTTTCACACTCACTTAGCTTGCATCGCTCAGCTTCGTCTGTGTTTATCTCACCTGTTTGAGTGAGTGCCAACCTCAGGTGAACGCAGAATTTGTTTGGCATCGTTGGCTTCTGCATCAGCGCTCTCTGAAGCACTGTAGCTAAACTTAACTTTTTTGTTCATCTCTCACATGTCAAAGGTACACCGAGGATATTTGGAAATGGTGAATCCGCATTTCTTGGGTGGGAATAAGGTGAAATTGACATATAATAACCAGTCTAATAAAAATAAATCCCTCAGGTACCATAGGGTCCTACACGCTGTGTGCTCACACCCTAAAAATATTCAGTGTCACCACTAAAACTTTAACACTATAGTGCTGCATCGGGTCAAAATTTCAGTGAAAATCAGTTGTTCATCAAGAATAAAAATAAAAAAGAGACTATACTCAAAATTAGGTTTGTTGTAATGAAAACTGTCAAGTTACAACACACTGGTTTTTAACCCACTGGTTTTTAAATATATCCATGTATTAATAAATGATTGTATTTGTCTACACCAGACTTCATCGGATGCCTTTCTTTTGAGCTGCCACTTATATTTTATGGACACTCCATTAAGATTAGGAGGACAGTCATTATTGTGAATAATGAATCCACACCTCACTGACTTCTGCTCGACAGCTTTATGTACACAGCATGATTTTGCAGAGACATCAACTTGACATACTGTGTTTATTAATAGTGAAAATAATATAGGCACAACAATCCCAATCCTTGAATTTGATTTTTAAAAAAAGCCACATCTGATATATCTGCTTAAACTTGCACTTTGACTAAGGTGAATGTCGCATTACACAATGCTGAAGACTTAAAATGAAAAATAACGTTAAGTGTTTATATAGTGATTACAATTAGTATTATTTGGCTCTTAGTCAAGCCTAAATTATTTAAAACCTGGCTACAGCTGACATGCTATCTGCTGACGCGTGGTTCCCCATCCAAAATGTCCAGCAACTGTAATGAGACGGTTATACTATGTGTGCGCTTGACAAGGCACAGCAGTCATCAGCAAGTTTCTTGTGGTGAAGTGCCTGTGTACTGTATATAAACATTTACGTTTGCTTTGATTTAGTTTCTGGGTTTGGATTAACACCACACAGAAAATACTCCTGTTTGTGATTTATGCTGTCCCAAAAAAAAAAAAAAAAAAAAAAAAAAAGTTTGTTTATACATGAAAACCTGACTACAAACTGACCAATCACAATCCAGACTAGAGAACCATGCCGTTTGTAGCACAAGATAGTCCCTCCTTGTTGTAGATTTAACCCAAACCCAGGAGACAAAGGCATGTTATGAAGCTGATGGATTCTGTCTAGGCCTCCAGGATGCTCATTGTTCACGTCTAGGTAAGTGGACTTGTATGTCTCCTGTCAATGCTCCTGTTCAATGAAACATAAGAGCAGAAAAGTGATTGCCATAGGGAGAAAACAGAGGATGGAGTAAACAGACAGGCTGAGGAAGAGAAAAGAGAATAGGTAGCAACAAGTCAGTGACATAAAATCATATAGAAGAAAAGAGGAGGAGAAGAGAAGTGGAGAGCCACTGAGAAAGGGAGGAGAGTCATCACCCAGTAGAAGAGTGAGGGTCTTGACATGGGGGGTGGGGGTGGGGGACAATGAGGAAAGTTGGAGTAAGGGACAGGGATGGAATGGTCACATAACACTGAAGCACTATATCACAAATATACTTTAGCAATCTCACCACAACAATGGCAGCAGATTGAATTGGACAAGGTTCACGAGCCTGAATACTAGCCAGACAGACAAAGCTATTGAGTGGCTTGCCTGCATTATCGTGGCCTGCTGCTGGATATTCCACTTCTGCAGAGGTGAGCAGGCTCAGGTTACAGCGGCACTCACTGATGGGCTTCCGTCCATCACACTTACCCTCGGCAGAGCAGCAACTTCTGGCCTATGCTGCCGCGCAATCATACACCAAAGTTCCACAGCATCCGTAGGGAGAGAGGAACATCTGATGCACGTTGACGCATATAGGCTGAAAAAACTGTTGGCACTGTTTCATATCAAATTTTCATAGGTGTTTACTTCACCTGTGTTATCACACTGTCAATACAAAACACCAACAGCTTAATATGACAACAATAGTGTAATCTTTCGTTAGCTTTTTGTTTTGGCCGATATAAGGATTTGTCCTCCGCACTGTCACTGACCCACGCGTTTTCTAATTATCTGATTCACAAAGGACATCATAACAGCTAACTGCTGTACATGATCCCCATTATTTTTCCATGAGATGTCATGTTTATAATTGGAAGCATTATCTCATTGATCACAGCTGCTATTGTTACCACCATAATTACTACTACAGTGTCATTTAGATGGTAATTTGGACACTTCTTATGAAACACCAAGTTATTCATCATATTCAGAGTGTCCTATGGGATTGCCAAATGTTCTTGAAGAGAAACAAGGTTTGATGAGATTTTCACTAAGGGACTAGGTCTCTGGTGTCAGTACAGTAATGGAGCATTTTGGAATGAAGGATTTACACTAGGTTGACCTTTTGTGCAAGGCTCTTCTTGTTTCTGGCCTACCCTCTACTGTCCAAATGACTTATGTCATGGAGAAGGTCTTATAAATATGGATGCCGTCTTCTCGAGGCTGTGATGCAATTTCAGAAACAGTTTGTTTGTTTTCTTTTATTATTTTTATTAAGGGGTAGGAATGCGCAACTGGGCTGCAAAGACTGGGCCTATATATATATATATGCTGGTGTTATTTCTGCCACAGCTTGCATCACTACTGTATGAAGAAATCTGATGGACATGAATCAAGAGAGATTCAAAAATACTGAAGAGCAGCTCATATTTTACATGAAGCATAGAATAAAAAGAATACCTTTAAAAATGTTGCAGTTTTTTACTGAGATAATACATGTGGGGCTACAAATATGAGTTAGCTATGTAGGTTATGTACTAAAGTGGTACATTAAAAAGGTCTAGGATTCAAGCATGACTCCATTTAACTCCATTCTAAAACATGTCCAAAGCCTCCCAAGTGCACTGCCTAATGTAAGTTTCTGACCTGAACTCTTTTGCCAATATAGAATAACCAACATTTTATATAGTTTGATATAGTTGTGTCAACATAATTCACCTGCAAAGATCCAGCTTGAACATGCTTCAAACACAGTGAGCCTCTTGTCACTGTGCATCAGCTATGTCTTCATTTTGCTTCTTAAGTGAATTCAATGTCACACTGCCGTCACAAAAATCACACCAGGCACCAGGTGTTTTGCACTAAACACTTGGTGTGATTCTCCTATCAAATCTTTGACAAGCACGTCACTGGGTCCTAAAAATGTCTTTTTTACGCAAGACTGGCGTTACTCAGTCGCTCACCTCACCATCCATAGAGCATCTTCAACACTACTCATCCTTCATTAGCATATATCTTTCTCTCTCTTACTCTCTCTCTCTCATCCACATATACATTCTATCACCATGTACACCTTATTTGAGACTATTTGAATGGGAAGCACAGTACTCACTCAAGAAAAACAGATGCCATTACCAAAGGAGATAAAGAATCTTAACTCTGACAGCTTTCCAAATCGCTCTATCACCCTGTGTGTGGAAGACAAATGACACAATGTTTGTGCATATGCCATTTTATATAGCAGACTTACAGTATGCTGCCACTATGCAATTTTCATTATGTTGCCCATAACCAGCATTAACAATACCCTGAATGCAGTGGGAAGCACATCTTTGGCAGTGATACCCACCAGGGCAAGAGTGAAGGGAATGAACAAGAGAGGCTGAGAGAAAGTGAAAAACCAGAGTGAGCTGCATGCAGGGTGAAGGAAGCAGAAGCTGCTTTATTTTCTCAAGTTTGCAACAGCATTGGAAGCCCCATTCGTCGAGAAAACCAAACTAACAAGCATGTTTGCACATAAATATGAAGGACAAAAATCACTAATAACGGGACGATACAAGCTTGCATTGAGAAACTATAGAAATACATAATTACCGATCATTAATGAACCATAATGAGGTTACATTTGAATAATATTACCTGCTTCACTGTTCACATGTTGAATTGTAGCGACAAATATATACATATATAACAATATGAATATAACAAAATGAAAGTGGAACTTGTTAGATATGATCTATGTGACAAAGGGATCTCCTTATGTGGTATGATAAATGCAAAAATAGTGTGTTGCACAGCATGGAAGTTATAAAATGACATGCTGTGCCAATGTGAGGAGAGGTAGAGGTGGGTACAAACCTGCAAACCTAATGAGTCTGAACATGCTTACCTAATCTGGTATAAAATGTTGACATGTCAGCATGCTAAAATGTTATACTTAACACGTTGAGGCTGAGGTAATTTTAACCGTTTGACATGATCGTATTAGCAGAAAGTTAAGTATCACTTAAGTCATCACAGTTTATCCTGAGCGCAACATAAGTATGATTCTTTTAAATAACAATCCACTTAATTGTCACTCTAAAACATAAACAAAATGTCATGGGGTCACCAATGTTATTCATAGACGATTTCTGTTCAAAATTGAATGGACCCACTGCATGATATTAGCATCCTTAGGGGTAATCTGTTGCCTGATGAACCACAATTTTCATGTGAAAAGAGTGAAATGAAATCCATTATTGTGGTAATTTATCAATAATTACATGGCTGGAGTAGTTTTTGTCAGCATCAAATCAAACAACCAACTCTCCTCTACACTATTTTACCTTTTTGCATTTTGTGAATGCCTGATCAGCATAATTTTATTGCGTGAATATCTAAACAAACACCAAGGCTAACTAAACATGAGTGCCAAGAACCAATATCCACTTAATTATATGGTTAAAAAAAAGGACAATGGTATGCTGATAATCTCCTGTTCAACTAAATCCCATAGGTTTTTTTTTTTTCTTCTGGGGAGTGGAGGGTAATGGAGTTCAAAACTCACCACTGTGTTCATTAAACCAGTGTAAGGTGATTCTTTTTTATGACATGTATCATCATCATGCTGGGAGTTACCGTAAGACGTGTAAAATGTCACTATGAAGTAATGAATGTCGTCAGCAAGAATAACAGGCTCAGTCTGAAAAGGGCTCCCTATTCCACTGTGAAACCTAAAACTGGAAAGATATATAATACAGTTCACCTATTAACAGCAGTTTAACTTGGCACTTGAAGCTAATTGTCATTGTTCCATTTCAAATATGACGCTGTGATAATGGCAAGGCAATAATTCCTATATCACTGCCCCAAACCATTCAAACTGCACTCTATGAGGCCAGAATGGCAAAATGTACTGTACGACATGTTCGCAACGTGTTGTCACAAGATAATGGGAACTCACATCCACACGCTCTTTGCACTCTGTCATGGTGTAATAAAGCTCTGATTAGACCGTATGATAGAATTTCATTACTGTGAAATCAGTGCAAGCGAAGGGAGGATGGAGGTTCAATGTTTTTCCTGGTAACTTAACCCTCCCCAGTCCTCTGTATCTATGTATGTATAAAACTGAGTTCACACTCCCATCTTTCCAAGAGCTGTGTTTCCATTTCGTTTGAATATTTGCTCTAAATGGCTACATTCTTTCTGTCCAAATTTAAATGAGCAAGACAGTGGACCTACTGGCTGATTCTGCTCAGGCCCGTTAATATTTTTGCTGCCCAGTCTCATCTCAAAAATGTGTACTTTTAATGGTAAAATTAAATTACATCTAATAAAAAACATGCAGATTTGGGGATTAAGCTAATTGGACACTAAATTGCCCGTAGGTGTGAATGTGAGAGTGAATGGGTGTACCCTGCCTCTCGCCCTATGTCAGCTGGAGTTAGGCACCAGCGCCCCCCCACAACCAACAGTGGAGGATAAAGCGGTAGAAAATGAGTGAGTGAGTGAAAGTTCTCATTCTAATGCTGCCAAGGCGTGACAGAGATTTGGTGGAAGCCTTGCGGAAGCCATGAGATCTAAGTCTCACATTTCAACCTAGAAGTTAAATTAAGGGTTTTTTTTTTTTTGCCCTTCAAGGGTCTAGCTTAGGGTCTAGTGCCATTTGGACCATTTGAGAACAGTGTATATAATTGTGGGAGCTGTTTTTTCCCATGAGACTCTAAAAGTAGATAGTGACCATTGACATTTCCATATTTTTTGTGTGTTTATCATATGAAACCTGTAATTTAAATAAGGTTGCCAATTTTACCATAAACTGTCTTCATAATTTAATTAGTATTAAATTGAGGTAGACAGTTTCAAATGATGGTCCTCTAATTTTAGCCAAATCGTAGGAAATTACAATACAGTAAAGCAGAAACACTGAACAAATTAGAGGCAAATCAATGTCCACATTTTGCATTCATGCCGTGTGGCTGAAAATAATCAGTTTCTTCACTTATTGCACCACTTTCTGAACAGGCAGAACTACAATGCAACACATCTTGGCAGCAAAAAAAGCTCTGCATGCTTGAAATCTTTCTTGTACTAGTAACAAATGAAATAAAAACTTTGCACCTCATGTAACTCATTAGTTGAAAGGCTGCACATGGGGGGGTGATTGCCTGTGAGCAGTAATGTTTGTTAATTTGACCATGTTTGCGTTTGGAGCCAAAACAAGCTGCCATAAACAAGCTCAAACAGTGAGCCAGGCCTCTCTTTCTGCAAACACACATACTCACTCACACCAACCTCTTCTCTGGGGCTAAATAATGAAGAACGGAGGCACATTGCTTCGATGATTAATTGTCCATGTCACCAGATGGGACGATGAGGAAAAGAAGTCAAATTTTTTCCCCAAATGCATTTCAGGTGGGATTCGATTAGTCTAATGACAGTCATATGTTGATGGATGACCACAAGCTAGTATTAATCAGAAAAACAGATATGGGATGCTACCAGGAGAGAGGACACTGTCTGTGTGTGTGTGTGTGTGTGTGTGTGTGTAAGTGAGAGAAAGTGAGAGAGACAGAGAGCTAAAGACCCTATGACCAAGGTCACTAACAGACCAACTGCAGTACAGAACTGGACCCAGAACCCATCCCTTCTAGACTCAGACCTACTGCAAACTTACCATTACATACAGTACAGTGTAAATGATCACATGCTGACACTCAGCCACACTGCTGTAGGGCTGCAGCTGTCGAATATTTTGGTAATCGAATATTCCATCGATTCATCGAGTAATCAGATAAAATTACTCGCTTTGCTCCGTCTGTGACATAAGCACCTTGTATCACACTAAAAAGAATCCGTACGAAACGCGAGCTTTAAATTTATTTAAACGAGGCTTCGAGGCAAAGAAAATTCCTCGATCATTTTTTGAAATCGAGTTACTCGAGGAAACGTTGCAGCCCTACACTGCTGATGTGAGACATTTGGTTCAGGTGTGTAAAATTAACTGAAAATTAACTTTCACTGAAGTGTCAACATCTGTATCTTTCGCAAGCCGTGTCGTGTGCTCTTCCCAAATACATTTTAATGAATACAAAAGGTATTCTTTGTGAAATAATTGGAAGACAAACAGATACAGAGGTTAATACTGAAGAGTCCTGACATTTAGAGCAGCATTTTAAATCATACTATGACATTGTAAAACCCAAGTGAAAACATAGCAGCATCTCAACAAATACACTCTTTAAATTGGCCTTTGAGGACCAGAGGGGTTTACATGCAAAGCTTAAAAACTATTTCCAGGGAATTACAGTAGCCTAATATATGTTAAAAAAATAATAATGCAATATTAGTACTGGAAATGTATTTTGCACTTATTACAAAGCCATTTTGGCTCCATCTACTCCATCAATTGCAGGCAAACTAGCACATTTAATTAATTCAACTGCAATGAAATTATTTCTCCGTTTTGACAGTTTTGTTTTCAATCCAACTCTTCCTTATCCCTCAGTTTTTCTACTTTGACTCAATGAAAGTGCAAGGATACTGGAAAGTATTACAAAAGGATGAAAAATTAATATTTAATGCAGATAGGCTTAGTCATTTGCTGAGCTGCCGGAAAATCTGTCAGTAGAAATACCTCGAGCACACATGTGAGCCAAGAAAGTGCATCGTTTTTCTTTATGAATGGGCCGTTCATTTGTGTCTCTGACAAGCTGCAGCTGGGGGGGAAAAAGAAAAAAAAAAGTGAAACCAAGGGGGATAGGCTCCTGCCTCAGGGACACTAGGTAGACACCAGGGGCCACTTATGCAGCCTGGTCAGGCGAGGAGAGTGGCTCACAACATTTTATCCCTCATTACATGGGGATACTTGTCAAACATTGGCACCCTGGGGCCACAACATTTTTTCTTTTTAGAGCCAGATCAGAAAGCTAAGACCTGTCTTAGCTTTAAGAATATACTCGGACAATATACTCGGAGCAGGAAGAGGAAATTAGCATGAACTATCTTCTTTTAAGAAAATGCTAAGTACTGTTGACCCCCACAGATATACTCCTGCATATATTCCAGCAATGCTACCTTAAGTCCTGTTGCAGGAGCTCTAACCTATTTTCCAAGGTGAAGCATTTTAAAATATGTGCTGCACAGTTTAGGATGGTTGAAGGCCACACTATGACATCGAGGTGGACACAGCCAGTCTCCAAATAAAAAAAGGCAAGTGTGAATTTAAATAAAAAGTAGGATACTCGTTATTCAAACCCTTTCAAATCCTTTGTTCTCTTCAACCTTCTTTATCTGCCTATGGTCATAGTAATTCACTGGGTTTTTAAAAGCAGCTTATTTAGTTGTCCATAATAGAAATAAACTATAGGTCTTCTTTCAGAATACAAACCTCTAGGACAAAGAACAGATGTGGTCAGAGAACATGTGCTATCCTTTTGGTTAGTTGATGTGTGACACAGTAAAAGTTGGATTAATATGTGTTCTTTTTCCCTCTAAAATGGGGAAAAAATTAAATGTGGTCTGGAAAGAAAGAAAAAGAAAATCAAGGTGTTATGTATATAAGGTAGAAAATGAAATTCAGTGGGGTGGCAGGAAGAGCGAACGCTTCACTTATTGATTCCAATCTGTCCAAATGGCAAATCACCAGGGTGTGAAAAGCACAATAATTCTGAAAGCGGATAAGGCAGCTACCCGAGATGAACTTTTAACAAACCTTACACATTATCGTTGTTGAAAAACTGTAAAATACCAAGTTAGTCTCTGATCAAACAGAAGGTAGTTGTTGCAGTGAGAGATTTTTCTTCCAATTGTTTTTCTAAAACCAAAGACTTATTATCACAAGCTTGTGAGCTCATCTTCCCAGGGCAGCAGCTTCACCCTGAGCTCTCTATTACCTTTAAGTGAACCACTTTCTAGTGCCGACTTCAGATTCAGGGCAAAATGTTGAGTGCACAACTGGAGGGAAAAAAAGGGATTGAAAAAGTAAAGATGTCACATCTCACTAATTCTGTATCCACATTTATTAACAGGATTATCCAGAGAGACAGACTGTGGCTCTGCGTTGTTCAGATACATGGCACATGTGGTTGTCACTTTCTTTCATGGCCCAGCTCTGTGAGCTCTGAGGAGTGATGTATTACACGTCACAAGCTTCAATGTGAACATAGTCACAGTCATTGGTTGTGATCAATAACCTTATCAAAGCTCTACAGAGATGTGGCCACTTCATGCTATAGGACACAAAAAAGAAATTACAACTTCTTATCATAACAGTGACATCTCTCTGAGGAGCAACATGTGACTCACAGTGTGTGTCTTATTACTCATACGACTCAACTCCAGTATCCTGACTATAACAACTACTTTCTGTAAAAACTGTATGGAAATGAAGGCAGAGGATAAACAAATACTTTCTTCATTATTGTCTGGGGAGATCAAGGTAGATTGATTGTATACTGGCAATAATGTATTGCTGGCAAAAATAAAGCAATTTTAGTCTCATTAATTCTTTAATAAAAATAAAGATAATCCTAGTTCTAGTGTTCATTTGGACTTAAGTCAAGCAGCTGGATGAACGGATACATGTCAGACAGAAATTCAGCCCAGCACACCCCATCCTTCTCTCTGACAGCCACAATAATGGCAGCTTGTGTTTGTTCTCCTGTCACTTACTGCAGCTGACAAGTTGTTAGGGAATACGACACTAACGATGCACGACTGCTGCTCACTTTCAGCTCTGCTCACTTCAAAGTGTTTTCACATTGTTGACATCATTATCATCTCTAGCTCTCACACACAAACACAATTTTTCCTATCCATATGCATAAAGAGAAAAACTGCAAAGAGTATCAATTAAAAAAAAAAAAAAAAAAAAAAACAGTTGTGCATTTACACATTGATCACCAAAGAAGACTTAAAACTGAAGTGAGAGACTGTGCTGAGGTACAATAGTGTTCAGAGCTAAAGGCTAACATTAATATGGCAACAGTCCATTGGAATTTTTCACAATCTTCACAATCCCAATCAAGGTAACATGTCCCAACCATAGGACTCATTGTGAATTTCCCCATTGTTGGACAATAAAGGAAAATCTTATCTTTGATATCTGTTGTGTGTTGTTCACCTTAATTTAGTGTCTACTGGCATGCAAACCTTTTATAGTGAAAGGGCAAGGGCTAACAACGAGAGAACTAAAATGAAGAAATGAAAATGAATGAAAATGAAGTTAAATGTCATGACCTTACATGTGGACTAAATTTGCAAGTGAAAAACAATATTTGTCTTTTATAGTTGGTTCCAGAGGGTTTCCTTCTACTGCTGAACATAATTATTCAAGGTTCTGATTCTGGTAGATGGTGGGATCTGACTCCCTAGAAAGACAAACCATAGACCATTAAAAAAAAAAAAAAAGAATGGACATTGTCTTCTGGTTTTCCCAAGGACGTCACTGCTTAGGCAAAAATATACTGATTAGCGACCAGGGGGCAAATCCTCTGGTTGCAAAAAGTCATACGTTTGAATGGAGGTCTTTGGGAAAATGAACCTACTTCCTACTTGATTTATAGCACCAGCATAATAACCATAACACACAAGATTATTTTTATTTTAAACAAATTCTCATGTGAGCCAAAATGTGAGTGACCTACAAGCTTTGCTAACAAGCCTTTTTTTTTGCCTTACACAATGTGCAGACTTTACCATGGCAATTGAGATATTTCTAACTAATCATGTACATATAACATTTTAATATGTGCATGTTAACTAGTGTATCTCTAGATTGCATAGAGGTTTGATTAGCTCCCCAAGCCTTAAATTTGAAGTGAAAATAAAAAAATCGATAAGTGGATAGGGAACAGAGAAATATACAGTATTGAGAATAAAGAGAAAGAACAATTAACAAGTTGACATATTAGCTTGAGGAGCTGTAAAATCACTTTGTTCTATTTATATAATTTGTACTTTCATTTGACCCTTAGATTTTATTTTCCTTGAGTTTCAGCTCAATATCTTCCTCTAAACTAATCAAATAACTACTGTTTCCCTATTCGTTTACATAATTTTATTTGGATAGACCTCACTTTTTTAAGCTTCTAAGCCACAATCTTGTTATTGCACCGTTTCTGAGGATACACATGGTGAATAAGGTACTGTGCTAAGGAAGATCTGAGCAAGACAAAAGCAGGCTGGATTTATTTGTTCCTGCAGCATTAAAAGTGAATGAGGGAGTCAAATAATAACACTAATGATGATAGCAGAAGGGCTCTGGGAGGAATGCATCAGCTGTGGAGTCAATCCACAAATCCACACAATCAAATGATTCACACACATAGAAAATGAGAAAAACTCCCTCTAAGACAAAAATAAATTCTGTTCTTGATAGACTTAATACAATAATAGGAATAAACTTTATACAGATACCACTTTGTGTAACAGTGCTTAACAAAAAAGAGCAATAACAGAAGAAGGATAAACATGTTATAATAAAACTAATTTGCATCATGTTTCACTCGACAAGCAGAGAGGAGAGTCTAATTTCCAGGTCAGTTCACACATCTGTGAGTAAAGGATGTCCAAAACAATCTGGTAATGACAGCACAACAAACAAAACCAAGCACCAAGCAGAAAACATGAACGAAACAAGCAATTTTTTAATTTAGGATAATTGTTGGCTGAGGGGGAAAAATAAAATACAGCGACATTAGAATTGCACGGTAATATTATTAGAAATGCATCTATTTGAGATCTGCGAATTAACCATTATTTAAAAGATCGATCTTGACAGAAATGTTGCAGATATTGCTGTTCTGAAAACAGTCACAATCTATTAAAGAATCCAGGACACAGGGATTTTATAAGCAATACTTACTCCCCCTACTCTTCCTCACCATTAAACTTTCATTTGGGACAGGAGGCAAAAAAACAAAGCCTACGCTTTCTTAAAACAGACCATCCATTAGCATATCAGAGAGACAGATATCATGATGAGTCAGATGTACACAAAGCAAATGGAGTTAAACAAGTAAGATCTTCACAGAGCGACTCCAACTGGATTCCTGAGTTTCATATTTGACTAAAGGGTGTTCAAAATTGGAGAGCACACATCAACATGCCTCAAAAACAGGACCATAGCATGTCACTTAGGACAGAATACATTTGAAAATGAAGGAGACAACTATTCTCCCTGTGTGCTACGCATTTCACATTACCCCTATCATTTCCTTTCAGTGGATATTAACAGATTAGCTCCAACACTTAAACCAGTTACCAGTTTTATTGTTGTGGCTGATCCATATATCATTACTGTAATAGAAATTGTGTTTTTTAATTTAGAAAGGCTGAGAATTGAAAACCAGGGGACACCAGAGGTGGTACTTGTAATGGGAGTACCTGACAGGGGTCAATGTGGCATTTTCACGCTAAACGTACCCACCATTAACCAACGCCAGAGGCTCCCTACAAGCTACCCCACACTATTAACCCACACACAGGGCCACTCAGCTAGGGAAATGGGGAAGATGAAGATTTAGCCCAGGGGAAAACCTGTGTTTCTGAGAAAATGCATGCATTGTAGTATCACCATAAATATTCAGAGCCAGATAAATGTGACTGCTCCTTTCAGCACATGTCGTGAGCAAGCCTGTGTGTGGTTACGTTTCCGTATGAGCAGAGTCTTGACTGGATTGTGCTCATACACGCAGTCGGATGAATGAAGCCGAGAGGTCGGAGTTGAGCTGTGACAGTGGCAGCTGTCAGCACTGTGGTGTGTGTGATGTATGAGCCCATCCGTCACACTGAGCCCCCCTCTCTGCAGAGAGGGTGGAATACTAATCCAACATCATTTATAATTTTTTTTCCCCCTCAGTCAATTCTTATCTGAAACTTACCCCTTACCCCATATGTGATCAGATCGGGCTGAATGACCAACAATATCCCGATCATATTCCTATATGCCCTGCTTTTTGGCCATTTTAAAACAACAAATGCTATTACAAACAAATGTTCTACTTCACGTCGAGTCATCCCTCGGGTTTCTCAATACTGGAATAAGGGCATATTCAATTAATTCAAACAAGATTAAGGCATGTACATGAGTCACAGCTTTACCAAAATACTTCCATGCCCTGATGAATAACTGAGGTACTGTGTGCTCATAAACTAGTCGATGTACTTTTTTTCAGTTTAACTTTCATGACTTATGCAAATACTGGTAACATTCCTTTTTTGGCTTCCTCTATCTTGGTATTAAAATAAAAAGGAAAAGGCATTACATCAAACAATGAAAGAAAATTGGCAGGTGGCGGCAATAGATATAACTAAATATATACAATTTCTCAGCTCACTCATCTGTGGATTTGACACTTATGTGTGAAATACAGGAGTATGAACTCCCCACTCTCAATGGATATCTCAACCAGATGTCTTGCCCCACCGGTTGTGACACCACTTATTTCTTGCCCGATTTCTGTAGATCTAGGAGGTGCTGTAGTGAATGTCAGCCTTGCCAGTCTCACCGTCACTGGTGGAGTTAGAGACTTGCTTCCCTGCGTCTTAGTTACAGGCAGAAATTGAACCCACACCTAAAAACTGCAGGCAGAGTTTTCCACCTTTTAACTGTAGAAGAGAAGAACTGACAGAGCCTTCTTATACCCCTTTTAAAATTGACTACAAGCTTCTTACCCCACCAATGACACTGGGGATCACCTGCTGTTAATCTGCCAGCAGAGCATATAACAGCTTCTCAACATCCCGCGACTCCACAGAACAAACCAGACCTAAAGACGGACAGGACATGCTCATCTCGCTCCCTATAGCGAACCATGTATAGTGTCTGGACAGATTAGTTGTTTCTTCTAACTAGTTGCATGCAAGCAAGCAATCACTGATCGCTGCCGTGTTGTCTGCACCTCTGGAGCCCTAGCGTGTGTCGACAGTCACGCCGAGAGATAGTTGATTGTTTCAAATTGCTTAAAATCACCGGCTGACCAAGCTGCTGCGTGCATCCACCAGTGTGATCTGAGACACACTGGGGCTCAGTCAGTCGAGAATTCGTGAGAGTGTGCCATCTTGTGTAGACACGGGGTAGTGTAATCGGTGCGTTCCATGTGTCTCTATTCAAGATCTGTAGGCTACGTCTCTTCCTCTCATCACCTCTTCCTCTCTCGCTTTGTTCATACACCCACCTTGAAACATCTCTTCTGTTGTATAGAGCTTGGTGTGTGCCAGTAGTAGCAATAAATAGTTATCAAGGATAAAAGTCCAATTTTAAATGTTGATATTTTGAATTAATAAACTTTGTTTGTACAAATTGCTCTGTTTCATCTGTTTCAATTATATTGTGCAGAGTGAGTTAGAGGGAAATGCGATTTTTTTTTTTTACACAGATGTCAGGGTGGAGGCCCAAATTAGTGAGTTAATTATTAAAATTCCACATATTTTTCTTAATTAATCATTAAGTAAATATTTTCAGTAATTACAAATCATAATGTTTAATACTTACTAGGAACATTAAAATTTCCAAGAACACTGTCCCTCTAACAACCTATATATGTATTTAAAAAAGCATTCATACACACACAGAGACAGAGAGAGAAACAGACAGACGGAGAGAGCGAGAGAGAGATGCTCATATTAAAACAGACAAATTTTTTTAACATATTCTTTGGACTATGTGTAACCAGGAGCCAAAACACCATCATATTGTGTTTAGCCAACACACAAGTCAAAAAAGATAGAGATTAAGACATTGCTGCATTAACACATAATGTAAATATGTGTGAGAGGAAGGATTCTTATTTGTGTAAAAAAAAAAAAAAAAAAAAAAAAAGAGGGAGAGCAAAGAGGCCCACGTGTTTGTATAAAAGAATGAGATAAAGCTCAGGAAAGACAATAAAAGAAAAAAATGCTGACAAAAAGAACTCAAAATAACAAAATATATTCCTTGCAGGCCAAAGCTGCTGATGCATCGTGAAGTTAACGCCATTCCAATCTCTACCCTTATGTCAAGATTAGTAGGTGGTTCTGAGTGGATGAAAAAAATGAAAATGTTTCACACTAAAGTGCTGCTCAGTGGCACTACAGTCACTGACAGTACTCTTGAGCCCCCGGAATACCTGATTCGCTGTGCAGGAAATATGAAAAGTCTAGTGACCTGTACGTCTGAGTTAAAGTGCAATAGAAGAAGGTGTGTTACCTCATGGTGCTTAACTAACCCCCCCCCCCCCCCCCCCCCCGCGGGTTCCTCACCCCCCCCCCCCCCCCCCCCCCCGAGGCCCATTGAGCAGTCACCAGTAAGATTCCTTTATGGTTGTCCATTCTGTGCTCATGAATTACAACTCACATAACTTCCACCTTTGTTCATGCACGGCGGTGCCAAGAGCCGATGTCTGACACGCATATAAATCAAAGAGCAGTTCACCACTTGGATTAAGTCACGCTGTAAAGTACAGACATGAGCATTATCAATACAGTGTCCCCTGAATACATGCAGAGCCAACCATAAGGTATGGCAAGTTTCACATCAGCATGATTTATGGTTCAAGTTTTATGACCCACCATGTTTATATCAATCATGTTAGAAGGGCACATGCTCTTCAACTAGAGCTGTCCAACATTTTGAAAATGTACCATCATCATGATACTGACACGATATAAACACAGAAGAACTGCGATAAATGTAGGTAGTTCCCCAGGCTAGTTTTAGGTACAATAAATTTAGATGATTGTTTTTGCTTTATTTTAGAATTTTCTTCCAATCTGTCAGTCCAGCACACCTAAATCTGTAGCGTGTAACCTTCAAATGTTGACTAATGTATGTTTGATTGAGCCATTGTCATACCAGTGCACACACTGCTAATTAATTCTAGTAGCTCAGATTATCTCTGTATTTCTCATATTACCATGTGACATTCCCATGCTGCTTACAGGAAGTGATTAACTTAATGTCAAGACAGAAAGAGGTGAATTCTACTGCTCAAACAAAAATAAAAAAACAAACTCATTAAGAAGTTTGATAGGATAAATGCTTTTTGCTCCCACCTGCCCTTGTGCTCCCCATGTAAACACACAAATGCTTCTTCTGAGGTCTGATAGCTTGACAGTGCCTGTTTTCACATGGAGGACACAGCATACAAATAATGTTACATGGTTTCTGTTCAACAAAAATCATTTATAGGCAAAATTAGGAATTATGTTAGTATGGAAATAATGCATCAAATTATTTTCAGTGCTGCTCACTGTCTGGGACCATGTTGGCATCAAACCCACAGCAGAACGAGATCAACCATATACAGTACATTCATCACAAGACACATCGTCATCCAATTCATGGTTTTCCTATCATGTAGCCCTACCTTCAACAGCATGTTGTTTATGTTCTTACACCACACTGCAACGAGGATGCAGCCCTTGCTTCTGGTTTCCTGAGGTTCATTACACCAAGAATGCAACATTTGCCAGCGGCAGACAACAAGCAAGTCTATAAGTAACAAGTAATATACGTAATAAACAGATACATGATAATAAATCATCAGTACTGAATCTTTTCTTCTTGTGAAAATTGGCTTGTGGTGTTTTCTTTTTTCCCCTCTTCAGATTGTATCTCCTTTGGGGTTCCACTGCACAAAGTGACAGAGCACTTTGATTTGGGTTGCATTTAGAGGGTTAAGGAAAAATACCACCCACACTGGCACTGAGTAGTGCAGCAAAACACATGTTTGCATAACTCAAAATAATTGCATAGCATCTATCTCCAAAAATGTAGTTACTCTGTGCCCTGTTCTTCCCCCATTCTCTCATCCTTTTTACTCCCCCTCTCACAATGAAGGATGCAAAAACGAAAACCAATAAAATGCAGGACTCTCAGATGCTACCAACAGAGCTACACATCATGAAATGATATTAACAGGACCACCTAAATCTCTTTGAGGCAAGGAAGCTTATTATGCACAACAACCAACCTGCCTTTTAAAGATATAGTAACCAACGGTCACCATCTAGAGGTGCCCATAGGGTTTGTAAAATCATGCAGGATGCCATCTAAATAACAGTTTTCTCTACCAAATCAATGTGTCTACCACTTTCTTAAGCAGCACTTTCTTTTCTGGATTTACCTTTCTGCATATAATAGTCTTTGCTTCCAACCTCATCCGAGTGGTCACCTTGATCCTCTCTGACCCGTCTCTTCATCAATGGTTAATGGGAAGTTGCCAATAGCAACACATGCAATACTTTTGCAATTGAAGGGAGGTGGAAGGTAGAGATGTGGGCTTGCATCGCAAAATAGGATGTAGCAGAAAGTGGAATTCTTTTGTGCCACTGCTGACAAGCACAGGTGTGTACTTGCAAAGTACATGTTTTCTGAAGGCCGAGTAAGTATTCTACAATCCCAAAGGCCATATAATGTGTCTTAATGTTATTCCAGTATGGCTAAATGCATTCCTTTTTTTGGATCCTCTAGGCTGGTGTTTGTATTTATCATTGTCTTGTGGGCAGCTGACGGTCACTGAGGCAGTGAAATTCAGTGTTAATGCATCACAAACCTTTTGGAATAGATTTTGAAGAGAATGCGAGAGGACACTGAACTAGAGGAAATAAAGAAACCAAGGCTTACACTTGGTCTTATTGACAGACTGCAAACCCTTCACACATCTCTCCCTCACACTTGAAACCTCTTTTTCAACGCAGTTGTAAACGGACAAAATAACAGAAAATTTTGGTGCTGGTGTTTTAACCAAAATGCAGGGTTTTCCATAAAATATAGAGCAGCAAGTCAGTTGGAAAACAGCAGCTAGAGGGGTAACGTTTTGTGCTATAGACCTTATTTTCAACGTTTACACAGCAGGCAGCCTATTCACAGCCCCTGCCACTTTCTGTTACTGTCATACACATGCTAGATGAATAAAGCATACTGACATGAGAGTTTCAAGATGACGGCCATGCAAGGGCAAGAGTCATAGAGAAGAAAAAGGCTGTGGCTATATTCGACAGCAAACGCAAGACTTCATTTACTCAGGTTGAAGATCCATCCCATCAAAGATCTATTCAAATAACATCATGTATCAAAAAGTACAATGTTTATGGAGTGACATTCCTGATCACAGGTATATGAGGGTTTATAAATCCTTATTGGAGCTCAGGGGGTAAACAAAAAACTGGCAGTTGAAAGAACTGAAGAAGCCTCTTCGATTAGAAGTGAAACATCTTCAACTTAACTAGAGCAAGTCCAGTTGCCACAGCTAACTACTTAAGATGGCTATGACCTGAAGGACTGAGAACTTTCACAGATGTAACTGTGGACATTCCCTCAGTAAAAAATGTTGTTTTGATCGACAGGCTTGGTTTGAGTGACAAGTGGCCATGCATGCACTATAACTGCTACAACAGTTTAAGCATATATTAAAGTGTGAATGGATGACAAAATGAATAGCTTAAAAGTTTCAACTTTACAGACAAAGCCTCATTTTACGTTAAATTCATCTTCAATCTCATCTTCAAATGTCAGATGTATGTAACCTACTGTGAGAAAAATGTATTCAATATCCCACAGCGCGTTGATTTATTGGTTAAATTATTTAAATTAAATTTACTGAAGCAGCTCTGGGAAGGTTTTGTCTTAATTTCACCACAGAGGAGGCAAGGACGCGGCAGAAATTTTAACTTCATTGATTTGATGCTTGTCAAGATGTGCTCAGATCAAGTGGTGCTCATTCTGCAACAGACTCTTAATTCATTCATTGCATTCAAACGGCTGTGATGCTAACGCAGAGGGCTCCAGCATAAAAACAAAGCATTAGTCAGCAAAAAGGTCAAATGACTCAGTTTTTGCTTGAGCACAGTGTTGTGTCATAATCGTACAGTGGCCAAACAAATACATACAACTGCACGCTTCAGTCTCTTGGGTGCATGAACAGTTCTCAGTTCAACAATTAGTGTGTAGAGACCATCTTAACATTTATTAAAGTGTTTGCTGTAGGGCTCATGCGTGGACCCTCGCTCAGTCAGTTTCCTCTTCCCCACTTCCTCCATCATCAATTCTGTTTCTTTTTCACCAACTCTGCCATGATGAATGTCTAAAATAACGATATCGCTGCCTTGATTTTATAGCTGGTACCTGGCTAGAAAGCATGCTGCGTGCTGTAAATCGATTTGTGTTTCTCGCAAGAGCAAGGCTGGATTTCCAATGACAGACAATGGGGGAGTGGACAGTCCCAAACTCCCCACAAGCAAGCCATTTAACCAACACAGTGACTCCGAAGCTGTTTATTTAGGATCACTAATACTGCATAGTTCCACTTTATTTACTATAAGCAAATGTCAGTTTATACAGTTCTCTAACTAACCTAATATTTTTATTTAGTAAATAACACTGTAAATACAGCCATAAATGGTTGATATTTCAGTAGTGAGGACAAAAGGTTAATATTAGTGACCTTATGATATTGTCATGTTTTTTAAACATGGTGTTTGATTGCCGAAATAAAATGTTAAAATAAAGCTTTTTAAAGTCAGTTGGTGTGTTTGCTTGTGAATCACAAGATTCATTTTGATTAATAATAGAAAATTATTTTAATTATATAATGTAAATTAAATATTTAAACACCATCTCATTGGTGCTAAGGGAGATTGTCTAATGCATGATGCATATCATATGCAGCTGTTTTTATCAGTGATCACATCACGTTTTGTTGTCTCACTTGTAAATCATCCCATATATCATACACTTAAACTGCAAATAAGTTGGAGAAAATCAAAAGAAATGGAGAAAATGTTAAACAAGGTCTATAGCTTCTCAATTGTTCAACTTTAAATTTATACAAAATTTATATAAGATAACAGATGAAATGAAGCCATGGATATTCAGTGTTATTTTCAAAGGTTAATTAAGTTTAGGGGAAAGGACGTTCCTGAATACACAACCTGAGCCCAGCTCAGTTAAAAATAAATCTTTGAGGTTATCCAAATCACAAATGACGACTAAAACAGCTGAGACTCGAATGTGTGCCCGCTTTGAGTGATAATATTCACTTGTTGGTTGTTTAGCCCTTTGGCAGTTTTTATAGCATATTACTAAATCAAAACTTTACTGCTTCACTTGCCTTGGCTGTCAATAGACTTGCCAAAAATAACTGATAGCAGTATGCATGTGCCCACACACACCCCTGCACTAACTAAATGATTCTCCAACTTTGCTCCTGTAATAGAGCACTGCAGATGTTGGTGATTAGCTTTGTAATGATGATAACTTGAGCTAGTTTCTTTGCTTCTCTCTTGATTTGTCTTCCTCCCTATCTGCCTGACTCTCTGTTCTAAGAGAAAGAGAGAGAAAGACTAGCCATCGTGATGGAGTACCTACAGCCTATAGGCTCAGGTTGAATTAGTCTTGTTTCCTACAAGACTAATGGGTCATTTGCACATATTGCCAGGTACATAAGTGCCTGTCTGTTTGACACTGGCATTTGTGGTGGTTTCAAGGAAAGGATTTAAAAGCATGACAGGTTACAGATGGATTGTGTATGATCCTCCCCACCCATTCTCTCTCTTTTGCTTCTGTGTGCCCAGTGTCAAGTGATCAATGTAAAACAAACAAACGAGCAAAACTGAGAACTGTCCAGAAAGGTTCTGTTAAAAAAAATCCATTCCCTGGATGACCGCACTGACAAAGTGCTTTCCACAAGTAAAGTACTGGTGAGTGGTCAGCTTAGTAAGTCTTCCTGTCTGATTATTATAGCTGATATCATGCTCGGACTATTACTAGAGCCTTTTGGAATGATCAAACACATCAGCAGACTGGAGGTGGTAATGGTGCACCCACAAAATTAGAGGGCCAATCACAGTTCTGGAGGATCACAGCATGTGGTATGTAGGTTAAGACATTAGACGGATGTGGCAAAGCAGACACATGAATACTGGCATATAAAGACTATTGTTTCCATCAGATTACAACTTAAGTCTTCACAATATTGTTCTCCTGCCACTGCAGTAACAATGATAAAAGAGCCATCACTCACTTTAGAAAAAAAAGAAACTTCCTAAACTTCCCTATTTCATTTAGCTTCTTATTTTATTGCAGTGGTAATTTGCATCTGCAAATGGCAAGGAGCATTAGCACCACATGCTGTTTTATTATTGTTCCTGGTTCAGCCGCCCGCCTGCCAGCCCCCCTACCAGAAACCTGGACCTATTTTATAAAAAAAACTACAACTGCTGATTTCCAAGCACGAGGCAAACAACTGTACAAGTAGCTAAAAGGCATAACAAGAAGATAAGGGATATCTTATATAATATCAGTGCAAAAAATGTGTTTGGTTCATTATGACAGTCACAAGAGAAGTTAGTATATTGTAGGTCACCACTACTCGGGAACATTGTACTGCATGATGCATGATAGTGCGTTCACTGTACAAACTCGTTTCATCCACCTGGTGCCCGTGAGGGTAGCATCAGCTGCACTGGCAACCAGTCTCATGAAACCATGTCCCTCTGGCCAAAGTGTTTTTATGTTCTTTGTCGAATGTTTACCCCTCTGCGTAATGGACGGTCTATAATCAAATATCTGAGCACAAATTTCTTCATGGCCAATTATATTCAGGGAAAAGCAGGCATTTTACAAGTCAGTATGGACATTAAAGTAGCCATCACCAACATGGGAAAAACATGCTATAATCACATTGGTCAGCTTCACTGCACTTTCATGCACAAACTCAGCCCCCTGTAAATTCATAATTTGGAGAAATGCATGTGTCTCGACAACTTAAAACTGATTAGCAGCTGTACACAGGTGTGTAGGTGTGTGTGAACAATGGAGGAGGCAACATTTCTGAGTAAATTTGACAAGTTTCATGTGGTCTTTGTGCCACTTTGATTACCTTGTTCTATTCTTTTTACACACTCACACTCATACAAATACACACTCTTGTCACAGCATGACTGGCAGACCCCATGCCTACTCCCTGGGGCGCTGTGGTCCTTTTATTAGAAATGTATTCTGTCAGTGCTTTTAATGTAAAAAAGCTATAAAGTCATTTCACGCCATGTTGAGCAACTTTGCCATATTATTGTTGGGTCGCTGTGGCTTTCCACAGGAGGACAAGAAGCCCCACATACACACTTGCACATACATGCACACCGTCTCTCAAACACACAAATACACCAATGTTGTCCTCCTTGCGTTTCTCCTCTGTGACAGGAGGAGGACTTGAGAGGAACAAATGAGTAGCTCAGTAAATCTCTGTGAACAAGGGTGTAACAGAGCTTCATAATGCTATATAGCATATGGATTTAACTGGAAGGCCACAACATATACATGATGAGAGCATCAGCCTACTTGTGGTGTCTACATTAAACAATAAAACATTATATAATCATCCTGATGGAACACTATGCTGTGGGGGAAAAAAAGTGATGCGTGACAAAGGCAAACCCAAAGTAAATTAGTGGAGAAACGTAATGAATCCAGATGCTTACACATGGGTGCCATTCATAGTACAATTACACAATTAACATCCAATCATTTCTCTGCTCCATATATAAAAATGCTGAACAGGCCCAGTAGATTATGAATCAAGATGAATAAAGGAAAAGATCTAAGTTGAAAAAGGGTTCATAGTGAGGATAAAGATAGTCAGAGATGCTACACCAGCACAAATTTCATTGATTAACACTGATTAAAATAATCATATGCTGCGATGTTAGATGTTTCTTTGCATGGTGGTCGGCTAGAACATAATTATTTAATTTCATTCATTTGTCAGGGACAGGGGAACACAAACTCACTGCAGCCCTTATATACAACAGCAAATATTAACTTAACAATGCCGACAGCTTAATATTTAAATAATTACCTTTTTCCCCCCCATCATCTGGCAACCCCCAGAAATTCACACTACATTTTGAGAATCACTAGCTTATAGGTTACACCGCCACTGGGTGGAAGTGTAACTAAATTTCTTTGGTTGTACTGGTGCACCTAACATTGCACCAACAAGTCAGTATTAAGAAAACCTCAAAAAGAAACCAAACCGTTGCTTGAACACTGAAAGCTGATGTTATGAAGTCAAAACAGTCAAGGGAATGCTCATTATTGTGGTTTTTTTTTAAGTTTGTTTGTTGAGCTCTTCCCATTCTCTTTCCCATTTGTGACTCAGTGGTAAACTGACCGTCTCATCTGAGGGCTGCTCATCTCTATGTGATATGCTCATCTCTCTGTGATATTGCACTCCTCTCCATTGGATTCGCATAGCCAACTAGCTGGTTCAAAACTGTTCTGCACAGTACCAATACTGACTTGGTAACTTATAATCAAATTGTTCAGGCCATAATCTCTGTCCCCATTCATTTTCTCAGATGACTCATTGGACAGAAGCAAAATCACAGTTTTGAAAAGAGATGGTAATGCACTTAGCTTACAGAGAATGTTCAACAATGTCTCAAAAACCAAAGATCTAACACCTTCTGCTATGCTTACAAACTAATTTCTGTTCATCAGGAGAAGCTTTTCAACCAGCAATTTGAGACAATGGCAGCCTGCTCCTGATAACAACCAGATTCAGGGTAACCATCTCAGTCTTACACTGTGGCTGTACTTTAACCAGCTGGTATTTTATTTTGCAAGTCATTCCAGAACTTTCATGCCCAGTGAACAGCTTAAGGGAACAATAATGGAAAGAGAGACGCAAAAAGAAGTGAAATCAGGCAGAAGATGGAGTGCAAATGGAGGTGTTTTGTGAAAGTCGGTTCTTTAAAATTGCAAAGACAATGACACATGACTGACCAGTGTTACGTTTAAACCAGTTCTTATACCCATTACCTCATAAATATTTTCTTTTCTCTGAAACAAATACCTTCAAAAATCCTTCCTCTCTAGTAGATGAAATTGCAGTTGATCAAGCTTCTGAGGTCAGTCTATGCAAGATTTGGAAAAAAAATTCTCTTCATATGGTCAGCCATCTTCTTCCAGGAACCACTGTGTTCACCACAAGTTGTGAAATAAGTAGTAATAGCCCTTGCCGAGATGACAAAGATTAATGAAATAGCCCATATAATTCAATACCACCGTTGCTCTTTGTTGGCATAAAAGCGTACATGACCTAGGGTAAATGACCTAGAGCTTTTTTCTGGTCATTGAAACTGTAGCATTACATTCTTTAGCTGTGTCCAAATCCTGAAGCCACATCCTTCTGATGACTTAACTTTTTTCCAGTTTGCATCAGTTTATCCCACTTTCACCACTCGCCCACTCACTGACTGCATTCAGACCTGGTATAAACATTCAACCTCAGTGAGACGATCATGGCTAGCTTACACTAAGTACAGATCTGAATGGTCCTAGTGCATACTAAATGTGTCCTCTGGTCCGATCACAATAACCACATTTAGCGCTGGTTTTAAGATGCATTTGCCTACTTTCTTTAACTGCATTAACACAATCCATTCTTAGGATGGATTAGAGATTCTCTGTCACTCGTGCACTCACACAAACACACAGGAGACTCACCTGTTCAACCAGACATGTAGTTGTTGCAAACAGTCACATCAGTGTGTATTTGAATAAAGGACGGTGAAAGCCCAGATCTGATCATATGTGGTCAAAGGAGACACATCCAAGGACGCATTTTAAAGGGACTTAATATCTGGTCTAAATATGGCCTTTAGCTACTTTGAGGTTCTGCTGCAACCCAAATCCTCAAATGCACCAAAGAATGCAACCCTTGAATTGGGACAAAACAATTGCCATGCAATAAGCTCAAAACAATTTGTTCTATTTGTGAATGCATCCGCATATACATCAAAGAACAAACAGTAGATCAACCCTTATGCATCTGTGTTGATGCACTTGGGCCTGTAAATGTGTGTGCACAAAGCTGCAGTGCTGCGATTGTCCTGACCTAGAAAAGCACTGAGACGTAGAGCTGAGACTTTCTGTGCAGTGACAGAAGGAGCGGGAATCCAAGCATTGGCACTGAGCTTCACTGAGCCAGGCAGCCGTCTCACTGTCAGTAGCTCTGTCAGTGATGCTGTGGAACATCGCCTCTCCAGGACGCAGATAGGCATCAATCAAAAGTTCAACATAGCCCTCAGAGAGACATTTTCTGAATAATTTGAATACTGCTCACATCACATTTGTCTGCTGCATCAAAGACACTGGCTGTTCCTCTGCAGCAAATCAAGCGTGAACATGCTCTTCTTTCAGCTCGCTCTGATTCAAGTAAAAATTAATGTTGGGTAGATCCTCTCAATAGTCAGATCATTCTGTGATGGATGGGAAACTGTAGTCTGTGTACTGAGCAAAACGTTGTCTCTTGCAGGGGAAGCGTGCAGAGAACGACTTTTAATGATCTTCACTCAGTTTCAGTATCAGCAGGGCGCCTACACAAAATAACCAGCAGAGTGACATTGCTGTGTGCAAGAGTCATAACTGTCACTTATATGCAGGTCCGGAGACTAACTTTGTACATTGGTTGAACTGGTGCAAATTCTTCTACGTGTTGCCTTCATATGCAACAATCTTAAGGTCTGTCCTTTTGTTTAGAAAAATGTTTGTCTTTCTTATTTGAAGCACAAATATCGTGTAGTGTGCTCTTCTCCAGTCAGTATACTGCCCTTTAACCCAAATCTCATTTTTTAATTAGAATTCTCATATTCTATCTGATGAAGGCTGAATGCCTCCTACAAACATGTCTTCCAAACATCTTGTGAGTGTTGCTGCTCTCATGAACTCATCTAAAAAAAAAAAAAATTATAATAAAAAAAAGCATCTACTTCATCTTATTTTGTTTTATCTATGTATGCAGCCTCCGAGGTTACACTGTATTTGCTACACTTGCTATTTATTCATATTGAAATTAAAAGTGCCAGTGAAGCAAACAATCAAATAATAAGATACATAGATGTCAGTGGGAATGTATACATTCCTACACTTTGAAATAGCTCTTGGTCAAACAAATACGACTGAGTCGGTGAACATCACCGGCTGCTTGTAGGACTTAATTTTGTAGGGTCAGGTATGTTAACTCTGAAAATAAATATATGGGCCGAGTGGTTTTTTTTTTTTTTTTAGCATGCATAAAAGCAGAAGTAAAAATTGTTGTTGCCAACAGATCCTGTAAATAGCATAGTAACTTTCTACTGTGATAAAAAAAAATACATTTGCACCCAGAATTATTCCAAACAGTAAAAATAACACTACTTTGCAGACAGACATTAGGGAAGATGTGTTCAAAATAATCATGAGCCCTGATATGCATGAAAAGTAGGTGCCAAATTATAGTGAGGCAAAATACATGTAATGCAAGTTTAATAGGCCGAACCACAGTTGCAATGTCTGATATCGCTATTAACTATTGAGCCCTAGTTGCAATAGTATACGTTTTCAATATCATTCAGCTGCCCATTTCCAAATACCAGTTATTCTCCCCTAACAACTAGTGTGAATGGTAAACCCATATAAATTTCACTGAGAGAGTTTCTTAAGCTCACCGGTAACAGACAATGCTTAACACCTCTCCAGCCCTTTTGTAGATAGCAGTTGGCATTTTCAGAATCACACTTGAGCCTGTCACTTGCTGAAAAATACTGTAAAGAGATAAGGGAGGTGAGGCAACCAGGGAGTACATCTGTGATGTATCATGGCAACTGAGGCAGATGGAGGAGAGGAGTGTCATAGGAAGGCCATTCACAGCAGCACAAGAGATTAGTCATACAATGTCACAATAGACACACCAGCACACATTATCCAATAACATCAATCAGGCAAGAAGCAAGGGCATTGTCTTTATGATGAAAATATCCTTTACTCCACACAAAGAGTCAAATTAACTATCTTTAATTACACCCCAATCCTCCCACTGTGTGTAACAAAGACAAGTGGCTTGTCCCCCAAGCATCCTCCAGGTACATTATTCACTGGCTGATAATGACCCCTGACTTACATTCAGTAGGAGGGATGGGACACGCAGGGCTCAGGTGGGTTTTTGTATGAAGGAGCTCCAAATCAGGAAATGGAAAATCCTGCCTAACAACCTCCAACTCTGACTCTCCGACTCATCCATTCATGATAATGTCACAAGTGCACCTTAATAAGACCTACACCAAATCGGATCGAGGCGAGATCCACTGACACTTGACACAAAGACATTTTTTTCCTCACTGCTGTTTTAACTCAAAAACAGCAGTCTAAAAAAAAAAAGTTCAAGCTACTGTCAGTTATAAACCAGCCTTGCTTTCACTTCTTCAGTCCCTTGGGACATTTAAGACTTTTGTTCTTCTGAGATCAAATATCCAGGCTAAACTGCAGCTCTGTCCAACCAATTAATCTCTTCTCTTTCCACTAAGGGGATGAAAGTTGGCATTCTGGTTATGTTTGTTTTGCGGCAAGAGTGATGATTTACTGCACTGCCCTAATCACTTATACACCCTTGAGCTTAGCCACCAGTGATGACCACGAGCAGAGACAATAACCCAAGCGTAACAAGAATCCAAAGATAAACTGGCCTTTAAAACAGTAGGTCCTCAGCTGAATATCTCTCAATCTTCAAACACATTGTGTATATTCAAAGGGGTGATGGCACTAATTAAATCCAGGGACAGTATTTTCCTCTGGCCTTATAGATAGGTGTATATTACTCTCCTAAAACAGTTACATTAATCAGGTTAAGGAAATCACATTGTATTTAACCAGTTGTTTCACTTGATATTATGCAACCTCTCATGTCTTTCAGGCATAGAAATATAAATAAATAAAAAAAAACACCAAAAATAAGTACAATAGCCTCTACACTGTATTACATATTTCTCAAAAGTGAGCCAGCAAATCAGATCACTCAGGAAGATGGATTACTGTAGTTTGATGAGGCATTTTTGCTTCATGGCACAGAGTAGAGCTGTGTACTTTCAACATAAACAAAGCTAAATCTTACAGATTATCTATAATATCAGAAAATGGCATGATCTAATATTTACACCCAACATGATGGCTGCTTTTAATAGAGCAAAATAAAGCACAACTACACTTATTGCAAGAAGACGTCCTATATTTGAGTACAGGACATTTGCTTGTTGCCAGCAGTTGTTATCACGTTTGTGATAATACTGTGCTTATGAAGCTAAAGTCATAAGCCAGTCTGTACCAAACCCACATAAATGTGTTGAATTCATTTGAGATGTATTAGCAATAATATCAAAAGATGCATGAAGGCCACTAAATTGTATAGTCAAAATCAGAGGTTAAGCAGTGTGGGTTGTCTGTGGCTTATGCCAGTCTTTAGAAATCAGTCCAGCTGATATACGATGACAGGGTTTTTTTCTCTCTTTTTTTTTTACTTTGATAAATTTGACAGTTTTAGTTCACTGGATCTGATAAAATATAACTGTTTGACTAAAACAGATGACACAAAATTTATAGAGAATCTGAACTTTATATTCCAACCTCATCACATGTGCCTTTCTTCAAAAACACACCTCCAACCACTAACAGGTGTATGTAGAGCTCTAGGAAATTAAGAACAAGTCACAGACCTAGTGGTCTACTTGATGCACAGTATGCAGGAAAAAATAAGCATTTTTGACACAAATATTTGTGGCTTGGCACCAGCTGAGAGTCTCTTCTTGTAAAGTTGCATTGCCAAGGATTGCAGCAGCCATGTAAAGAGTAGAAGAGCACTTCAGCAGTTAAGAGATAATCCCGACATGGAAAACTGTTGCACATGAGGAAATGCAGGATAAACACACCGTCTTGACTTGTAATATTCCTCTAATCCTTATCATTGACCGCACATAGCTGAACACAAAGTAAGTGAAAAAAATGTGTCTGTTCAATGCAAAGCCATTTTGAGATCCTGTAAGGCCAATATACCAAGGAAATGCAGTAGGAATGAGCCATGAGCAGGATGTGTGTCATTTTAACAACCCTCCATTCAGAGTTTGCGTTAAGGTAATGGGGCACCGCTACAACAACCACAACAACCTGAAGGAACTTGGAAATATGTCCTCATTAATACACAAGCATGAATATTCATTTTTGCAATTCCACATAAATTAGCGAGATGAAAGCGCAATGCATGTGGCAAACAACCACCAAAGCAGCAGCATGAATTTGAACTGGCTGGTGGCAGAAGTTAGTCACAACATGGCCCAGGAAAAGCTCCAGATAGCAAGCAAAAAAGCCCTAGTTTCAGCAACCTTGTGTAACAGTAAAAAGACAAAAAACAGAACAAGCATTAAAGTCATTGTAAAGCAAATGCAGAGATTCACCTATACAGACTGTTAGAAAATAGTGGTTGAGAACATGTGGAGAAAGAAATTACAAATGTGGAGAAAGGAATTAAAGAGTAAAGACCGGAAACACTTACTCTGCAGTGTTATGCTCACAATGCTTTAGGTGTGTCTAAAATATGATTTAATGATGCACCATGGCCTTAGCGAGATAATTCCTCCTCAAACACAGAAACGATATAAAACACTGAGTGCACATTATCAGCAGTTTACATCCATGAGTAACTGCACATTCCCCTACACTCCTGCTTTGGTTAGGGTTATTTGAAATTCCTTATGATGAGAAAAGGAAGTAGAGAAGAAGAAAGAAGAGCAGACACTGCAAGTACATTGACAGAAAGAGGGAGAGAGAGAACAGGACTGTAACTGAACTAGCTCTGTGTTTGTGTACAGTATGTTGTTAAACCAAGATGGTGAAAACATGTGATGTAAGAGCGTTTACGCTTCTTATTATAAATATCAAACTTACTACTGTGATAATGCAAAATGCCTAATAAAAAAAAAGGACCCACAAGTTCAATATAAAATTATTAACTAGACTATCAAACCATTTACACTCAAAGTAACCAGTTTATTAGGAACAGCCTGCTAAAACAATGACCATGGTCAATGCAGCATACTGTTTATGAGGTTATGAGGTTTGTGAATAAATAAATGTACATGAGAGAGGGTTGAAATGCCACATAGGGGGAATCCATGTTCACCCAGAAGTCAATGCAAAACAGTTCAGATAGACGCATGTGTAACTCCACCAAAATCTAATCAGCTGTTCCTTGTCCCATCACACATCGGTCCTCAAAAGGTCATCAAAATCCGTCCATAACATTTTGAGTTATTTTGCTAACAGGCAGACAAAAGCAAACGCTGGCAACAAGCATAACCTCCTTTGCGGAGGTAACGAACCATTAAATTGCCGCAAGGTGGCACATAAATGCATGTAGTGCTGCATGCGAGTCACGTGATCAAACTTTGCAGCAAGTGCTTCAGCTTATAATGATAAAACAAAACATTCCCGTATCAGCACCAAAATCTAATCACCTGTCCCTTGTCCCATTACACATATTTCCTAAAAGTTTCATCAAAAACCATCCATAGGCGTTTGAATTATTTTGCAAACAGACAGACCGACACTGGCAAAAATATAATCTCCTTAGCGAAGGTTATGCATTGCGGGGCTCAACTGTTCAGTTCATTTTACACTGGAGCCATTACACACAAATGTACAGTTCATTCAGACTGCCATGGTAACAAGCTAGCAAGTTAGAAAAAAGTAGCAGCTTACCTTATGTGTACTTGTCTGTCCGTTCCTCGGTAGGTTATTGTCCTTTTTCCCCACAAGCACATCCACAAACATTTGTGTTTGTCGTTTTCATTGTAAAATCAAAGTAATCCAAGTGGTTTATACCATGAAGTCCATAACTGCAGTCAGTCGGCAAACTTCTCCACATGCAGTGAGATAGCCCGCATTAAAATGGGTAAGATCACCTGGTTTCTGTATATGAGGAAGGTTAACATAGCGAATCTGCCCATTCAACTTCTCACCACCATTATCTTCTAATTTAGCATCCGCCGTCCTTCCGTTTACCAGGTGTGGCGTGCGAACGAGGGACTGCCTGGGTTGCCAGGTTTGCGTGATAAAATCCGCCAAACGGCCATTATACAACCCAGCTCAAAAGCTGCCCAACAATAGCACAGCCAGCTCAGAATTCAAAAATGTGCCCCTGCCATGCTGTTTTCAGCGTCCAGCATCGCTAAATTTACTCCACATTTGTGGTATAACATCTTCAGTGACAGCACATAAAGTATATTTGTTTAGTGTGCCAGCATAAAAGCTGTTTACCCCAAAAGGCTTTTTAACCAAGATCCTATAATGGCCCTATGTGATATTATCATGAATAAAATATAGGTTTGTGAAATTCAAAACAAGTTTGCTGATGCACAGTTTATGCTTTCTCTTACCTTTTCCTCCTCCACTCTGCCTGGATAACATGAAGTCACTGTAGTCACTGTTTATACGACATACTATATGCATTTACTCTACACAATCGTTTGAAGTGATGAACAAGGTGCACCAGCACAAATAAGGTATTATGTTATTTACATGTATGACAAACAATTTACTGTGAAAAGGCTATGTATATACTGAATATAAATCATTTCATAATTTTATTAATCATAGAAGCAAATGTTTGGTGCTATACAGCAAAAAGGGCAAACTTTTCTCAGTTGATAATGTTGCTTGTTTTCATGCTTAGATATTGCTGACTTTTCTTGGTCCTTGTTATAATGTAAGACAGCTCAGCACACTTAAACTAGTCACTCTATTGACAGAAAATGCAAACCCACTCAAACTACTCATCCGGCTGAAAATAAATTGAACCTATGGCAGCACTTGAAATATCGCCAAATTCCATAAACTGGCAACCCTGAGGGAATGACTGATGCCACTGATTGGCTCAGGTGGTCTGAAAACCTTTACACAGATGACAATGAGACCAAATGAGACCATTGGCTCACACCTGTTTTAAATCAGATTGTAATTGGTTAATCCACCTGTTGCTGCCTGTGCAGCAGAAGTGGTGTTGTCAGGCTGAATCTCTGCTCATCCCACCTCCTTTTTTGTTCTGCCTAGACACCAGAAAATCTAATCACATAAATCTGATTTCATGGTTTCTGCTATGGTTTTAGGGCTGCTGCCCTTTCATTTCTGATATTATTTGATAGTAAATGAGGCTAAAATCTCAAATTTTGAATTATAAAGTCTAAAATTGGTAAACATCATTGACACAAGTATTTGTTAACAAGACAAAGATACTGGTGTAGTCCTTGTCTTCAGACCAGGTATAGTAGAGTATGTTATAGTATTTTATGCAAACATAATTACATTGTTCTATTTTTTAAGATATGAGAAACAACATTGTTTCCCTTTAAGATGCTCATATGTCCCCACGATACAACAACACCACAAGCTACAATCTGCAAATGTATCCTGAAATGTATCTGAAACAACATCTCTATAAAACAATGTGGTTTAATTAAAGATTTTTTATTTATTTATTTATTTTAAATTGGTGTATTGATAGTTGAGTGTATGACAAAGTTCAAAGTGGCTCTACCTGGACCAGTAGCACTACTGAATGCATGCTGACATTCCAGCAACAAACAACACATGAGTACATTAAAATATTGACATAAATTAATATCAGACCTACTTATCTATATTATGCATTTTGCACATACAGTACATTTGACTTTTCTATTTTGACAGCAAGACCTTCCCTTCTGGCTGACTGGAGAACATGTTAAACCTATGCAGGCATGATAAGACTTAGCTTTAATATGTCATTATGCAATTTGTGTATAATATTATATGATATAAGTCACAAATTGTCTTTAGAAGACAGTAGCAAAAGCCGCTGCAGGTTGCTGAGAAGGGCATCTGTTACAACACTGAGAAGTGTCAAAGAGTCACAGCATCCATTTTCCTTCTTGCCTGCATGGGACAATTTACTGTATGTCCAGCCAACCCCAGGCAAGAGGGGGCATTTAGAGGTAAAGTGTTAGTACTGGTTAACAGCTGCACACATATTTATCCAGCGGCAGTAATTTGTGTCGAGGACAGCCTGTCAACAGATGTGACCCCATGAGACATGGCCTTAGCTGGTGAAGACAGCAAGAAGACGACACAAGCCGGATGAATGTAACAGAGAACTGTAAGCAAGCTGGGGGAGAAGACAATTGTCTGGACTGTGGAATATTTCTTTGTCGCAATCTGTGTCTTCTGTCATTTGTCTCTCATTTTCACAAGCAGGCGCACGAATGCGCACAGTAGCATAATCTCAATGCACTGGGGCCATTTCATTGGTGGGTCAGACTGAGAAAAAGACAGAAGTGGTGGAGAAAAAGTAATAAAGTACTGTTTGTCAATAATGAATCCACGCAACAGAATGATAAATGATTGCAATGAAATCAGAACTGGTTTAATGACAGCACAATTAAGACGCGTGTAATTGCAGGTGTGTCAAAGCAGGAACAATGTAATGAAGGTGGGGGGGGGCAGTGGTGAAAATCTATAGACGACGGAGCGAAGGAGAGATGGAATGTTAGTCCTAATGAGCCTCCAGCAGCGAGGGTAGGAGGCAGAGAGACCAGGTTTTCTGACAGAGTCTTATCTCACCTTCGGCCTAGAATAAAAACCCATTTTCCAACCCGAGACAATAAAGCACAAGGTAAGTGAACCTTGCACCCATGACACCCCTATTTAGAGAGAGGCCTCAGCCTAATATAAAAATGCATAACACCATCACTGCACCGAGAGGCAGTGTATGACAGGGATGAGCTACCTAATCTGATTATGTAGATAGGTGTATTGAATGAACGTTGCATGCACGTTACAAGACACATTGTTCTACTTCAAGTTCAAATCCAATATATTAGGACCTGGTTATGCTTTCAATGGTCATTGTCCACAGAGTGCAATTTCACCTCTACCTTAGTGTATACAAGGCCAGGGTTCCATACATACTAAACAAGGGTCCACATAAGTCTGATTTTTCAAGCGTGTGTACGTGATCACACATTCCACACTTTCTCACCAACGTTCGGTCCCTTGTGTTGAGTTGTACATGTGCAAGTGTCAGCTTCTTCTTTTGTCACGTTTGACCAAAACAAGAACTCCATCCATAAATCCAAGAAAGAAATCCATCAATTGTATGTTCAGATTACTAGCCACATTGTCACGGTTGCGAGAACCGTAAAAAAACTAGAAAGGACCGAGAGCGGAGACTGAATAAAAAGGAGTAACAAAAAGAGTCTTTAATGAACACAAAACAAGAGTTAACCAGTCCATGAATAAACAAAAAGCGCTGAGTCTGGCCGGCTGGTGAGGCGAAGCTCAGGAGTCGAAGGAAACTGGGGGGAAAAAAACGGAAACAAAAATGACCATTAGAAAAGGAGGTCCAAGAAACAAAAAGAGCAAACACAGAGCAACGAGGCGAGTTAGCAGCTGAGTAGCGACACGTGGTTACCGGACAAAAGGAGAAGACGCGCTGACGAGGAGAAACAGGAAACCCAGGCTTAAGTAAGGCTGCAACTGATTGGTGATGAGGAACAGCTGAGCTGATTGAAGTCCCGCCTCACCTGTCAGCCAGACTCCTAAAACAAAGGCAGAGACAACACTCCAGGGAGAACACAGGAAGGGGTAAGAAAATAAAACAGGAAGTGACATAGGAGCAACTCAAACCAGACATGACACACATGCTGTATTTCCAAACTTTATTAATATGTGATACAGATTTAAGAGTTTACATTCATAACCGCAAGTGTGTTGCATTTCGGTAGAACTTTGTCTTTCCTACTTCATCATACAGTGATGCTCAAGGTCCTAACAGAGTCCATAAATGAGAAGTTACTGCCCTATGATAAAGCAGAAGAAATGTGTTTATCTTCAATGTGTAGTAGAGCAGATAAACTCATTTAGAGCAAGAGTTAACTGTCAGGATGCACCTCAGTGCTGTCATGCTTGCTGCTGCAAGCTTTGAATTTACACTCATCCAAAGAGTTAATTTAATTGCCTTGTTTATAACCTTAAAGAGCAGGAGAGCGTGTGGAGCCGTGAATGTGCATGCATGCATGCATTTAAACAACTGAATGCTCTTTCACACTCACAGTGTGCATGTTTGCCTGTTTTGCCATCGAATTTATCTCGTTGCATGTTGACGTGAATGTGACAAGTGGCCACTCATCATTACTAAGTGGACTGAGCTTTGTGACGGGCATATCGGGCGCCTTCGGGAAAAAATCATCATGACTCATATAATGTGATTCTCCTCTGTTGTAATGGGTGACAAGTGTTTCCTGTCTGTCCACCCACCATTCCTCCATGAATTCTTCCAAGAGAATTGCCTCCCTAAGCGACGCCTTAGGGGACATGGAAGTAGATGTGATAAAAAAAGAAGGAGAGATCGACAGGGACACACAAAAGGAAGGCAGAGATTGTGCGGGCGAGGGGTGTGAGATGTCTATGTGCATCTTTTTCAGCCAGAAGATGCCCATGTATTTTCAAATTTCTTTTTTTTATTTGTTCACAAAGAGAACGCATAAAAATGACATGTCTACAGACCCTGGCAAAGGGAGATCCAAACAAGCAAACATCCGCCAAGAGCTAAAGCCTGCTGAATTAAATTCTTTCTGTGTCTCTGCCTCACACAGATGCACAAGCATTTGAAAACACATTAGTCAAATGTAGTGGGAATAAGTAGTAGCACACCACCATGAAGAAGACCAGTCTGCTGCATTTTTTTTCATGGCACAGATAATTCACAATTAATTCAATGCATTTTGCAGAGCAATGTCATGCTAAGTGAAAGTTTGTTGCAAATTTCTGCTCTGACATGTAGGCACATTTCGCTCACATGCGGTACCTTTTTACCTTTTACCTTTCTCAGCAGAGGACAACTGTAAATGCAAAACTCACATGTGAGGGAAATACTCCTCTGGCTTGTTCTTTTAAATGAAATAGTGGTAGCATGCCAGGCTCTGGCAGACTCTCTTAATTGCTCAAAACACTATGAAGTGTGGAAAAGTGCTATTTACCTGAAAAGTACACTTATCTAATCTCTTTTGAAATATTTTGTTTAGAAAAGCATCTCTCTGAAAGCCAAGACAATTAGTAGTTTCAGAGAAAATACTGGGTATGGTCCATGTTTCCAAAGGCTTTTGGGGATGATGTGCTCATTTGAGGATTTTGAGTTGGAATTTCGCACTGTTGTTAGAGATAGCAGGAGGCTTCCACAGCACCTGAAAAAGGAGATGCAAAGGGGGCATCATTTTATTCAGGGACTTAACAGGTTGTTCCAGTCTGAATATCATTATACCAAGTAGCTCATGAAGCAACTTTTTTTAGGTAATGGACAGACCTACATGTGCCAGAAAAGCTGAATTGCAACCTGATTTATTTATTTTTTACTTTGTTGCCTCAATGCCAGCCAGTCTGTTGGTTTGGCAGTGGATCAAAACCTTCTCCAATATTTTCATCTGACATGATGGCTTCACTGCACAAAATGCTGATACAAGTCAACAACTTGTAAAATGCTTAAAAGCATAACATTTGCCTAGAAATGATGTTTTAAATCAGGGCAGCTCAGAAATGATGTAGCATTATAAATAGACAAAAATATTAAATGATGCACACATTTGCTTCTGTCCTTATATAGAGTGTGAGTCTTTAACAATTTAGTATAAAAACTTTGGAAAACACTGCCCTTAAGATTAGACTATCAGGAGGCTCCATGTGTGGTATAGTGCATATATATTATATATAATGTATATGCATATATTATGCATATTTATTATATATGGTGCATATATACTGCTCAAAAAAATAAACACTTAAACAACACAATGTAAGTCAATCACACTTCTGTGAAATCAAACTGTCCACTTAGGAAGCAACACAATCAAGTTCACATGCTGTTGTGCACATTCAGCTATGTAAAGAACAAAATATTTAATAAGAATATTTCATTCATGCAGATCTAGGATGTGTTATTTTAGTGTTCCCTTTATTTTTTTGAGGAGTGTATATATATATATATATATATATATATATATATATATATATATATATGCACAACATACAGTATATATATGTGTGTGTATGTGTTGTGTTTGCATTCTCTGACATTGGACTGTAAGACAGCACCACCACAAGGCAATTTGCGCTGTGAAAAAAGCTATACTCAGCCAGCATTATTTGACAATGATGAAATGTGAGCCTTATATTTTCCTTCAGGTGTTTCAGACATTGTGCAAAAAAAAAAAAAAAAAAAAAAAAAAAAAAACTGTAAAAGGGTGATGGAGGCTCAACTCCTTCCCCAGCATTAGGGAGTATAAGCCCAGCAACTGTGTGAGTTTCCTTGGTAGTGCACATGAGTGAATGTGTGCATTTTGTATCTACTCTATGTGTGCAACTGCATGTGAGTGTGTGTGTGTGTGTGTGTGTGAGAGAGAGAGAGAGAGAGTGTGTATAGAGGCCCTTTATCAGATTCTGGCTGAGTGGAGCACAGAGGGATCGATAGAGCTTTGGCTTGAAACAGGGAGACAGTACCTGGATCTCAGCCGACCCCCACCTTTCCCCTCATTGATCTTCATTACCTCCACAGACTGGAGTGCAAGCAAGAAGGGCTGGACGCAGTGGCCCATACACACAGGAACACATACCACACACACACTCTCCCACTCACGTCCATGTACACGTATGTACACACAGACTGTACAGTCATAGTAATTTTTCTGACTTTGTGAAGCTGTAGGGGTGGCAAGACACAGCTGCTCACCTTCACAGGCAAATTAAACATTTTTAAAGAGAACATATATTCAGTCGAGTGAAACATTCATGGAAAGTTTTGCAGGATGCAGATCTGTAGTCTTTTAGGTCAAAAGGTCCAAAACAAGAAATTAAATTAAACCTTGAGTTGAGATCGTTTGGTCAGCGGCTGTTTTGAGGTCAAGAATGAAGAGTTAGGTTTTTTCACAGAATGATGACGCATTTGATTTATGACCACTGCAAGCTCTGCTTTTGAAAGGGTACTTCAATAATTTGGTATTGCACTTCATTTGAGAAAGGCAAAATACTTTTTCCAAGTAATACTTTCGGCTTAAACTCCTGAATAGTGGATCCTGCTGTACGCCTCCCATGATGCAATTCCTCAGGGGAAATGGTTTAAAACTTCACACATCTGTTTCCACAGGGCATGTTCACTGAGGTCATATCTGCAGCTCCTCTTCAATACAGCAATAACAAATAAACAATATTAAAGTGTGTTGTTAGCAAAAAACCCATATGCACTAATTACACTAATGTAATCTTAAAAGACATGAACATTTGTCCACATTTTTATTCATGGCTGATCCATTTTTCAAGCGCCAGACATTAGGAGAAACAAATGAAAAGGAAAGAAAGTGAAACACTGAAAAAACGCTGTCTACTCACCCATCCCTTTTGAACCTCTTGTTACGCCACAAAAAACTTGACATTTAACCATCCACAAACTGCAAATAAAATTGTCTCTCAAATAATTAGAATCAAATTACAAAGGATTTAGCCTGCCACACCTCAACACTAAATAATTATTATTAAAACTCCTGTTGGATAGTTCAACTGTGTAGGGGTTTACATCTTGACAATTGAGTTAAGCATCTTTTTTAGGTGTGGTGAAGACAGAATTCTGTTATTTTAAAAGTTCAGATATGATCATCATTTATCATACAATGCTCTGAAATAAAAGTACATAAGCCTCAATAACATTTATAATGTCGTGATAACACATCACCAAGGGAGCGTGTTGGCCTATCATCTATAACTTGAAAACATCTGTGAGCTGATGAATTGTGTGTTTGGATCATTTCACACTGTAATAGCTGATGACTGTGGCTGTATCATGCTAAAAAAATATTATCCCATGCATTGTTCTTCCTCTCATTAGTCTGTCCATACTTTGAGTGATCTCCTCCCCATACCATTACCACATTTATCCACCCATTCATCAAGATATGAGACGAAAGGTCAACTTTTCTGTTCAAACGATAGGATTATTGTGGCTGCTTCATGTTGCACACAGATGTTATCATGAAACCATGAATGCCCTTCTCAGAAATCTTTAAATTTGTACCTTATAATTGCTTTATTTAAAAGTCATTTGAGAGGAACAGAAGGTTTCGCCATCTTTCAGCTTTTACATGAATTAAAAGTGACCAAAATCAGAGCAATCTGAGTTTCCATTAGACCTAATTTTTATTTCAAATTTTAAGTAGGATTGAAACCCTGAAGTGATCGGAGTTTGATGTTGATGATGAAACAGTCATGTCTTCCACTCTATGTGACCTATACACTTTTGAAAATGTACCAACCCTCGTTTTATAGCTTCTGCTTCTATTGTGTGACATTTCTCTTTCCAAGCTAGGACATCCAGTTTCTGTCAACTGTGTATGTCTGATGTTCCTTCTCATCCTCACCTCTTCAGTCATTGCCGCATCAAAAAGGATGCAACAGTACACTATTTTATTTTTAGATGACAATCTTTCTGTCATTAATCCATGCATAGACTTGACCAATTATTTCAACACACCAGCCAATGAGTTTACATAAAAGCATATCTTTAATCTACTTTATAATTATTCAATCATAACTTTACTGAATGCTAGCTAGGGGGCCAACATTCAGTGAAGCAGCAGATGATCAATCTGCGCTCTATTGACCTTTATTAGTTACTGCAGTGTAATCAGTGGAGTCTGTGCTGTCTCCTCTCAATAACATCCATCCTCATGGTCCTCTCCTCTCCTCTCCTCTCCTCTCCTCTCCTCCGCTCTTGCTGCTCTTTTAAATCCTGTCTCTCACACTGTATCCGTGTATCTGTTTGTCTACTCTGTATCTTACAATCCACAAATCCCTCTTTTATATACACTCACTGACCACTTTATCAGGTACACAGGACACCTATAAAGTGTTGCTCTGCTGCTCTAGCCCATCTGCTTCGAGGTTTGACGCGTTGTGCATTCACAGATTGTCTTCTGGAAACCATGGTTGTAATGAGCGCTTACTTGAGTTACTATCATTTGAGCCAGTCTGGTCATTCTCTTCCAAAGAACTCTTACTCACTAGATATTTTCTCTTTTCTTCTCTTTCTCTTCTCTTTTTTTTGGATAATTTCTGTAAACATTAGCTATGGTTGCTGGTGAAAATCCCAGAAGATCAGTAGTATTTCTGAAAGACTCACCCCAACCTGTCAGGTACCAGCAATCATGCCGTGGTGATTGAAATCACACTTTGAACTTCAGCAGGGTGTTTTGACCATATGACCATGCCCCAATGCATCAAGTTGATACAATGCATTATTTAAAGCAAACAAAGAAATTTGTTGCCTTTTTGGGATATTGATGGCCTTTTTTATGAAATAATTTTTTTTAAAATCCTGTTTCCATTTGGAATACAACATCAATAATTAAACATGACTACATGCTTTTTTTTCTTGTGACACTGATGAAATTACAGTAATAATGTCGGCGCTTCATCAGCAGCATCCTCCCATCCACAAACACAATTTGTTAACTCATAATTATTTTACATTGAATAATATATTATAATATTGAATAACAAGGACATATGAACATAAATCCCACATTACATTATGGTGATTCACACCATTATTTTGTCAGTGGTTAGAGGTTATTAAATATGGATGGCCTTCTCCTCACTTATGAGAAGATTGTGTCAAAATACAATATCCTCATGACACCTGGGGATTATGTGAAAGTCTTTGGAGCAATACCCTCTGGAGTGTGCAGACTGTTTAAATCTCAGCCAAGGATTAATGTCCAATTGCTCGTGTTATCTCCGATATACACTCTCATTGGCCAAATTTGTTTTCCCGTTATTCTTTTTATAACAGCAAATCTATAGGAGCTCTGTTCAAAAGACCTGTGACTCAAATCCCCTTGTGGTTTCAATGTGGAATCAATTTGCAGATGACAGTGCATGGAAGAAGGCCTGGCTTTAACTTAATTGTGACTTAATCATTAACAAAATTAAGGAAGTTCCTTTAAAACGTATTCATTACCAACTAAAACTATGTCATCATACAGTTGAAGGTCTAAAATGTTAGAGTGCTACATATTGGGGGCATGTATTGTCTCTCATTTTATTTTAAATTATTTATTAATTATTTCCATGAATTACAAAATGCAACACATTTTAGTCATGCTAAAATTAGAACGTGTTAAAATACTAAGTGTGAAGAGCAATACAAGCAAAGCAAATTAAAGTTGTCTTTGTTCAGGGGAAATTGTTCAAAGTAACATGTAATAATTTCAAGACTTTGAATAACTCACCACCCAAGACTGTTTAAAGACACCAAAAGCAAACATATGTCTCTCACCAGTCTCCTCGATGCCAGATATTTAATGCATGCCATGGAATAGCAGGAGGAAAAGTAAGGAAAGAGAACAAGTGATGATTGGTGGTGTATTGAATAAAGGAAGGCTCTTAGGTGCCATCCTCCCCCTGTGGCTTAAGTTAATTCACTTCCATCCCCGTCCCATCAAGCCCCACCTGGAATTAGACAGCATCAAAGACCAACTGGAAAACACTAAATGAATGTAACTCAATTGTTGCTGGGTCATCATTGATTGTTTGCCCGGAAAGATGTTAGAAGAGAGACAAGACACTTATTCTCTCCATCACTTGCACTCTTGGAAATCACTTTTGTTGTGCACGCATTTATGTGCCTATTAGGATGGAGAACCTTCTGTGCATCGAGTGTGCACTTGCACACTGAAAGCACCAATTACACGCAAACAAATTTCACAAGAAGGGATAAATTACATGAGCTCCTTTGTCACATACAACAACAGATGATATCTATACAGGTCATAAAGGCTGTTATACATTTAAAAACACGCAAGTCCAAACAGCAAAGAGACACACATTGTCCAAATGAAAAGTGAGTCCAAATGAATGAGAAAAAAAAATGAGAAAAAGACCATGACACTTGGAATCAAATAATCGCACAATCAAATCTAGATTTACCATGAACACTGCAAATAAAGAAAGACAATTTTCCCCTCTTTCCACCTGTACAAAAGACTCTACTGTTCTACATTTGAACAACTGCAGTGTAACTTTACCTCTAGTACATGGCTCAACAATAACAAACAAGAAAAACATAAGGGACAAACTTCACAGAGAGCTACTGTTAAAAGAAGCTCTGAAACAAAATACCTAATCTGACACTTTGATGGCAGATGTTCACAGGAGACAAATGCTGTGATCACTTTGTTACCTGAAATAAGACTTGGGGCACAGGTGAGGGGAAAAAAAAACAATCGTGTTGATGTAAAAAGTGATTCATAAAAACCCCCACACACAATCACAGAAAAGGAAAAAGGGTGTCAGCACAACAGGAGGGGAACAGAGTACCACTTCAGTGTCAGCCACACATGACAAAATAGCACCAATTATTGGTGAGATGTCTCAGAGAGGCATCAAGCCTGATGCCGATGACATAAGAGAGTCGCTCCTTCAACCACAGAGGAGCTGCACTGTTTACACATCATTAATATAAAAACACTCGTCACATTGTGGACATTAAGGAACAAATTAAAGATGAGATTTTACAATTTAAAATGACATATTCTTGTCTTGAAAATACACCTTTTTTTTTGTTAAATAAACAGAGTTTAGAGGCCAAAGAAGCACACTTGCTTGTTCAATTAAGAATCACTAATATTTCCTATTTAGGTTCTATGAGCACTGACACCAGCCGCACAGGAGAGAGGCCAGATATTAGCGGAAGACATAACAGCAACCTCCAAAGACTGACAATCAATATTCATCATGCTGACAACAGTTTTAGAGTTTGTAGAATAAAACAAAATACAGTGCATGCCGAGACATGAATGCATAGCTGACAACAAACAAATCTTATGTTACCTAGGGGCTTATGTTACTTTCCAAGGGTAGTTTAAAGAGCCAACAATTCTTGTGGAGCACACAAACTGTGATTGAATAATGTTCACTCAGGAACACTTAATTAGCATTAATTATTAAACCATTTATTTTAACAAATGGAAAAGGCAGTTAGACTTGGCAATGATTGCTCTGTTCTGCAGATGCTTCCTGGATTGGCCAAGCAACATGCCAAGCCAAAGAGGGAGTGCACTGCAGGAAATCCCCGATACATGAAGGACCGCAAGCAAGACACAGATAATTATTTTAAACTTTTGCCTGTTAGAATTTGATCTAAAAACGGTAGAGGCTGCGGTTGCTGAGTGAGTCGGTGGAGTGGCAAGTAATGTGTGAGGGAGGAGTTTTATTTAAATGGATGATTACAGCTGGGGCGCATGACTGTATGAACACAAGCCTTCAGAGAACCAAAAGTAAAAGTGGTAGGCTTTTTTAATAACAGCATATTTTCTTTTAGATCTTTTATGAGGAGCCCACATAAAACAAAATATGCTGCCCGTTTATTTATTTTTATTGTGTTTAATTAATGTTATGAGATTTTTTTTGTTTGTTTGTTTCCAAGTTGATTTTTTTTTTTTTTTGTCTTGGAGGCAACATCAAATTGTGTTCTGAACCGAGGTTCACCAGCCCTGGTCTGGGTAATGCTATAAATTGTTCTGTACTAATTATAAAGACACAAATGTATGAAATGATTTACTGTTATCTGTTGGATTGGTACAAAGACTGATGATGAAGCCGTCAATCAAGTGATGGAGCTATTGGAGTGAACAATTGGATCCCTTTTTGTTTGTGTATTTATTTGGAATAATTCTACCCAACAGTATTTGTCTATCATTTCTGTAAGCTTAAAAGTTTCAGTCCTTTTTTTATGTGTTCTCCCCACTATGTTGTGTCCATGTCGCTTCGGTGCACACATGGCATCTTGCTGATTACTATTTGGAGCCAAAGAGAATCACAGCTGAAATCTCATTATCAAAAAAAACAGTGTGATTTAAAGACAGTATCTGTGTTCCTTAGCACAAAGTTTTAGAAGTCAATTCAAGGTTTCACTGATTTATTGCTAAATTTATTCTAACTTCTGCATGACCAACATTCACTCAAATTAAAGCCCAAAGATATCTCATCGTGTCATTTTAAAATCTAACTTAATAAGATCAATATATGGAGCCAAAGTGTATGGGAATGTGTTGCTGTCCAAGTTATATATGCCAGCAAAGAATCGGACTTCAGTTTTAATGTCCATGCTTGATTAATAGATATGTCAAGCTTTCTCTTCTTGGCCACATCCATCTCAGTCAAAACACTGAAAAGGTCAATATCATGACTCAAATCACTGACATGTTTAATAGTCTTCTGAACAGACGGCAGTGAGTCATGTATCTGTTTTCAGAAACTCACCAGGATCTTGGTTGTTCTTTTAACTTTGCACGGGGCTGGCTCGAGCAGAAATGTGTGGACGAATTCTCTCCTTCATTTACTTCCTGTGCATGTCTGTGACTGTGCCACAACGTCGCCAATCAGTTTCACATTCACACCATGATACACCCTCTCACACCATCAGTGCTACAGCCTTTTGTAGTTTATCACCTGACTCCACTGAGCATGCATTACAATTGCCATGGTAGTTAAAAGGCCTTGCTCTGACTGGCAGGAGTTGATTAATAGTAGTGTGTGTGTGTATGTGTGTGTCAACGCATTTTCTGTGGTCGAGAATCACAGTTAGAATAAAGACCAGCCAACTCTTCTGTCCAACGCTGTGCTCTGATCTTAAAAGATGCAGCAAAACAAAAAAGCACCTCTGCTCCTTTACTGTGGCATTTTGATCAAGTCCTTTGTCAAGGAGGACTCATTGTTTCAACGCTAAAACATAACAAGAGGTTATTTTAAAATTCAAAGAGGTTGTAGATAGGAGCAGCAGCAAAGGCACTTAAAACACTTAGCTGAGGGGAAAAAAAAAAACCTAAGGCTCTGGCCTCAGTGCTTATTGGAATTATTTTTTGTTAACTTTACTTATTATTTTTATTGTTTTATTTTATTGTATCTTTTATTGTACCATTTTGTTATAAGCCACAAAACATACCTATGTCATTGCTGTGACTTACATATATGCACCCTTATTTGAAATAAAAAGAGTGATTTAAAAAAGCAATAGACATCCACAAAAGTGTTCTTCTTCTACTTCTATCGGCTTTTCTCTTTAGGGTCACCACAGCAGATCATCTGCCTCCATCTTGTCCTATCCCCTGTGTCCTCTTCTGTTATAACTGTCCTCATGTCACTCCTTCACAACATCCACATAAGAATAATTAGGCTATTACCCACGTCAGCCTGTCAAAAGGATGATGTATTTTTTTATCACAGCTTGAATCTCATTTGATCTTGAGTTAAACCAGAGATGTCAGATGATTAGATATGTTTTTGTATGTACAGTATAGGCTCATAAAACCCTCAGTAATATTAATATTCATCTATAGACTTCTTACCTGCAGACTTTTGAACTGGTGTATTCCACAGACAGTCATATGGCCAGATTGATGTCATTGGGTTTGACACTTTTCTTGAATTAAATCTACTAATCTCACAAGGTGCTGGAAGTGACCAATAAGTGGATGCTTGCAGAATAGGTCTCATATGTGAAGAAACCAATCTGAACATGATCATCCCATAATCCCACTTGTTGTGCATGCAGTCCCATCACTTGGTATCATCCTTCATTGCATTATTATGCAGGCACAGGCTGAAGGCAAGATAATTGAAGATCATTTCTGAATATCATCATGCATTATTTATAATATGAGAGGTTACATAATGATAAACGTCCAAATACAAGGTGTAATTCGTTTTTCATGGACCTTATACATGAATCACAAAGGCAATTTAGGTCTGCAGAACATGCATTAACAAGGTCAACGATTACTTTGTGAACGTCCAATTACTAATCCTCCAATTATTGATAGACAAGAGACATCAGTGACGGCTTAATCACAAAAAGCCAAATTTTCTGCTCTAGCAGACAACAGAACAATGTGGCACAGCATTGCATCCAGCTCACTGCTCCCTCAAACACAACAATCACTGCCAAATTGAGCAGTTGCTCTGTGGAATATCAAATTCTGACCTACTCAAAGTAGCAGATGCTGTTCTTCCAGAGCACAGAACTTCTCTCTTCATCTATCACACATGCCGTTGCACAAGTGTTTCAACATTTACAGAAGATTGTTTTGATAAGACAAATTAAACAAGTCTGCAAAATGTTGTACCAGTCTGGTAAATGTTGATCAGAGTGGTAATTTCGATTATTTCATAGTAGCCACAGGAATTTAGGGCAAAACTTTACCTTACGGTACAACAACAGTAATATAGAAATAATGTGGTAATTATTTTCTAATGGGGGGAAAATAATACTCTTATTTAATAATTATTTTATATTTAATCTTATTTCCAATAATAATAGCTTGGTAATGATAATTACCAAGAAGAACTGCTTGTCATCGGTGTAGTATCTTCACTTTAAAATGTGTGTGAAAGATTACAAAGTTGAAATTCATCTTTCTTAATGCCCCACACATTTTGTATTGATATTATTGAGTTATAACTTGGTGATTGTTATAGAAATAAGATTAAACAACCATAACATTACTTCCTTATTACAAATATTACACCACTGTTACTGTACTGTAAAGTGTTTTATGTTCCATGAAAATAATTTACTTATAAAGAGTCACATTGTTTATGCATTTCACTGTAAGATAATACAAAATGTATGTTCTTTTTTTTAAAAAAATATATTGTTCTTGGACAGTTAGCTATATAAAAACTATGACTGGCATTGGTGGTTATAGATGTATGCCCCTGTACTAGAGGAAAGTATTATAAATATTCTATAAATGCATAATAATGCCAAACTATGGTTTAAACACTTGCGTTTATGAGCAAATAGTATGTTCACATTAGTCAGAGGCATGACGAACTTACGTCAGTGGTAGGTCAAGTATTAACAAGGAGGTAATCAACAAATCACGCATTTTTGCCATATTAAAGGTTGCTTGATTGGTTGTAATCAGTGGTTCTCAGCATAAGTCAGCTCACAGTTTTGTGTTTTTCCAGGAAACAAAAAAAAAAGATATGTGTTCACATGCTCAGCCAATCAGTCTCTCAGCATAAATTTGCTCACACACAGTTTTTGTGTTTTTTCTTTTTTTTTTCTTCTAAAAAATCTCCAGACAGCTTGACAAACCTTTCTTTTCGCACACACCCACTCCATGTGAAATATGTGTAATAGACAAAGAGAGACAGAGAGGGAGGGGAGAGAGAGAGAGAGAGAGAGAGTAAGACATTGGTGACCTCCTCGAGGGAGCATCTTGACATCATCCACAGTGGCGGGGAAGACATGACGCTGTCACAACATAAGCCGATGAGGTGGCCAGCTGGGTCGCTGTCACCAGCTCTGACACACTAGGGAATGACCCGTGCTGGAGCAATGGCTGTGACAGTAAAAGGATGTGTTGTGTGGCAGGCTGGGGTAGAAACAGAATGAGTGGTGGGATGGTTGTTTGTTTTGGATGATCGTGATGACAAGGGACTAGTCAGGATGACTGTGTGAACACTGATGGATGCAGCATTGTTTGGATATTTGTTGTCAAACACATTTCTGACCTGACAAGTGAAAACCAGTGTAGTTTTTTTTTTTTTTTTCTTTAAATGCTCACAGGAAACATTAGCACCACACTCCCCATAAACCCCTTTTAGCAGTAGACAGAAGCTTGCGATAATTTTTTTGTGGGAAGAGTGATTCATAAGTATTAAGATCCCATTTTCATTGACTCACCATGCAGATAATAAACGTGTCACTTAGTTTTATTTCCCACATTAATGGGACTTTGCCGCTCATTTCGTGACTCCAGCATCATCAGGATATGCGTAAGTCTGCTCAACCAATCATTCTGAGCCTGCTTTAATGTTTTGGGGCTCTGCCCTTTTAAAAAGACAGATGCAACAAGATTTACTGCGTCTCGCATTGCCACCAAATATGGTTCAAACTATCCAGGTATGAGAAGATGAACGCAATGTGGGGAAGAGAGGAGCGGATCCACTGACTTGACTTGGGCTGAGCATATGGGCAAAAATTTTTCAGATCAGAATTGAAGATAAAGTTTTGTTCTTAAATGATAACGGAATAAGGTTTGAAAATGACTCAAAGACAGGAAAAAACATTAAAAGGAGAAACATTTCACATACTGTATCTAAGGCCTTTGTTATGTTGATATTGAAGAAACGTATGATATACTTTATTGTTATTGAATTATTGCCCATCCCTACTTCTTCATTTTGGTTTGGTTTTTGACCCTCTGCACTTTCATGTGTGTCTCTGCGATACACTGACCTTCCCGTCTGAATGACCCTTGCGAACCTACATTATTAAGTTGGTCTCTTTTGAATGGCTGACTCTAATTCTGCCCAGCTGGCTCCCAAGAGTGAGTGGCTTTAGGTATCTTTCAGTCTATTTTGGATATTTGCTAAAAAAAAAAAAAAAGACATCTGAGTCACACTCCAGTCAGGGGGAAACTGCGGCGCTTCACCTCCAAAACTTTGAGAATTCATTGAGGAAATGTGATCTTTTCTGTATTCAGACAGAGAGTATGCAGTGCAGTCATTCAGGAAATTTAAAGTCTTGGCAATGTGTGGTAGCTGATTTTGTTACTAAGAGTTCAGTCAAGGTCAGTCTTCTTCTTCCACACAAAAAAGAAAAGCAAGGAGGATGTAGCTTCCATACTGTGCACAGTGATGGGTATGATTAACATTTTATCGATACTGATACCAGTACTGCTTAGTGATATCCTTGATACTTCTCTATCACTTAGAGTAGAGAATGAGAGATGTGTGATGAGTGCAGAGCTGTGAGAAAAGCGTTCTTAGCAAGTTATGTTACATTATTTGGATTGATTCCTGTGGCTGCTGCTTGACTGACCTTTTCCACACAAAGTTTTAACAATACTTGGCCCAACTTGACTTGAATCTACTTGATATGGGCATCAAGCATGTTGCCTTCTCATTACTTCATAGTGGGTTCGTCATAGCACGACAGCACAAAACTACTGTGATGTTGCTTTGGGTGGCTCCGTCCAGCTAAAATCTGGATCCTCTCATCAGCCACTAAACACAGGAACATGTCTGTGAAGATTCTCAGTCATCCAGGTCATGGTATCCAAAGTGTAGTAAAAAAATGGCCGAATCAGCCATTTGGAAGAACAAACTACCTAACACAGAAGCAGAACAGCTCAGACTAAAAATTTCAGCAGTCCTTGCAAGTGCTAAAGCACCACCTTCCAACCTCACCCCTCAAGAAAGGAAGGCCCTGACGTCTCTGCAGAAGGACCAGGACATCACCATTCTGCCAGCGGACAAAGGGAGGTGCACAGTAGTTCTCAATACAACGGATTACCACACCAAGATGGTCAGTCTCCTGAGTGACTCCGTCACCTACGAGCCCTAAAAACGGGACCCCACCAGCAGATACAAGAAGAGGGTCATTGACTATCTATCACAACTGGAGAGAGACAAGGTCATCAATGTACCGTTTTACCGCTGACTGTACCCTGGGGAATCAATTCCATGCATCTATGGACTCCCCAAGATCCACAAGGAAGGAGCCCCACTCAGACCCATTGTGAGCAGCATCAACTCTGTCACGTATAACATAGCAAAACACCTCGCTACCATCCTGGCACCTCTGGTAGGTAATACTGGTCACCACATCAGGAACTCACAGGATTTTGCTGAAAAGATCAAGGATTTGAGACTCGAGGCAGATGAAACCCTGGTTTCCTATGATGTCACCTCCCTCTTCACTTGCATTCCCACCACAGAAGCTGTGGAAACTGTAAGGAGGAGACTGGTGCAAGACCACACGTTACATGAGCGGACCAACCTTTCTCCGGAACAGTTATGTTCACTGCTGGACCTCTGCCTTAACACCACCTACTTCCAATATAGGGAATGTTACTATAGGCAGAAACATGGTTGTGCCATGGGCTCACCTGTGTCTCCCATAGTGGCCAACTTATACATGGAAGAAGTAGAGAGGAACGCTCTGGACACTTTCCATGGATCCCCTCCAAGCCATTGGTTCAGATATGTAGATGACACATGGGTAAAAATCAAGAAGCAGGAGGTCGACCCCTTCACTGAGCATATCAACAGTGTGGACAACAACATCAAATTCACCCGTGAAGATGCTAAGGGGAACCTTCTGGCCTTCCTAGACTGTTCAGTCCACATTGAAACCGACGGAAGTTTAAATGTGGAGGTCTACAGGAAACCCACCCACACTGACCAATACCTCCTTTTTGACTCTCACCATCCATTACAACACAAGTTAGGAGTAATTCGGACCCTTCACCACCGAGCAATGAGGGTTCCCACCAGGACAGAAGGCAGGATGAAGGAACAGAAACACATCCGGGATGCACTCAGGAATTGTGGCTATCCTAACTGGGCCTTCACAAAAACCTCAAACACAAAAACAAACACACCAAAAGAGAAAAAGGATCTCCCCCGCAAAAATGTTGTTATCCCCTACGTGGCCGGCGTGTCCGAAAAACTTAAGAGGATTTTCAACAAACATGACATTCCGATACATTTCAAACCGGACAACACCNACAGACAATAGCCAATATCTAACGACCCTTTGACGACCTAACGACTCATCTGACCTTTTAGTTAACAACTCACAACCCCTTTCCTATCCAAACCACACCCCATGGACCAAGAACCTGACAGAGTTTATAAGTCCCAGACTCTCCACCAGTCAAACAGAACTGAAGAAGCCTCTTGGATGAGAGGCGAAACGTCTTCAAGAAATTCAACTAAGTCCAGTTGCCTTTTTTTACTACACTTTGGATAAACACAGGAACGTCTGCACGGAACGTCCCTAATGGAAAAACAAAAAAATGGAGTCGAGCTGAGCTGAGTAGTCCAAGAAATGTATAATGGAAAAGTGCTGTTTGTCTATGGCACTATTAAGTACATAAATTAGGTTATTAAAAGTGATACCAACAGCACTTTGAATTACACATTAACCATAATGAGGTGGTAACTTAAGTCAAGCTTCTATCAGTTTCAGAGCCAGGAGGCTGCACAGAGCCACTGCAGTTCTGTTAGCAGCAGAGACGTTAATTTGAATAAACATAGGGCCAGAGTAATAAAACATGCTGTGCTGCCACTGTTTTGTAAGTTACAAAAACAAAATTATACAAAAAGTGCACTGTCATTTACTGATTCACAAACATTGTAAAGCTAATTTAGAATAAAAGTGCTATGTATATATATATATATACCTGTCAAAAGGTGGTGTCTTTTGACTGGTAGTGTATATGTAGGTCAATTATGTGCTGTTTTCATTACCATTTACTCATACCTTAATGAGCAGTTCACTTCCAGCTATCTAAAAAGACACAGTTAAGTAAAAAAACACAACCCATTTTCCCAAAGTGAAATTTTACTGTTGGCACAATGATCATCATGATGAAATATATATATATATATATGCACAGAAACCACACATGAGTATAAAATGGTGTTCAGGTCCCACGGCACAATTATGATGTTCAACTGTAATTAATTAATGGCAATGTCTGTATACATCCATTGCCCCAACCTCATTTAGAGTCAGGCCATATGAGATAAATAGGCTCATCATGATTGGTTGAGCATGTCTATGTATACCCAGTGTGTTGAAGTGCAATAATGAAGAGCTACAAGCAATCAGGCCCCCTTAACTTTGACATGGAAATACCACTTCTTTATTTTTACGAATAGGCTGAAAGTGATTTACAGTAAATAATAAATGTGTCTGTCAGTTAAATAATGTGTTTTCAGATAAAACCTCTACTAACACCAAACTGTGTGGGTTTTCTTGGATGCTCCCTCAACTTGCCTTCCTCACAGAGGATGTGGCTGATATTTTTAAAGGGAGAGACAAGATCCTCTGTTTTTCTGTCTGCTTAACATCTCTCACCTCTTCTCTCTCTTCCACTCTCTTTGCGTGACATGGGAAAAAACAATAAAATGATGGAACATCAGCATTCTCTAGAGGCCAATGGAGGTCATAACATATTCTTTATAAGACGGCATTCATCTTTCTGTCTGATCTCGCCCCCCCCCCACCCCCGGCCCCTCTTCTGCCTTCGCTCAATGCACGACAGTATAATATTTATTGCAGAAACCAGCCTTGTACAGACTGTACTATTTTGAGCAAGGTGGAATTTTTTTTTTTTTTTTTTTTTTTTTGAAGAAGTGCCTGGTTTTATGATTAAATTAGAATCAACTAAGAAAACCTGCTTTGTGGCTGTAGGGAAGTTAGGAATACTATATGTCACACCCTAACTGAACATGGGTTCAGTATAACTACCACCTAACATGTTCCCATAATAGTTTTAAATGTTATCCATCAAGTTCATTAATCTATACATTGTGCAGGTTTATCAGCTATGTTTTTTTTTTCATTTATGGTATATAGAAACTAAAAGGAAAAAAAACAAAACAAAAAAAAACAAATAATAACAAAACAAACAGGGCTGGAGCTGTTCAGACAGATCCCTCCCTCGTGTGGAATGTGGCTGTTTGTTTGCCATGACAACATGTACACTGTCTCCTGCAGGGCCTGGCTGTCAGGGATATGTTTGTTTAGTTTTTGTGTGTGTGTGTTGGGGGGGTATTACGTGTGTATGTGTGCATGTCTTTCTATCCTTGTGGGGACATTCTGACTTGCATGGACATTCGCCTGGTCCCCACAATGTTAAATGTCTTTTTCAGGGTTAAGACCTGGTTAGGGTTTGGTTAGAATTGGGTTTAGGTTAGGTTGTGATGGTTAAAGTTAGGGTAAAGGGCTAGAGTGTGTGTTTTGGAGTTTAAATGTAATGCCAATGGTAGAGTTTTTTGTTGTTGTTTAATATGAGTTTCCAGAAGGTTCTCTTTAAACCGTCAACACTGCATCCTTCCACTTTTGGTTTAAAACCTTTCATTAATCACTCCTTTATTTTGAATGAGCCAACATCAAATCCATGGTTTATTTTTTATATAAATGTACACTCATCTCATTGCATTGTAGCAGAGCAGTAAATGCAAGCTGAGGAAGCAGACGGACACAAAGTGGGATAAAAAGGTTAAATGCCTGAACCCAGGACACTAATGTGTTCACAAATATGGACTAGACTTCAGTGCCGATTGACATTCGCTTTATAACATTAACAACATTACACAGCTCTGTCATCTGTCAGGTCAACAGGCCGCCTGCCGGCTTCATACCCTTTTCTTTATGCAGTCATCATCGCATCACTTTTCATTCCCACGTCTGTAACACTTTCTTTTCTTTTTCTTTCATTTCATGTCACTGTTCACTGTTTCCATTACAATACCCCAAGGCAGGTTGGCACATTCAGTACAAGTGCAGGTGGTACCTGCCACTGTATGAGAGCATAAGTGTGTATGTGAAGCTCCACCCACCCTCCCGTTCCTCAATTCTTCCAGTAGGTCCACACCTTAGAGCCGTCCACCTAAAAAAAATGCAGGTGAGACGGAGCTGCTTAGCATCGACTCCAGGCCCTGTGGGACACAGCTCACCTTCCTGGCCTCTTTTCACAGAGTCCCATTGTTGAAGGTAAGCTGCTTTGTTTCTTTATTATTTGAATTCTTTTATAAGGATTATTAGATCAATTCAATTTTTAAAATTATTTTACATAGAGTTTCAGCTTAATTCCAGATGAGCAGTAGAGGAATAAAAGAGGACAAAAGACAATGTAAGAAATGAGCATCAATGGAGAGGCAAGAATATTGTCGATTCTCTTCTTATGTTTATCACACAAACAGGGAAGATATTTTATGTCAAGCAAAGAGCATAGCCTGGGTTCATTCACAGGAATGAGATTTAAGACAGATAAGTTGAAGCGATGAGGATAAAACAAACAACAAACACAAATCGACTTTTTCTGACTTAAGTGAAACTGTAGGGAAGTTAGACTAAATGTACACATGTAAGACTGACAGAAGAAAGAAAAGCAGAGCAGGAAGAAGGGAGGTAATAAGATGCACTGACTCATGCAGACAATAGTGTGGGTATATTGAAGTATTTGCAACTGGTTAAACCTGTAGAGTGAGTCACAGTTAAGGATCTATCATTTATCTCTCAGAGGAGGTGGCTCTACACACAAAGCCTTAAACAAAGCCGGAGGTACTGTATAATGATGGTGGATCAAGGGTTGAACGTCAGTGTAGCGCAGTGGAGGAGTTATTAGCACCAGTGCCTCAAAGCAAGAAGGGTCTCAGTTCGATTGTCACTAGTACCAAGGCCTCACTGTGCAGAGTTTATATGTTCTTCCCGACTGTGTGTGACTTTTCTCTGGGTACTGTGGCTAAGTCCTCCCACAGTCCAAAGCCAGTGGTTTATTGGAGACTATGGAACTGCCAGTCGTTGCGTCACGTTAAAGCCTTCAGAAACACTACTTGGCCGTATTGATTTTTACCAGTCAGAAGTTCAGAGCTATCACCTTAAACCAGGTTCCTATTCAATGATACCAGTTGTCAGCTACACTGGTGTCCACTCATATGTGCTCTACCTCATCATTTATTTACCTCTAAATGGGACCAGAATTCACAAAAAGTGCTCTATTGAAGACCTGAAACAGCAGTTGAGACCATTGAATTATCATGTAAATGTGTCCCCCCTGGTGGCTATTCTCTATATTCTTACTTTTAAATTGGTTCCAACAAGGGAACCGTAAGACTAAGTCCATTATTATGTACAGTCTGTGCTGGTGACCTGTCTACATTGCTTCCTGTTAAATGCCATCTTTGTTTTATTCCTGTACAGATATAGTCTATTCACATAAGTATAAAGTGATACATGTTTCAACCGAGAATTGTTCTGGCACACTGTAACATCCCTACATCACATGTCACACACATGTTGCTGAAGGTGTTTAGGGTTGATGACGTCTCATACTGTCTAGACCAAGACTATGACTCTAGGGGGATGCACTCGAGCTGTGTTTGCATTACAAGGAGTAGTTAGGAATCAGACGCATCACATAAACCCGTGGATTCTCCGTTGAGCATGATACATCAATACATCTCGATTGTCACCACAGAAAGAGAAAAAAATAAACACTCTGTGGAGAGACAGACAAGGCTGTCTGCTCTTGGCGGGGATGGCAAAATTGCAATCTGGAGCAAATGTGGCAACAAATTGTGTTCCACCTTTGCCACTTTCCCACGGCATGATATACTGTTATCTCTCTGAGTTTCTTTTGCTGTCTGCTGAATATCACCTCAGTGTTCTTCTATGTATATGTGTGGATAAGTTTTTAAAAGGAAAATTCAGAGTAATTACACTGTGCATATATTTCTAGAAGTTAATGTGTGTTTGCATCTGTTTTTTGAAAAATGACATGCCTGGGGATTAAAGCTATTACTCTTTAGAGCCTTTTTCAAGCTACAAACTGGAGGAACAGCATTGCCTCAAAGGCCGAAACACGTTTAAAGGTGAATATTACTGGTTGTAGTAGACACTTAAATAAAGCGAAGGTAAAATCATTGGTGATTGAGAGTGTCTGTGTTGGGACTATGAAAACATCTATTGAGTCAAATCATTTTATGCTGTGTAATGCAATAGTTGGGAATAGAGGATGAGGGAGAAAATAATAATTTGACAGCTCAGTATGTCTGTAGTGAAGCCAAAACACTGTAGTGTTTCTGAACTCAAATATTTGGGATTAGACCAGGCAGAATCAAAATGGAACAGTGGATCTGTTACCTAACCAATTCCCTGCCAGGCTGTGAGCATTCATCAAAATAAGATGCACATTTTGACAAGAACCATTTATTTATTTGTTTATTGGTCATGTTTCTGAAAGAAATCATTGGGAATACCTATGTAGCAGTCCCTCCTTAGACTCCCATCTTTAAAGTCTGTCAAGAATCCCACAATTAAATCCACCACTAATATCACCAATGATACGATGTCCTTTAAGAGTTAATTCAAGTCTGCAACAGTTATTTGGGATTACAGTGACGTGACACTGTTCAAATTGCTGACTGATAGAGTTGAGAGCATTGGTTTGTCATTTCTAGCATAGTGAGGCTCCCAAGATGACTCACTCACTGATGTGTAATGAGTCATTTCTGAAAAGGTATAGCTCTGTGTAAACAGAAACCAGCGGTGTCTGGAAATGTTTGTGAGAGTGGTGTCTGGTTTCCTCTGGGGGAACTACATTTTAATATTCCTTTTCATTTCTGATCATTTATTCAGCTTCTTAGGGTAGAGGAATGCCACAAGTCAAAAGAGGCAGCACAAGCCTTTTGTAATATTGCTATTTTAGTTTTTATGGAAGCAGAAAAAAAAACCATGTAACTGGGGAAAAATGACAGAACCGTATGTCAAAATATGTAAAATAAAGTCTTTTTTTTTTCAATGTATGATACCAAAAAGTTAATTAAAAAACAATATTTTGATCACCACAGTATTTCTGCCAGCATTTTTGATAAAGCAATATGTAAATGTAAATGTGTTAACCTTGAAGGTATAGTCCATTTGATCTACAGTACACCAAAATATACAGTACAGTTGAATGACCCGTCTTTCTCAAGTTCCCTTAAACCATGGTTCAGTACAAAACAGCTGCAGCGGATACTATTTTTACACAATGGTGTGTAAAATAAAAAGGAATTTGATAAAAAGAAGATTGTGTTGTGTTTCTTTTTTTATCTAATAAAAAAGTTTTTAAGATAACACATGTCTGTTTGATTTAATCCATTGAGTTCACACAATGCTGATTAAGCCTATCAACTAGATCTCATGTTGCCTGGCATTCACATCCTTACACAGGAAGAGATTTGTTTTATGTTGTGACAAAAATGGAGTCAACAGCAAAATTGCGCTGTTAAAGCAAGGTGCTACACACAGGTTGTAGTATGATTAAACACACACAGGTTCGAAAGTGAATTATACTGCTCAGAAACCCTGTTCATTGAATAGTCTGACAGGATAAATGCTTCTTCACCAAACTGCCCCTGCCCTGCCTGTGTATACACACAAATGAAAGTGGTATTAGTTGACAGAGCATGTTTCCAAATGAAGGCTGGAGACTACAAATAATGTTGCTGTACGTGAAGACCAAACAGAAGCAGAAAAACGAAAAGTTATGCACTGCACCTTTAGTGATTCTTTTGTCTAATCTACTGTCTTACTTATTCATCGTAAGGTCAGCTCACCAAGAACATCAAAAATTCCACACTGCTGAAAAGCTCCATCGCCCTCAGCCACCTCTGTTTCCTGCTCAGCCTCTAATACAGCAGCCATGAACTGGTCTGCACTGGAGTCGCTCCTCAGCGGGGTCAACAAATACTCCACCGCCTTTGGCCGCGTCTGGCTCTCCATGGTCTTTGTCTTCAGGGTGATGGTGTTCGTAGTGGCGGCCCAGCGGGTCTGGGGCGATGAGAGCAAGGACTTTGTCTGCAACACAGCCCAGCCAGGCTGCAACAATGTGTGCTACGACTACATTTTCCCCATCTCCCACATCCGCCTTTGGGCCCTGCAGCTCATCTTCGTCACCTGTCCATCGCTGATGGTGGTCGGGCACGTTAAGTATCGGGAGAAGAAGGACATGCAGTACACCACCTCCCACAAGGGTGCCCATCTCTATGCCAACCCTGGGAAGAAACGAGGGGGGCTGTGGTGGACCTACTTGGTAAGAAAGAAGGGTGACAACATTTATCCCTGCCTTTGCTGGATGTGCTACACAGAGAGACTAAAAACAGACTATGCAGCTCACTGGTTTTGATCAAACTGAACTTAGTACAGTCAGGACAGTTGAAAACAATATCTATAGGCCTATGAGACACAATGCACAGCTACAGCCTTTGACTGATGCTTTCATACTTTTTTGGCCCAAGCAGTAAAAGTTTCCATCTGTATGAGTTATATTCTCTTATGGTTTTTGTTTCTCTTGTTATTGGTAATCGTGTTCGATCAAAAAAGCATCTTTCCTCTAGTTGTCAACAAACTCTTCCAGTGAATCATAAAAATCACTTGTATATTGTTTATTGGAGGGAGAAGCAGAAGCACTTTTATGTCATTTATTTTAAACTTGCCTTTGTCTCCCATTTTAACGATCATGTATCTTCACATAGGTGAGTCTCATTTTCAAGGCAAGCTTTGACGCTGGCTTCCTCTACATTCTGTATTACATCTACGATGGTTATGACATGCCCCGCCTGTCCAAGTGCTCCCTGGAGCCTTGCCCCAACGTTGTAGACTGTTTCATATCTCGCCCCACTGAGAAGAAGATCTTCACCCTCTTCATGGTGGTCTCCTCTGTTCTCTGCATCTTCATGTGCATCTGCGAGATGGTTTACCTTATCTGCAAACGGATCCAGAAACTCATCAGGAGGAAGGCTGAGGCAGACAGGAAGATGTTTGCAGAGACTCATGAGATGGCGCCGCTGGCAGCGCCCAGGTCATCAGTCCGGGTGGATCCTACAGTGTCTATTCAAAACCTCAGTAAAATCAAGGAGGCTGAGGAGAAACCTGAGAATAAATAGTGTGAGCTACGATGTGGTAGTGGCTGTTCTGAAAACTAAGCAAAGTTATCAGGGTTTAAGCTCAATGCCAAACTGATATCATCAATTCAGGAGTTTTTGGACAAACAAATGAACATTTGATGCATTCAAATTGACTCTTTTACAAAGAAAGTTATATATTTCTCTTTTTTTTTTTAATTTCTGTGTGTGTCTGTGTCTTTGTGTTATGTGATGCAGTTACACAGTGTTTATACTGTATGTACATGTATACATGAACATGCAGGTCAAAATAGCTTTGGATTTTAACAATCATCAATCCCATGAGAGGCTGTTACTCTTCGATATGAACCTTGATGGGAAAAAAAAGGATCTTTATTATGTCATAGCTCAGCAATTACTCGGACCCATTTTAAGTACGCACACTATAGAGTGAAAATGAATCACTTCATGAATGTATGATACATTTATGCACTTATTCATACAACAGACAAGTTTTATACCCATTTATTAACTTTTACCTTTTTTTTCTTTTGTAAGAGAAGTAAAAGTCTAGATAATATATTTTATTTTACATTATGTGTTTATTGATATGCTGTAAAGCTATTTTACCGTAAAAAAAATTCAACGTGTATTTCTTTATGAAGAACATTTTCACAGTTATCATACATGAAATCATGCATAGCTGTATTAGTCATAATAAATTACTTATCTACATTTTCCATGGAGAAGAAAATATCTATGCTTTTAAAAATCAAAGTGTGGTTGTATTGACACAGTATTAACACAATATTAACAGTGTGTGCCACTGTTTCCATGGACCTGTTTGGGAGCTGGACACTTCCTCTTATATTGACAACATGGCTGCCGTATGGTAAGATTATTTGACACTTTATCTTGTCAGTAGACAGCCTTTTCCAACTAAATTCTGAAGTTTGTAACATGCTCACTCTCTTGAACCAAAATAATTGTTTTTAGGACAAAGCTGCTGGTCTTAAGATAAATCTGAATAATAATAATAATAATAATAATAATAATAATAATACCAGGATGTTTGAGTACTAATGGAGGCAGTGGTTGACCTGCCACCCTTTGCTGTGATGTAAAATTGTTGATTTTTTTTCTGTGGACTCAAAAAACAACAACAACATTAACAACAACAACAAAAAAATGGTCTAGTGGCAAATTGATGCCAAGTTAACAAACATCTTTTTAGGACATCATAGACTTCAGCAGGTGTATATTTGAGTAATGTGTAGTATTTTTTTCTGTTCTTCACATGAAGGTGTTCATAAGATGTCAATACCTCAGTCATATTTTTCTTTTTTTAAAAAAGTGAACTGTCCCTTTAAAATATGGACCATACATGAAATTACATTTAAATAAAACTATAGTAATGCATTAGAAATTGGTCCTATACAACACCAGCATTGGTTTACTATGAGATTTAACAGACACAAATAAAGCCAATGGTTGGGCGTATAGAAGAGATCAACAGTCAGTGAGTGAGTAACAGTGTAAGTATTGTACATTAGCGTCACGGATAATGTGACTGATACTCGTCTGTGCTGTCGTCATCGCTGTTCCGCTCCACTGTCCAATCAGGGGCGAGAGGCACGGGTGATGTTTTTGACAGACCCGGAAATGCACCAATCGTCAGTCAGAGCCGGACACTGCCGTATCCTCCCTCAAAGCTGCCTTGTTGGAGGAAGTGAAGGGGAGTCAGTCAGAAATGAGTTTTCACTACGGACAGGTAGAGAAATACTGCGTTTTGTCTGAATTTGTGTTTTTAATTATTACAGCGCGGTCATATAGTTGTTTATTCGTGGGTATTTTTCGACTTGGTACGACGTTTAGGCTTCAGAACCACGAGTGACGTTAGCCATTCATTTGTTTACTGTGGCTAACAGGGTGTTGGTACACTGTTGCCAGAATGTTAATATCTGAAGTATCGTGTTTTGCAATTTGTTGGGAAACGTAAATATGTCAAACACGTAATTGACACAGTAAGTTTGCCACTAATTGCAGCGCTCCTTCTGTCAGCGCAGTAAATTGGAATATATAATATCCTAATAATTATCCTAATTACATAAAATAGTTGCAAAATGGTATGCACCTGGAAGCAACTAATCAATTTATTTTGCATTACTCATCAAAACAGTTGGCTTATATCAGAGGAATCAATGAATCTGCTAATTTTTCAGTCCTTCCTCCCTATAGTTTGGGTTTGGTCTTTTATACATCTTCATCTACACCTTGTCTTATACATTGTTTAAGACAGCAACATATTGGGTCAGGTTTTCTGCAGAGATATGTATAACAACAAATGCATGACCTTTTGAAATGCTAGAAGAGTACCAAAATGTATAATAGAAATACTCTCACGATGGAAAAAAATAGTTTCCTGGAAACTCCTAATTTGTGGCTTTAAGCATGCAGCGCGTAACTTTTGGTGCTTTTGTGTTGTTGATGTTGTTTTCTGACTCTGTTGGATCATGAACAAAATGGTGTAATATTTATTATATTTATTTTTTGTGTGTGTTTATACAGCATCAGTGCAGGGCAGGTGTGATGAGGGGAAAAAGTGTTCACTCTGTCAAACTGCTGAATGACATTAACTCGTTAATGTTGTCGATTTACTCGTATGATGTTGCTGTTGTCTCTGCATGTCTTTCTTGACAGCAGCAATGATGACCACCTCTTGTATGTAGCACAGGAATGTTGCTGGGTGACACAAGACCTAAACACCACTGTTCTGAGAAAAACAGAGATTTGTGTGATATGCTTAATCTACATTGTGTGACAACTTTTGTCTCTCACTCATTGTAGGGCTATCCAGGAGGGGGCAACCCACCACCAGGTGCTCCATATGGAGGCGGGCATGGTCCGTATGGTTCTCCCCCCTCAGCTCCATATGGAGGTGCCACAGGTCCACCAGGAGGTCCTTATGGTAGTTATAGAGCCCCAGGTCATGGAGGGCAGTATGGGCCTGTTCCAGGGGGAAACCCCAGTGGACCTTATGGGGGTTATGGTGGACAGCCTCATGGCGGACCTTATGGACATCATGCTCCAGCAGGTAACTATAGTTTGAGACTAGCTGTGTAAGCACGTTCAGCTCCCTCCGCTTGTAGGGGTTGAACAGATAGACTCTGGACGTGAGGGGGCTGCAGATAGGCTCTCATGTCCCTTTGTCATTGCCTCTTTCTTGTTTTCCTCTTCCCTCACTTTTTGGTGAGATGATGGATAGAAAATTACTTCCGTTTCATGACAATCATGTAGAGACAGGGTTCAGTTTGTGCCCCTCAGCAGGATTACACAGCTGGAGTGATGACTTCAGTAATACTGAGTGAGGGCTAAACAGAGTAAGAGACAGATGGGGAAAGAGTGTGTGTATGTGTGATTACACTGTTTCCTGTAGCAGCTAAGTGGGAGTCAGCATCTGATAGCAGACACAGCTATCACTCTCCACAGGGACGGAATCCATCAGGGTCTGGCCTGAACTGTCACCTGTCTTTCGTTCCCCATTCATTTCTCTGACATCCAGCCTTCTCTTCAGTCCACACCATGCCTTGCACCATATTTTCTAACACTACATTTCTTTTTTCTCCATGTGTTAAGGTAATGGTCTCTTGCCCTGACACTCTCCTTTCACTGAGTGGACTCTTTTTTCCCACCTTTAAAACTGCCTGTTTATACTGTGTCTTCATTGTGTAACTAATGATTGGGAGGCCAGGGTGTAAGATTTAGCTGAAATTATTTCCATTAGTCAGAAATGGAATTTAAAGTGTGCAATCACCTGAATGTAAAATTCTTTTCATCACCACAGAAAGAGCCCTTTATATTTACATAGTTCTTATCTGCAGAGGCCACCATGCTGGACCACCTATGGACAAATTAACACCATTTGAGTTTTAATAATAACTGAAGGCTGCCATAACCAGAGGTATTCAGCTATAAGATGCAACTTATTCAATAGATGTTACCAAATGCTTCACAATGTACCTTTAACATGCTAAAGGTTGCAGCCTTTTTCATGTTATTTTATTCAGAGAACACAGGTTAACCTTGTTCTCTGACAGTCCTTCACTGAACTATGGTTTTACTAAGTTTACATAATACCAAACTCAAATGATTTAACACACCGCAACAATATCAACTGAAAACTACTGTGAGAAGATTTGTTATTACTTAGTTTAATTACCATACTGAAGGACGGTGCTATAGCTATTATATGTGCTATGCTACTTGTTACAAATGTTTTTAATATTTATGCATTGATTCTTGCAGTAATTAAATTAAGCCCACTTGTTTTTCTAACAAGTTTAAAATGTCATTTTAGGAATTATATTTGGTATGTCACATAAAGTGAACATATTCTGAATGTCATTATACTTCTAAAAGGCAGAGGACTGACTCATACACAGATGTATTGTTTTGATACTTTAACAGACAACAGAAGTGTGTTTTTTCATCAACAACTTTGTTTGCATTGAATTGAGGCAGATCTTTCATTTATTTGCCATACAATCATCACTCCTCAAATCCCAAAAGCTTGTGTGATTTAATAAGTGGTGAAAAGAAAATATAAAAATGGAAAACAGCATATAGAATCAATGCAACTCTTTAGTTCAGACAGATTGAAGAATAAGGAGATGGAAAAAGTGATTGAAGCGAGTACACTTAAAATAAGAGATATGTTCACTGTAGTCAGTCTATCCCTAGCACATGTTTTCACCATCCTGCTTGTTCTTATTTATCTGTAGGTAACATTCCTCCTGGAGTTAATCCAGAGGCATATCAGTGGTTCCACTCTGTTGACACAGACCGCAGCGGCTTCATCAACCTAAAGGAGCTGAAGCAGGCACTTGTCAACTCCAACTGGTCTGCTTTTAATGACGAGACCTGCCTCATGATGATCAGTAAGTAAATAAGGGACAGCTAATTGAAATGTTCAGCAAAGTGTGAGGTAGATCTCTGTTGATACATTGGTTTGAAATGTTATGACAGTGTTTCTTGAGGCAGAATGACACAGTGTACAGCTGTATAAAAAGGTCACCGCAAACAGGCAGGGACGGTTATTAAGGAAAACAAATGCAAAAAGGAAAGAAGGATGTTTTAGATGTGAGTAGTCTCCAAAATTGAAAAGAGTGATGCTGCCAAGAGTCAGCATAAAAAATGACTGAGTCATGATGGTGGTGCCAGTATCCCCACATTCCAGTTGCATTTGCAAGGCAGTGACTAACATGTACCATTACCGAAATGAGAACTGTGTGACTTCTTTGTGGGACTTTTGATTAACACAAGAGGACAAATCATGATGAAGCACTTTGGCATTTTTTGTGAAGAAAAGTGTCTGAATCATGTTGGCTTGAACATTCTTTGCTTTTTTTGGTTCTGTTAGACATGTTTGACAAGACTCGGTCAGGTCGAATTGACCTGTTTGGCTTCTCAGCACTGTGGGAGTTTATGCAGAGGTGGAGAGCACTGTTTCAACAATATGACAGAGACCGGTCTGGGACCATCAGTGGCACAGAGCTACATCAAGGTATGGTAATGGTGTTACACTTTAGCCATGTTTCCTCCAAGCAAGACAGTGTAGTTCAACTCACCAATTATGGTGTCATTCATGCTGACATTTGTTAAAAAAAGAAACACAAAAGGCCTTGAATCCTCACTCTGTCACAATGCATTCTATTTTTTAAAAATGACATACTTTGGGTTTTTCCATTACATTACTAATTTTGCTCAGAAGAGACAATTTTTGTCAAATGAAGTGGTGTTATCTGGATTAGATAGATTAGAACATTGCTTAGGACTGTTAGTAGAAATAATACATGTTTACTGTTTCTTGCTCCTCTTTCCTCACCCCCTTTTCCCCTCAGCCCTGGCTCAGATGGGTTACAACCTTAGTCCCCAGTTTTCTGAGACGTTGGTGCAGCGCTTTACCTTGCGAGGTGGGCGACCGGGCATCCAGCTGGACCGCTTCATCCAGGTGTGCACGCAGCTCCAAAGCATGACACAGGTCTTTAGAGAAAGGGACACGACGATGAGAGGCAATATCCGCCTCAACTATGAGGACTTCCTCTCTGGTGCCATCACCAGGCTAATGTGAGCCTTATGTGACTGACATTCCAACTGCACTGTGGACACACTGCATCATGCCATTTTCTCCTTTCAGTGTTCTCACAGAAGTGCCGGCACATGCTGGTATGTATTTACTACAACAGCCAGTGCACATTGTTCCATACCTTGTTGCTGTAAATAGCTAAAGCTCATGAAGCTCCAATAAATGACTAGCACAGTTCCTGCACATCTTTAACTTAGCCAGGGATTAAAGTTATACTGTTGATCCTTCCATTCATCTCACCATACATGCCTTGGTAACTGTGACAGTTAACAAGTCTCATTTTTACTAGAACCAGTTTAAGATTTAAATTATGAATAGCTGAACTGAGATCAGAGAGGGCACTTGTATTAATGTTTGATCACCTCAGTGTTAACCCAGAAACCCTACTAACTGTATTTCTGTCAGGATTGAATCCATAAATCAATTAAGCAAGGAGGTAAGATACTTGTGAAAGAAAAGGAAATACACTACTCACAATAAGTTAGGGATATTGTTATTTACATGAGTGCTTTTCCTATTTGGTCTGAATTTTAATGAAATAAGGAAAAGTTCCCTTTGATATTACTAATAATGAATGAGAAGAAACACCATTTTCATAAGTTCAATATTTATTACCCCAAAAATTTAGACAATAACAAGGATAGCCCCAAGTAACAGAAATTGACAATGTCAGTAGCAGGTGTGTCCACCATTTGCCGCAATGACAGCTTGACTTACTGACAATACCAGCTTTTTATACCCACAGAATGTTGAAATTGATGCCACATTGAAAAGGGTATGACATCCACTGAGTCTCTCACAATATCCCTAACTTGTGAGTAGTGTATTTCTCTGCTCCTACACAGAATACATGCTTTTGTCTGACATTCACTTTTTTATGACAATGACTTTGCTGAATGTCAAAAAAAAAAAAAAAAGGTTTTGAAAATTCATCATGCCCAGTCTATTTCCAGAGGGTTCAGAGGACTATTTAAAATTGTCGCATTTAAAAATATACTGACCTTATAAGTAACCAAAACATAAACGACCAGAGGAACTGGAGCTAATCCTAAAAAAACACAGGTGTTTCTGCCATGTTGCCATCTTTATTTCAGTGATTGTGGGGCCAGTAGTTGTAACAAATGATACACTCCACTGATTTGTAACATTCTGAAATTGCTGAATTTGCCAAAATGTTCCTTGATGCCAAAAACAAATAAATGATTCCCATCACAGTTTGATGTAATCATATTTTACTTTTGACAACAATGGGCCCTTTCTCATCAGCCATTTTGACAGAACACAGTCAAAAACTCACAGGTGTAAATAATCAAATTATTAATGGCTACATTCCATTTAACTTCCTCAATTTCAGGGTGCATGCTGGTTCAATGTCACAGAGTCCTGACTTAACTGAACCGAGCTATTGTAAATGTGATCATTAAGGCCTGTGTTTTTCCTGATAAAACATGTCAAAATGGCTGCAGTGCAGACTTCACACTATTACATGAGTACAGACATTTGGAGGTGCTGTTTAATCTGTTATTTAAATGCAAGTTTACCATGGTAAATACTAATACCATTTGATTATTGCCTTAATTTTTTCTCTAGAAAGTGGGATCAAAAACTATGACTTCAAAAGTTGAGGAAAATAACTTCACAACTGTTATTTCAGCCGAGCAGAAGTGCAATTTTTACACCACTTCACTGCTTTTTCAGCAGCAGTCAGAGATAGTTGAATTCCAAACCCAACTTGTGACTTTTGACCTAAAAAGGCTTGAAATTGGTTGCTCTTTTCTCTCATTGTGGGACAGACTGACTGAACAAAAGAGCAGCAGGCCTCTGTCTTCCCTGTCTACATCTGGCATTTCTTCCAAACCATCTGTTACTCTGCTTGATCACAGTCTGTGTCTAAGTCCTCCTGCTTCTCCTCATCTCAGTCCAAATCGCAGGCAATCTATCAAATCCTCTTGTGCATCCTCTTTGGTCATATTGAACATCCATCTCCCCTCCTTCCATCTTAATCGGAAGCTAAGCTTAGCTTTCCCAACTCCTTCAGAACACTCATATTTTCCCAGCAACCCACCCTGTTCCTTCATCACATCACCTGAACATAGCTGTGAAAAAGATTCTGGACTGCTTTCAAAAGACATGAGTTTGGGGACTTCGAGGTCCAGCCAAAAGTGAACCATGCTTGAAGCTGTCAACCCACAGAGGGCCAAGCAGCAACCTTTTTCTGGCTTCTATAATTCAGCAGTGACTAAGCCCAAGTCCTGACTGTCATTTCCTGTGTAATGAAGAATTCTCCCACCACTGACCATGCCTGACATCTGTAATTAACTTGCAGAGGCTTCAGTTAGAGAGGATGTGACAATCCACTCTGTCAGCCTCACTTTATTTGGATTGATAAGAAGGTTGTATTTTTACATGAAAATCTTGTCTACCGTTACTCTAAATCTCATGTACTAATAAACAGCGACAGATGAAATAATCCTGGCCCTGCTGCTTGGTAGTAAAGCAGAATTGGTACCAGTAATGATGTTTTCCCCCTTAGGGATGAGCACATTTTACTTTATCTGATAGGACTGATCAAATGCCAGTTCTGGCAAGCATGAGGCGTAATCACCCACACAGAATCCCGTTAATCACAACCATTTCAGTGCTCACTTCATTTGGAATTTACAATTATTTTCACTCTTTGCCCCTGCACAAAACACCAGTGAGTCAAAACTGGTCATCGCTCCATGCAGTGGTTGTAGATTGGCCTTGTGTCCTACATCAGTCAAGCCTTTTGGAAAAATTCAGTGTCATCAATCATACAGAGCCTTGCAGAGAACGTACATTTTGTTCCCCTTGTAGTCGATCCTCTGTCATCACTTGCTGTGTGACTGAAATGGACACAGTCTCACTGCCTCTTTCTAAAAATGTGTAATTATAGAGTAAACCAAGTCCTCAAAGTGTCTATCTTTAAAAGCCAAACTCTGCTTTATCTAAACAAGAAAAAAGAGAATGCCATCGTGACAGTTGAGGGCTTTTGCTCATGCATAAGGCATACTGTAGCTCGTGCCTTGTCAACACATTACACAATCATGACGACTGATCTGTCAGTCTTTCAAGAGTATTCCTGGATGGGAGGATTTTGAGTTGGAATTCTATTTAATGTTTAAACACAACACAGTAATTTTTTCTCAGTCACTGCTACAGGAGAGGACACACATCAGTGTGTGTTTAATAAGAGAGCTTCCTTAGATGTGTAGCCTTTAATGTTTTTTGTTATCAAGTATTTAATACTTTTAAAGCTTTACAGGACATTTTTATTTCTGTGGTCACATTATATTGTGTTAGGATACACAAAAATGCTGCTGCTAACATCACACATTTGGAGATGATTAAGCCCACATTTTTTATGATCATAAATGGTTAATAGTTTATGTAATTAATTTTATAAAATGTAATCAGTACATTTTCTGGCACCATCTGCTATCTGTACCAGCAATGGATAGTAGCATTTATTGTTTATTTCTTTTGTGTTAAGACAAAAAGTGGACATGCAGTACAGCTTTTCAATAAAAAGGTGGCGCTGAAACACTGAGGGAAACGTAGCTGAAATCTCTAGTTACATCATAGGGACACTCACCAACCAATGAAATCGAAGCAGGAAGACCGGAAGTTGCGTGTGCTCCGCTGCCACAGCTGAACCAACGTGCTAAAGGTTAGTTAATACTCATTATGAAAGCTCACATTAGTATTAATTCAGGCACATAGGGTTTAAAAACACACTTGGGCTCTTTATTTTAAGTGAAAGCAGCGGGTATTTTCAACTGCGACTGTGTTTTAAAACGTCTTTAACGCTAACATTTGTCATTCATATACCTTAAGTTAGCCAGCCGGTTATTAGCAGTATGACTAAATGACTTTGTAACGCCGTGACATTTAGTGTTTTTCCGCAGTCTTAAATAAAGCGTTAGATGCGTTGAAGCTCTGCACCTCGTCATTCCCTAGTTAGCTTAACGATTGTACCCGCGCCACGCCAAACCCCGTAAAGACTTTGACGATTTAGTTTCTCCCGGTCTTGTACAAAGTAATCCATGCGATGTCTAACACGAATAAATTTTATATTGCGAATCTTGAATTACCGCTTTCCAATTCGGCATGCATGTTACACCTGAACAACGGCAACAACCTTTGTACGTGGTACTACAACGTAGCACTCAGTGTCTGTGTGTCATGAGTAGATGTTTTCATGTCTATGTTGTTTTGTTTTGTTTTGTTTTAAGACACCATTTCTGTTTCGCTATTTGTTTATTTTATATGCCAGAGCTGTGTGTTGTTGATTGTCCTTGCACTGCCCTTCTCAAATGATCTTAACTACAGACAGGCCTACTCTGTTCACTGAGAATAAATATGGTAGGACTCAACACGTTTCCAGTGTATATATATACATGTTAAATACATGAATAACACACATTCGTCACTCGTATGTTGACAAAGTTAGTATATAGTTATATATGTTAGTTATATATTTTAAAATTAGTATATAGGCCATTTCTCAGCTGCTTGTTGCGTGCCCCTAGACGTGATTTTTTAATTATTTTTATTATTCATTTTTTAAAAATAACATTCTTTTAGGTTGATACGACCATGTGAATTACATTAGCATGCATACATGTTACATTCTGTGCATGTACATGTTTGACAGTAACTGTCAGATTCAGGTCAAACCACAAGGGGGAACCATTAGAGAAGAAATCTTTATCTCATTTTCAATCAGAACTAGTGAGGTAAACTGGTGTCTGTAGTATAGTATAATTCTTAATTATCTTTGTACAATTTTAGCGGTGTAATTTTTTTTTCAATTTTTAATGTGACCTGAAATTAATTGACATTTTTATTATGTTTTCCTCCATGATACAGTTGGGACTCTTAAGTGCTGGGCAGTCATGTGGCCTGTAGTGTGGACCGCAATGCGGACCTATGCTCCTTATGTCACCTTTCCTGTTGCCTTTGTAGTTGGAGCTGTGGGCTACCACCTGGAGTGGTTCATCAGAGGGACCCCTAAACCTCGAGAGGAGGAGAAGAGCATCTTAGAGCTGAGGGAAGAGAGGAAGCTTCAGGAACAAGTCGGTATGGACAGTACAAAGGTGCTTAGCCTCAAAGACAAACTTGAATTTACACCAAAAGCAGTTCTGGACAGGAACCGACCTGAAAAGAGCTAACCTTTGCTGGGGTAAAGACTTGTGTTTGCCCTTTTCTCGGCAGTAGGCTGTTGCTACTAAAGCAATGGGTGAGGCACAGGGCAAAAAGACCAATTGTTCTAGTCCAACTCAGCCGTGTTTTTCCTCACTGGTGGCCATCAAATATCTTCAGTTCAGCAGTGTTGCTTCAGACACTTTCTAGAAGCAACAGGGATATAGTAAGACAGCAAATATACTATGTACATTCTATATGGGATGCTCTGGCCTTTTGATGTGATGTTGCACATCCCTGTTTGTGCACCGATCAATAAATAAAGCAAGTTACTGTAAATAAAACACCTTGGACCGTTTAAGTTTTGGCTTTAAACTGACGACAAGTTGTGACTGTGTACATTTGTTGTCTAGCTTGAAGAAAGAGAGATTGTCCATTTTATTTAGCCACTGATGGAACTTACTGTGACTTTGTTTTCTTAATCACACAAATGCCAGTTCTTACATACAAATGATTTTCATGTTGCAGGGCTGTCACACCAAGGTGTTTCTCCTTTCATCTTTTCTTTCTATTAGAGACTGAATATCTGATTGTAAAAGTGGGGAGTAAAGACTGGGCTTTGTTGTAACCTTTTGATCGTATATGTGACTTAATAAGCCAGCAGTGTGGGAGGTCTCTCAGGAAGTTTAAGCTGCTTAGTCTTGCTGTCAGGAACATCTATACATTGCTTTCATGTCAGGAATCTGGATTTCTGTGTAAACCAAAATGTTTAACTGTGTGTGTTATTGAAAGAGGTGATTGATAAAATAAATTTGTGTCTGCTGAAATTGTATGTTTGGTTGACCATTCAGATGAAATTGTCCTTTTAGAGCTTTACTCTAAGGGGTGGAAATAAACGTAGTTACATTTTTTGTTTCTTGAGTTTCAAGAGCATTGTTCAGGTCTGAGTAATAATCTGATCCTTGTTAACATGAAACAATGCTCTCAGGGACATTAAGTAACATCAAATGCAAAGGAAGGAAGTAATGGCTCTGATTATTCTATTTTGAAGGAAGTTACTTTTGAGGGTACACTGCAGACAAAGCAATGATGAATGGTGAAATCACCCACCTATTGATCTTTTCAAGTTTGACCTGTGGCCCACATGACTGAGGAAAAAGACCTGTTTGTTCAGAAGGTCCAGTAAGTAAAATTTTTTCTGATGTGAAACACTTGAACTGACTTAGTAGCTAATAGTTAATATCAAACAGCAAATCCTGGGGTGTTGTTATATTTTAATGTATTTAATTTATTTATTTTTCACAAAAAAGCATGTTTTTCCCCAGTTTGCTTCTGTCACACTTGCTTTGGGGTATGAAGATATTAAATGAGAAAATGCTAAAAATTAACCACAATAATTGTTGCTTGCACTCAATCCTTCACCACTTTAGGTTCACCACTTTAATGAATAGTATATGAACTGTTAACTCTTTATATGGTTGAATAATATCTTTCTTTTTTATATATAAAATCTTAAAACAAAGGTAATTTTTTTTATGAAGATTACCTGCATTCAATCCATTAAACATTTTATAAACAGCAGTAAAGAAAGACATGGGTAAAATACATAAATGAAAACCACTAGCAATAAATAAGCACAGAAAAATAACAATGTTCATAAATGTACAGTTTGTCCTGGTAATAGTGTTAGTCTGGATTAGAAAAGCTATATTTGAAGAACAGGACTCACTTTAAGTACATTTGCAACAATGTTGAATGGAGATGTATTTGTTGATACGGATCACAGTTGATCTTGCCTGGTATAAGTCTGACATGACTCAAGCCACCAAAGAGTGATGCACAACATAGCTGAATGAAAACATTCCCTTTGCTAAACACATCAGTAGATCAACATGCAGCTAATGTTTTGTTTCCCCTTTTAAGGGTAGCTTTCTCCTTGTCTTGCAATCTGTCAGTAATGTCACAGAAATTATACTGGTCCTTTGTAGCCTGCCGACTTTAGCTTGTGGATTTATGTTGTCATTATTAAGACAGTTAACCTTTGCTTGGATATGTAGATAAGTTCTGTCATTCAACATTCTAGATTATTTGACAGCTGGATGATTGTTGTGTTGTAAACAACAGTGAATCAGGAAACATGAAGCTTTTAGTCACATGAAAACAGATTTTCCAAGGCCATCATAGTTATTTTGTTGACACTCCTGCAGTCTTTCTTGTGTTAATAATGAAACAGAAAGGTCCAGAGCTCTCCTAATGGAAGGTAACCTTTCCAGGATACCAGGATCTGTTCTGCTATGTTTCCTTGCCAGCCAGTGAAACGGGGAAACATGATGAAACCCAGATTTACACTGGCACAAGACGGGTAAGCGCTGCTGGGCTATCAGCAATCATCCGCTTGTTCTCCCGTCTCAAACTTTGCTATCAGTGGAATGACACGCTCCACTCCAGTGACCCCTGTCGAGCATGTGAAGATTGGTGATTACTTCAATCTGGTGGAAGTTTCCATTTGAAACTAGTGAGGAAGAAGAGGTGGGGGTGAGGTGTGGTGAAAGGTGTATGTGTGTCGTCTGGGAACAATCAGAGGACAGATCAGGACTCTTAACAATGGCCCAGACTCCTAGATCTGGATAGTACTGTGGGAACCAAGCTCCAAGGCTCAAGGGAAAAGAGTAGGGAGTTGGGAGGACTTCCATTGTTTTTGCTGGATGATAGGGATGATGGGTGTGGGTGATTCTGGCTGTTTTTTAAGGAGGTCCATCAAATATCCTGAGTGGACAGGCAAGATACGGTGTTTGCTCTGCTGCAGGAACAATAGAGCCGTCTGTCTCTTGGAAGGGCACCACTTCCCTTTGTTAAACACCACACTCAGCCACAGAGTCCAGAAGCTTATCAAACGTATACACAGATTCAACATAAACATTGCTGAAATATTTGCAGGTGTACACTCACTGACCACTTTATTAGGTACACCTGTTCAAATGCTTGTTTACACAATATCTAGTTAGCCAATCACATGGCAAAATCTGCATTTATGCAGAAGACCATGTCTGAACGCAGAGCACGTTGAACCTTAAAGGTCAACTTCCTTTCCACCAATTGGGACCAAATACCTGACCTAAGATGACAGGGCTTTCTCCTCCTTTCTCTCACTCCTCCTATGTTTGTGATTCAAAATGTACTTAAGACGTGTCTTTAATGTCATGGATTTATAGAGTTTTAAGCATCCTAAACCATAACCATACCTTAAGTATGTGTAACTTGGAAAGCACCCCAACACTAAAATATTCTTACTATAAACAGACCCTTTCTCTGCCCTCACTCTTATCACAGTTACCATACTGAACACAGACAGAAAACTCTCTGAGCTACTATAAATGGTACCAGCACTCTTAAATGACTCCAGTCATTCAGCAGGCATTTTTTGCCCACTTCCCCTCTTCCTTTACTGGCCTTTGAGGTGGCCATGACATTAGGCCTACAAAGCACAAGGGAGCCTGGACACAAAACAATGCAACAATGCCCACTGCAGCCCCATTGTCAGGGTGAACAATTACCAGCGACCAATCACAAGGGAGAAACAATACTGTGGAGGGAAACAGATTTAGGCCCTCTTCCTCTCCAAAGTCTAAATTTAGGAACCGCTCAAAGCAATTTATTTAGTTGTTTGGTTGAGTTACTCAAATGCACAAATTTAGGAACGGCTGTTCGGTTGTGACATTGGATTCAGAGAAAGTTGTGTGTCAGTCTTCTGTGCGTTTATTGAGAGAAACAAAGGGAGCTGACACATGTAAGAATGTGTGTCTTTCACACACATACATGAGATATAGCATAAGAATTACACAGTGGTCTTTGCTGTGCGAGATGCATCGTTTCCTATTTTATCGAAATAAAGAGATGTTGCATAACTTTAATGACGTCATTTACCCCCGCAGCCTGATATTATTGCTATATTATGTATGAATGAAAGCCTGAGTTTTGTGAAGTGGGGTCACTCTGGTTATCCTTGACATCTCAGGTGTATGGAGTTGTGATTGCAGCTACCAGAAAGTATGACAAGCAGCCCATTTTGGTCAAGGCCTGCATACATTGACCTTGTGCTCTGTCATGTGACCAACATTTAGCATCCCAATAGAGGTACTTCTTCTGATCAAGATACATATCATTACTTGCTACACTTTTCCCCTTTCTGGTCATGTAAATTGGAACCATGTCTTTACAGATTTTTAGTTTCTTTGTGATTCTTTGCCATATCTTTTGGGGGGGGGGGGTTGTCCTGTGTGTCATCAGCACACCAACGGAGTGAGGATATGCATCAGCATTGACAACAATGTCAGGAAATGTGGTCAGAATGGCATCAGTTCCCAGAGTTTGTGTGTACAACTGTTATGAATGACCTGTGGCACAGATTGGGATCTCCCCAGCTGATTCCCATTCAACTTATTAGCACAGCTTGATTTTAAGACACATTTACTCTATCTATCTTTTTTAATGTCTTCCAAATGCAGTGTTATTTACTTGTACCAATGCTGAATCTAATGAATGAATTAACATTTGATTAATCTCCTTTTGACCTAATGTAGAAACATTTAAGCCAAATAACGCACTTGCATCTGCACTGTAAGTATGTTTGCACTTTCTATGGAAGGACTCTGGAGGAAAAATGACTGCTGGTGCAGCACACACTCTTGTTTTCATTCTGAAGGTTTGTTTCCCTGGAAGCACCAGAAGGCAGGAGTTTGTGCAGAGAAGAGAACAGAGCTCTGCTCCTCTCCCGCTCGATCAACTTTGTGGAAAATGATTCCAAAAGCAATCCCACTGTTCCACTGCTGGCTTTGGTTGGCAGCAGAGGGCTGATATGGGGTCATCATGTGCAATCTGTTCTGTGACCCCGTGGCTTTTTTTGTGAAAACATGCATGACAAGTCACATGGACATGCATACACAAGCGCATAAACATCAAGCTTACACCCACTTGGACTAAGTTAACGAGTGCATGGGAATGCCAGCCAAGTTCTTGTGAACAGGCATTAAACGGGGCAGCTTCAGCTGACTCGGTTTGGATTTTTCTCTCAACAATACCTGCCATTTTATCCTAGATGGGGGGGGAGGCTACCTGCAGCATTTCACTTGGAATACTGAAATAGCTTTCCAGTTGTTAAATCATAAAACATTTAGGAAAAAAAAATGTTGCAAAAGAAGAAAATTTTTACGGGAATCGTTCAAGCTGTGTTTTTTTTATGAGAATCTGCCCCGCTTACATTTCCCATAAACCCTCTTTCCTGCTGTAGATAACTGCTTATCGTCATGGAGACAGCTCAGTAAATTGCTGGAAATGAGTGGTGTGGCTTCATCTCTAATAAGAAATATGGCTACATTCATTCAGAGCCTGGCCAATCACTGTCGTTGAAGTTGCTGGATTTCATCCAGTGCTCTTCGCCTTAACAGTCAGCACTGTACAGAAGATGTAGCATAGAGCACACAGAGCTGCTCCACCTTGTATGAACTTTAAGGGGCATATAATTGATGCCTTCCTTCAATACAACCTGAGCTATGGATGTAAAGACAGCCCTATTTTCCTCTCAGGAGATAATGTATATAATAACCCGTAAAGCTCACCCACTTCCACATATCTTGGCCTTTCTATTGTTCCCTAAGCACTTTCTCCTGAGTGATTTATTACTTCCCTATTATGACAGTATTTGGATAGTGAAAATGGTGCATGATTGGACAAAGAAGCAACACACCATTGGAAGATTTTCCCTAAATGAAATCTCATTCCAGGATTAAGAAACAAAATGACTAAATCAATAGACCAAAACCAAAATCTTCATCATATGAAGGCATTTTTCATAACATGAATTTTTTCTCTCTCAAAAAGTGATTACAAAATATATAACTTTTAAATTATATATTTATTTGCAAGTGGACAGTGCCATTATCTAAACAGTTTTTTTCAAAATAATAAATATGAACAGTACTGTTGTTTCAAAATATCTCAAATATTAAATATGGTTTTTACATAGTCGGTTCCATTCATTGAACATTTACTGTACCTCTTACAGTCCATTCATTGTGCATACACAAATTCATGTTTATGTCTCTTACTGTCTCAAGATCACTTACATCTTGGATGCTCTTGTGATTATGTATGCAGGGGTTCTCTCACTCCCTATTTCCTCATAAATAAAATACTATTGATACAAGAAATGATAAGTCATGTACAGTCACAGAATTCCCATGGTTTAGCTCCTACTTCTCTTTACCCCTGCCTTGCCAGTCCTTATCCCCAACTCCAGTGACCAAAGCCCTCTGGGTGAGAGGGGGAAAAGTATATCATATGTGTTTGTGCATGCATGCGTGCCTGCATCCACACAGCCATTATCCTCTTGGGAGCAGAGCAAAACCCAGAGTCCAGTACATTCCACAGCATGAACAGAGCTATGGGCAGAAGAGGAGGCTTCAAACAGCACCAGGGGTTACAGTGCAAATCTCAAAGGAATATGCTTGAATTTGGTTCTACTGAATTCCCTCCCATACACACATACAGAGTTTCCACAGAGCCCCCACTGCAGTGTTTTTCCACTGTCACATTAAGCCCTGAAAGCCATGAAATGCATCACAGAGGCATCTCATGACTGTAATTTTCTCTTATAGTGGAGTCTCATTTTCTTTGCCTTGGGGAGTGTTCGCAGAATGTTTCGTCTTGAATAGGTCCATTTATCTGCTAAATCTTTCTTTGAACGTCTACCTGCCTCTGAGACATTGGGTTCACAGTGCAGTAGTTGTTCATTTTCTCCCTTATTCAAGCTCTTGCCCTGCACTCCTGACACTCAAGAGTCATATGCTGGATAGTATTTATTAAAAAAAGCGATGCTTTCATAGATGGGAACAATACATGCAGTCAGGTTGGATACCTAACTGCATCAAACATAATGCTTCTGCTTCACCTGTCCCTTCTGGGCACCCTTACTGTTTTTATCAAGGTGATGTGCTTGTTTTTTATAATGGGATCTTGGGGAATGTGATGTCCGCATTGCCCCCATGCAGTTCAGATAACTAGGAAGCAGGTCACTCCCTGTTTCCTCTGGTCCCCAGTTTACCTCTATTGGTAGATCCCTATAGCTCTCACAGGGGTTGGGGTAACATGTAACCTCATCCTGCAGTTGGAGGTTAACATGCTCCCTGGCTTTGCAAGACTGCAACACCTCTGTCTGATGTTCTGGAATCTTTTGCCGAGCTCGTACCTGCTGGGAATGAGGTAGATAGACTTGTGGGGTGCGGTAGCGCTTCTCAAGATGGTGGGAAATGGCAAGCTGAAGGAGGTGGAGAAGCTCGATGAGGTTGAGGAGCAGGGATATGGCAGCGATCGCCTGAGTGTAGATGGTGAAGATTGTCTTCTCCGTGGGCCGAGAGACAAAGCAGTCCACCGTATGCGGACATGGAAACCTTGTGCACTCAAATTTTGCTGCTATAAAGAAGCCACCATAAAGGATCCAAAGTCCAACAAGGAAGCCAGCTTCTAGGAGGACTTTTAACAGGATGCTGAATGCGTACGCACAAAGCAGCCTGCCCTTCAGTTTAGGGGCCTCAGACGGAGCCTTGTAAGCTCTTCTCTCCTTTCCCACATCCTCCTTTTTCTCCTTACCCTCTGCATTGTCTCTAGTCACACATTTCTTCCCCCCCTCTATTACAATTGCTCCTCTCTTACTTCCAACATCCAGTTCTTCCTTCTTCTCCTCTTCCTTTGCCTTGTCATTCCTGGCCCTTATAGCCACATATCCGAAATAGAAGATGGTTGGCGTGGACACAAAGATGACTTGGAGGACAAAATAGCGAAAATGAGAAATGGGGAAGGCTTTGTCATAGCAGACAGACGTGCAGCCTGGCTGTCGTGTGTTGCAGACAAAGTCGGCTTGCTCGTCGTCCCAGGCAGATTCAGCAGCAGCTCCCAGTACCAGCATGCGAAACAGGAAGAGTACGGTGAGCCAGACACGGCCAATGCCTGTTGAATACTCTTGGCCCTCCTCCAGCAGGTGCTCCAGGAAGGACCAGTCAGCTCTGGACATCCTCTGCTCCTATGAGGGACAGTTGGTAAATGTTAGAAAAAATGTGGGAGAAATATTTCTGAGCTGACTATGTTTAAATATAAACAAATGTCAGTTCAATTCAAACTATTGTCAAATAACTTCACACAATGCTGATTGGTCCTATCTCCTCCACGCGAGTCTTTCTGCGTTTCTCAATATAGCAGTGTTTAGCTCTCATGTCACCAAGAGATATTCCTGTTCTGCACATGGGAGATGATATTTCTTATGTCAAGACAGACAGAGGCAACTGTATCGTTGTGCTAGTGAAGCGAGACTGCTGCAGACAGTTTGGAGTGTGACTGAAAACACATAGAAGTGTCTATGAAAAGTTTCGGCAGTGAATTCTACTGCCGCTGTAGACACACAAACGCTCCCTCACTCAGATCCGATAGTAGTGCTTCACATAACCTGTTTTCAGATGAAGATGCAGCATTCAATTAATGTTACATTGTTTCCGTTAATGAAGACCAAACAGATGCAGAATAATAACGTCATCATCAACAAATCGATCACGCCAAATGTATTTAGTCTTCTGCAGCAGTCCATGGCAAAACATAGAAATCTATAGCATTGATATTGAGAGTGTAGACCTGGATAGACAAAAGCAAATTATTCAACCAGAGGGATCGGTTATAAAAGTACACTGTAGGTTTGTCAACAACCTTGTTGTATAAAATGATCACCAGATTTTTCAAAATTTTGGAAAATTCACATTCAGTCTTTCATATCTGTTTGTTACATTTTTTTTAAAAATTTGTGAAGAAAATATTTGTAAAAATAATGTCAGGTCTGGTTCCTACAACCACCTTTTTATCCTTTATCCTGTGGTCTAGTTGTATTTGTTATACAGGCCACCTTTGCATTTATATTTCTGAACATTCTGTTTTGCCAAAATCATAAAGGTTTTTCATCGACACACATCCAACACAAAAGTGTTTCATTGCTCCTGAGAGCAACAGATGAGCTCAGTTTGTACAACATCGCCATTATAATGGTGTATTTTATTCTGAGGGAACACGTGCATCTAACTGTAGGCAGTATTAGTTCTTCCATGACCTCACGCGGTTGTTGGGTAGGGCTCCAACTTCTCATCAGAAAGATGTAAAAACCAAACCCCTCCCCAAACACACACATTAAAATAAACTAAAACATAACCACATGGTACTGAATATGAGTGGAAACACTCATATTAAACTGTTTCACCGTTAACAGCCAGGCAGGATTAAACGTGTCAAAGAGGCTGGTCAAACTTTTACAAGAACAATTATACATTGCTTTAAAAAAGCATTAAAGCAAAGACAAATTACACAAAGTGAGTATTTTCATCAAACTCTTGTGATGTTGTTTGGAAACTGGTTTAGATATAAAAAAAAAAGACACAGTTTGTAGTTACTGTGAAGTTTGTGTATGTGCACGCACACACACTCACAAACATGCATGTGAACAAACATCCTGTGTGGGGGAGTTGAGACACTGCTTTGTGACATTTGACTGTTTATTTAGACTATAACAGTTTTTCTCTTATTTTTCCCCCCTGAGAGAAAAAAAACCCCAAACATTACATAATTATGAAAACACTGACTCTTCTGACAGGATTAGGACAATAAAGGTCAGTGAACTGAGGCCCCAGAAAGTCACAAAAATGTGACTGACTCACTTAGTATTATTATACAAAAAAAAAAAAGAAAAAAGAATATCAGCTCACCACACCAAATAGTAGCGTAGCACAAATGATAATAATGGCATAATACCACTGAATACAACAAAACACTTGAAAAGACACAGACTTTAATAGAGTTGAAATGTCTACTGTTTGAGATCAAATCAAATGAGTTTTACTTCTCATACTCTCTTATCATTATATCACTTTATATAAATCATATGGCATTGAAAAGCAATTAAATTGCTGTAATGTTATATATATATATATATACATATATATATATATATATATATTATATATATATATATATATTATATAGAGAGAGAATGTCTATTCAGGTTGATAAAAGAGGAGTCATCTTGAACTTTTAAAATTTAAAGTTTCTACATTACAATTTGCCTTATTGATAAATAAGGTACACATTATCAAATGACCAAAAAACATGAATTTTAAAAAAAAATGTTTAAAAGACCCATGTACCAACCTGACTGGCCACTTCAGGGATTTACAAGGACACTCGTGAATACCATTTTATATAAATACATGGCAGTTTTTCTTTGTCACATAGACAACAATCAATTTCCATCATCACTGAACATCATATCTCCTCACCTTTCTCTCTCGTGAAGCGGGGTTTGTCTCCTCACCGGGATCAGCTCCCTGTTCTCCCTTTGTCTCCAAGTCCCTCTCTGTCTCTGCGTCTCAGTGAAAAGTCTTGACGGCGCAGCTTCTAAATGTTTTGTAATCGGGGGGGAAAAAAAGAAGGGCGAACTTTTCCCATGCTTGCTGTAGCGGCCCTCCCTCAGGAAGCAGGAGCAGGAAATGGGATGGAAAAGTCAAAGTGGTGCATCTGAAGTGCGCTCTGTGCCTCTGGGCGTCACTTTGTTTTAAAGACAAGCAATTTGCGTTAATTGCGTGGGGATATGACCTTAGTTCGTTTTCTGCAAAGGTTATACGAATAAGCATGGAAGGAAACTTTAGTGAAGTGAGGGGGGAAAAAAGAGGAGGTCTGAAATGTCATGTTTGTTTTTTTTAAGACATTTCATAACTTTTAATCACAGCCTGGGCGCCGGCTTGCTTCATTTTAATGAAGGAGTATTCAGTCATGAATATTCTGTATTTTGTCTTCACTCACTGCTCTTCCATTTGATCAGATGATGATTGCACAACTGTAATTTCCCATCATGCCACGCAATGGCGCCAGTCACCTTATTTCTAAGAAGCACAGGCTGTGGAGTCATGACGTGGATCATGAAGAGTGCAGTAATCGCGTACAATGAGAAGTTTGTACAGTCAATATGTTTATTTATATTAGTGCCTAGGCACTCATCGATGATTTGTTCCAGCCCGCAGCTTGTTGCTGTGGCAACATCTTTTATTATAATAGGCAAATGTCTCATCCTTTGTATTGCTGTATTAGAGGGAATACAAATAATAAGACCTCACTGTTGCTTTATTTATTTTTCAGTTTTATTCAGTTTAGATGTTATGTTGTGACTCATGATGTTGCACATTTGATATTTCATTATATTGTTTATTAGCCCAATCTTTTATTACCTTTTTCGAATGCTTTTTTTAGCTTTTATGTCAAGTCAATTTTACTTATATAGCCCTACATAATACATTTTTTTCCTGGAAGAGCTTTACAGTCTGTACTGCAAGTGACTCCCTCTATTCCTAAAAACTCCACAAAAGCCCTTGAACAGGGAAAAATGGGAGAAACCTCAGGAAGAGCCACAGAGGAGGAATCCTTCCCTCACATGATACAAAAACAAATACAGCAGATTACAAACTGAACATCAAGTTTACAAAGACAGGAAAGAGAAGAAGATCAATCAGTTACATTAATAACAATTATTTTCATCATCTCGTCCAGGGTATGACTGGTTTCTTGCCCCATTGCCATCTGGGATTGGTTCCAGCTCCTCATGTGACAAAATGAAAAAAAAAACAAAAAAAAAAAACAAAACATTCATTTAAAATCCATGCATCAATTCAAACATAAACATTTGAAATGCTTGATATACCAAATGCAATCACTACTGTATTGAGGTGTTAAAATGATGTCTTTGCTTTGATGCACAGAAATCATCTGAACTATAGTATGAGGGGGAAAAAAATCGTGTTTAGAAAACATTACTTTCTACAAAAAAAGCAAGATGAGAGTTTGCCGCACACGTTTGCATTGTTCTTTAACAACCAGAATCAGCTTGCTGTGCACTGATTGTGTTTGCAGATATGTGCATATACTGAGAACTTGAACGACCCTGTGACGCTGCTATAATTCAGATTCTCTGTGTTTCCTTATACGAGGTCACTAAAGGATCACAAACCTTGAGGCATTTTGGCAACACAGACAATAAAGTTTTTTGCAAATAAGCTTTTAGAACAGTTAAAAAGAGTAGGAACTCTTAGCAAAAGTATGTAGATTTCATATCTTTTTCATGTCTTGCCCAATTCTTCAAGCATTTAAACTACGGTTTTCTCATGTCACTGAGAAACGGAAACAGATATTGATTGTAAATTGTATTCATATATGTTTAATGCAGGATTACACAAATTAAAAAAGAAAGTCATATTGTAGTGTTTGGTATTGTATCACATTGTCATAACATAGTCTGTATCTGTCCAGCTGCTACTGGCCACGATGGTAATCATTTACTGACATGAGCATCAGTCAAATCTGTGTTTGTTGAGGAAGTCATCTTGACACAGACGTTCCCAATCTGTGCAGAACCATTATGTATGTGTCAGTATGTAGATTATTAAAGGATTTAGGGGGCAAGGTTAGTCTTCACAGCTGCAGCACAGAGCAAAGCTTTATATAAAGCCTGGTAAATTGACAGTGAATCATCCTGACAGATCAGCTTCTTGCTCTTTTCTTTGGTCATTACATCCATAGATGAACAGCGAAGCGGGACGTGAGGCCAGCCGACTGAGAGTAATGGAACCGTTTCCATTCATGAGGTGTGTTATGCCTTCCTGTGTTCAGCATGTTCTCCCAGTTATCAATGAAACTAATTGCCAAGCCTCAACTTCAATCAGTTCCTCACTGCAGGACCCATTTTAATGTGTTCCATTGTATTTTATGACAAAATTAGTTCAGTGTGTACATCAAGTAACTCAATTATGCAGTTATGAAAGTGGAACATGAACCTTCATTCAAAAATGAGTTGGAACACCAAATTACAAGTTTGGTGGTGACAGAACTTTGGGAGTTTTATAAATTATACAGGCACATGGGTCCTTATGTGGGTTAAAGTCAAACATGATAAAACATGTTGTGATGATATTCCATGTACATAACTGCTTAAATACATATTGGAAAAACAACATGTCAACATGTCATACTCATGTTAGTGATTCCTTCAATAAGTGCTGGAGGCATTTTTAAATCAATCTTTTCTTTGTTTTGCAAAATGACAGTCAACAGTCAGCAAACATCACATGAAGAAAAACAAGCCAGAACACTTCTATGTCAAGAACAACAATGTTTTAAGCAACCTAATGGCTGGTCACTCAATTCAATACATCATTGCAGACACAAGTTTTTCAGCAATTATCAGTGTCATCAATGGATTCTCATTGAATCTTGTCCAGCCAATTGAACAAAACAGTCCAGAGCATGAATCAACTGACTTTAGGGCTCCCGTGAATGTTAATCTAGCTCCATCATAAAGATAAAGTTTGTGGTTTTTCATGAAGTGTCTTGAAATCTTTGGGCTGCTTTGCCATGACAAGTGGTACATATGTTCAAAGAATAATCATTTCCGATTTTCACATATCTGCATGTATCATTGGAAGAATATGCCACAAAATTATGTACAGTTGTCCATGATCCCCAGAGGATAGCTCCCCATGAATCTGTTTATTCCTTTACCTCTCCACCTGCAAGTTAAGTTTCCTCATCCAAGTCAGCATTAACTAGATAGTTTGTTAAAAAAAAAAAAAAAAAAAAGAAACGTATGTTTTTCAGAATATGAATCTTAATTACCTTGGTGCTCTATTGACTCTTCCCCTACCCTTTCTGTACATTAAGTCTTCCGAGTTAATTTTCAAAAGTCATTAAGTAGCTTTCCATCTCAGTTACCATATTAATATGTATTCACACGCATCAGGAAACAAATGCATGAATCAACTGTACTAACTTTGTTGATAACTGTATTTAAAAACTACACAGGTTTTTAGGTCTTTAATAAAGTACCCATTAGCCAAGTAGAATTCCAATAGGCGTCAGGTGATTCACGTTTAGTGCCACAAGACTAACATGTAACTTTGTTATTATGAGGATGAAAGCAGATATTACCCTGTCATTCCAAGAATTTCTCTGCAGCCAGAAAGGGCTGCTGGTAGCATGGCTGCATACTTTGTTGTATTAATAGTTAGTTAAAGTTTCCAAAGCAAAACAAAACCTCCCCTCAATGATTAGCAGCCTTCATCTTTCCCATGAGGAATAAAGCTTCTTTCCTGGAGGAACTGCATTTAATGTAAACTGAAGGATCAAAACTCTACTGTGCCGAGCATCACTGAATATCACTGTGTTACAGAGAGTCTCTGAGGAACAGCAAAGTTCAAGTGACATATCATTTCATTAAAAATGAATGTGTGTAAGACTAAATAAAAAATCTATCTGCTCCTGGGGTAACATGATGTGATATAGTTCATGGTGTCTTTATTTTGTAGCTGTGTTTAAATTGGGTCAGTGAAGAATTGCTCTCATTACATTTACATTACATTCTGACACTTCACCAGTAGATTCACCAGTAGATTTCCAGTATAGAGAGAGTCTATCATTGATGCCCTCTGGTTAGTGAAGATGTCAAAGCAACATAGGCTATGAAGTTCACAGCTTTGCATTGCATGTTGTTTGATGTAATATGCATGACACTGGCAGAACCCCAGACCTCTCTATGATCATACTATCTCTCTCTCTCTCTCTCTCTCTCTCTCTCTCTCTCTCTCTCTATATATATATATATATATATATATATATATATATATATATATATATATATCTTTGCTTCCCTTTGGCTTATACCTCAGCATCCACTTCTCTTATTTTTCCATCCCATGTGTAACATTTTTACATGACATTTATTTACACATGGGATGTGTAAATATGTCATGTCTCCTCTGTTGTCCATATCCAATCAGAATGTTGCTTGACCCCCTGTCTACTTTTGTCTACTTACTTATGTGTCTCAACCTTATTACACTGAGGGAACACTCCCTGACAGGCACTATCGATCTCAGTCAGCTTGGAGTGATGCCACAAAAGTGTTCATTGGCAGCTCATGACAGTTTTATTGGTAAAGAAGGGCATGGCAGATCAGCAAGTTTCCCCACATCAAAAAGCCCTGAGGGGGTGAACTGTGGATAAAGCTCATCAAATTTGTCTGAGTGATCAATTCAGTGGTCTTTTTTTATTATTATTTTGCCGAGTGTGGATAATGAAGCCCAGCTACAGGTAAGCCTGAGCCTTAGATAGAAAAATCTACAGTAAGTATTTAGGTGATACTGGCAGGATATTTAAATTATATTCTGATGAACTTGTGTATGAGCTGAGTGTATGACACTTCATTAGTTACTGGGAACATGTACAAATATGTTTGTGTTACTACTCTAGGTTTTCATTAAATGTGAAATCACTTTGTGTATTTGAACCAGCTTTTGTATTCGCTGCGATGCATGAGTGGGTTTGTGCTGATGGATTGTGTGGGATGGTATCTGAATAAGCTTGAGAGTGAGTAAGATTACTTGGTTTTGCTGCTAATTTTTATTTGTTTTCATGAATGCATCTTGTGGGAAATACCTGCATTGTTAATACTACATGAGATGGCTTATGAGGTTTCCATATTACAATCCATTCATCCATTTTTCTGAAGGAGAAATAGTGTCCCTAATTTATTTTCTGACCACAGCCATTGTGGATTTCACTTACAAGACAGGTAGAAGAGGAAAAAGGTTTGCAAGGAAAATAAATGTCTTGTCTAGAACAACAAAAAATATTAATGCCAATATATTATTGCCAGTGGGTTGATGCTTTGATTTGAAGTGAGCTGGGGTCAGAGCCCTCTTGACATCTGGCCTCAGAGCAGCTTGGGCAAGTGCTAATGAAGATACAAGCAGATCTACTGGCAGGCTGTAAAGCAGGTGGCCATGTGCCAGCTGTAAACGATTCCACCCCGGTGATGAATGCCCTGCTTCATACATGAGGGGTGAGGGCGCATGTTGTGTCATGTTGAAAATGCGGATATTACACCTTGACACAGTGAACCCATTAATATTCATCATACTGTGTTCCATCATGTGTGAGGGAGACTGCAGAGGCATTTCAATGGTTCCGTTATGTAAGAAAATGGTTTGCCATAGCTGAGCTGGAGTGCAGCAGAGAAGAGAAGTGGATGGCAACAACAACATAATGAGGCTAATATAGTGAAGCCTGATGTTTTTTTTTTTTTTTTTTTTTTTTTACTTATGAGTATTAACTCACTCTGAGAGAGTGAATTACAAAAGCCCATAGCAAAGCTTGAGGCCCTGTGTTGCATGCTGATGCACTTAAATGCCAGTGTCAGGGGTTGGCATGTTTAATCAACATGACGTCATTCTTCAATTTCATTTTTATTTTATAACAATGAGACCCATTGTTGCAGTTGGTGAGTGGAATTGTGTGTTTGACAGCTGAGTCCTAGAGTTCCGTGTCTGTAGAGAGCCACATTGTTACGTGTAAGCCTGTAGTTCCATTAATACTAAAATAAGAGTCCATGTCTACCTTGTCATTCATGACTCAGTCTCACTTTCTGTTTTATTATCAATGATTTCTCACCAGTAGTTTGCCCCATATTGCATTTCCTTGCATTATTTCGTTGCACAGAGTTTTACGTCACTGGGTACCAGCAGACTTCCTCATGTAACTGGCAGCAAGTTTCCACGGTTACCATCTTCTTCTTTTTTTCTCTCTCTTTTGATGAAAACAATAACATGTCACCAACTAGACTGCCAAGTGTTTTGCTACAGGGAGCATACTCAGTCAACAATGTGTAGGGTCGGCAAGTGGAAATGCCTTTGTTGTATTGGACCTTTAATATATTCCAACAGATTAAAAGAACTGGTTGAGGTACAAACTACCAAGCATTACCCTCCTGAATGGAATCAGGACATTTTGAGCCAGAAAAAAAAAAAACAATAGGTCACATGGTAGGAACTGCAATAATTTTTGGCAAGTGCTAAAGAACATTTTATGGTTTGTGTTTCCTCAAAGATATTTAAATTCATTTAAAAAAATGTACTGGACCATGAAAATCTCTGCCAAATATGTGGATCATCCAAATGATACAAAATGAATATATTTTCATCATCTCAGTAATACAAAATACAAAATAATATTTTTTAAATTGAAATACATATTTTAAATACATGTTTCTGAAATACTGCCCATCCCTGTTTACAGGAGTTCAATTTTTTTATTTCATTATTGGTTGAGAAAGCCTTAGTTTTTAAAAAAAATGTTATTATGTCAGTAGTGTGTTTATTTATTTGTGTTTTTAACTTGTATTTTTATTTGTGAAACACTTTGTTAAGGGAAAAGTAAAATTATTATTATCATTATTATTATTATTATTATTATTATTATTATTATTATTATTATTATTATTATTATTATGGAAAATGTTCAGTATTCAACAAGCAGAATTGACAGTTGCTAATTCTCACAAACTGTGGCCTTTGTCAGAGTCTCTGGCCATGGTGCTGAAAGTAAAACCTTGTGATGTAACCAAGCTGCTACAAATAAATGAACAGCCATGTTTATGTGGGTGATGGGACATAAAAGCTGATAATTAAAATAAACATTCAATTTGCCAGTAGATAAAAATCATGAGCTAGGAATATTTATTGGTGCTAAAATGAGGCAATGATTATGTTTAATTTGAAAGAAGCACAACTGAATTTGAGTTTTTTAAAACATAAACCCTGCACTGCAGCCAAAAGCCCAACTGACAACTGAGAAAAAAAATTAAACTGTCACTTAGCTTCCCGTTTGTGTTTTTCCTCTTGTGTTAATAAGTATAAATGGCAGTTGCTGTCAAGATATACCAAGTAAAGCAGTGTCATAGTGTGGGTATTGCTGTACTGACTTGTCTCAATGTTGTCTTGTTCTTTATGGGATAGAGAAAAAAAAACACATAACAAAAAGTTATCATGGTAGTTACATGCATTCACACATGGAAGCTTTTCAGTACAACCAATCTGCTCTGCTTCAACAGAATTAGGCAGCCAAGTAGGGGTTCACTCACACCACAGTGATGATAATGATGATGAGGGTTGATTTAAGAAGCATTCCTCCAGATTTAATCCTGCCAGCCTGCGTGTCAACCTGTGACCTGCCCCTACTACCTGTGCACCACCTGCTAATGCAACTGTTTTGAGGGAATTAAGATGTCCTTTTGCACTTTTCATGTTGAATGATGCTGCACATTGTGCACTGAATTAATCTCTATAACAAGGGAATGAGAAAATATAGGTCATATATGCCTATCCAGTTTTCAATCATGCAATAAAACACTCTTTCAATCATGAAATGGCCTAAAGGCCTATTGAAAACAACTTCCACTGTTTTACTCTCTCTCTCTCTGCTCTGACCCATTTACAGTAGCTAGGTCTACATTAAGTGCTTGATGTGATGGTGGATGCAGATCTGGCAGCTATGCTGTGACTAAACCCATCACCAGTTAAGTCTTTACATCAGAATAGCCTCACATCAGCCATGTTATGTGCTAATGGATGGTACTTACTAAGGCTAAAAGTGTTGTGTATCACAGCAATAGAAATGTATTTGAAAAGTTACAATACTGTAACTTCTGCTGCCTCCACGAGAAATTCCTAGTAACTACAAAAACACTTTGTTTTAGCAGTAGAATCAATTCATTGTTGGCTTTTCTTGTCTTTATTTATTTTGCCATTCTCTATCCATTTTTTCAGTGACCTTGCTTTGTTATTGCTTTGCTGCTGTTGTGCTTCCACTTAACCATGATGGAAAACAAATTACTTCTTATAGGCAGCGCAGGAATGTCGCCGGGCACCATGAAACTAAAAAAACAACAACACAGCAATACTGAGAAACTCATGTGATGATGAGAGTCTTAATCAGCATGGGATGAGCTCATTTGACAATGACATTCATCTATATTTTTTGATCATGCACTACAGCTTTAAAAATTAATTTTATTTCCGAACACAATTATAAGAACTCCAACTGATAACTTTTTTAAGGTATTTTAAACAAAAGTATGACTTTGTCTTTGAAAACGAAAACAAACTTTCATGGCACATCATTCAAATTTCTATTTATGATTTTGCAGTGCACTGCAGAATACCTGTGACTATCGCGGAAACAAAAGTCTGCCCGAATAATATAGAAAGCCAGATCACTCAATAATAATATTAATAATAATACGTTAGTTTGAATTGCTGGGAGTATTCATTTCTTGGCCCACTCACTCCCCCCCGGTGTTGTATGGCCCCTTGAGCAACGGAGATGAACAGTCAAGGATCCCGTGGACCAATCGGTTGCCGGTAATGTTTCAATGGGGGGGTGGGGGGCTAGTCTGTGAACCAGAGATAGAGAGATAGTGAGTGAGAGAGAGAGAGCTGCATCCCTCTGCTTCCACTGCCGCTTCTCCATCCTCTGTTCTCCTCCACACAGAGACCAGAGAGCTGCGGAATAGGCGTGTTTTCCGCTGCTGCTGCTGCTGCTGCTGCTGCTGCTGCTGCTGTTACTACTCCAGCCAAACATCACAGTGAAACATCACAGTGAAAGCGTCGTGGAGAAAGAAAAACCTGCATAACAAGGTAAGAAGACTAGTGCGCGCGTGTGTGCAGAAGAAAGATGAGCAGATGTGTGTCTGGCTCGTCTCTTGTGACTGTGTGTGGTGAAGATGGATACTGGTTTGCATTGGTGCAGTGTTCCGTTGAACATCAGGGGCTGCTCGGTTTGCAGTTTGCAGTTAGCGCGGCTCCCAGCTGTGTCAACTTGGCAGGATGGGGGGGGGGGAGAAGTTGGGCCATTGGTGAACGCAGGACGACCCCGACACCGCACAGATCACACACACAACACAGAATTTTGTGGGTAATTTAAAAACCACATGGAAACTACTCGGAAATGTTTGAATATCATCGAGTTCCATTCGTGCGTAAATGTTCGCTGACCGTGAAAGCGCGCCGGTGCGGGTTTGTGCTTTGTATTAAAATGTGTGTATGTGTGTGTCGGAGTGGAATTCGCAGTGGCTGCAGGAGAATCATGTTTACACTGCAAAGCAGAGGTGCACAACTGTTTAATTAATCACACGAGAGTGGCCCTGTGGGACACAGTGGACCACCGTCCCAGCTTTAGGAATCTTCAGTACATGCTGTACATCCATAATCCAAACCTGCACACGCACACACACCGTAAACGTCGTGCCTCTGCTGCGTGTATCGTTTGGAAGATCTGACCCTTCCTCTTTAATATCTGGTTTTACTTGATGAATCGTCTGTCACTGTCTTCTCCCTCCGTGGGTGCTGCTGCAACACCTCCCTCCTTATATATTAGTTCAGGTCCGTCCCAAGCCTTTACGGGGTCCCAAGTAGAATTTGATGTAAGGGGGCTTCCACCACCCCTGCTCTGCACCACCAAATGCTGTCTTTGTTGCCAGTGCTTGATCATAAATCTAACACACCCCATGTCAGGTTCATTATTTTGCTGTGTTGCTCTGACTGAGGCAGCTGAGCCTAGCAGCCAGTCTTTAAATATAATGTTGTGTTTTAGTACAGAAAAGAAAAGAGACCACTAGAGGGCTCTTTGGGGCTGTGCAGTGGCCACAGAGGACCTACAAGCAGATGCTTCTTTTGTTTAGTTCACATTCACTTTAGGCAAGTGTGACTGGATAATCATCTCCAGAATGTGTGATGTGGAAAAAAAATATGTAAAAATAATGTGAAATCATGATTGAACTGGAGATGTAGGGGTTTTCTCTGTCTGTCTGTCCACATGAGTGTGTAAAGGTTTATGTGGGTGTGTGGGAGTTATACTTCGAATGTAGAATGGTGGATTTTTAAAAGACAGAATAAGGATGGTTTGAAGCATGAAAAACAATGGGTGATTAATCAGCTGATAGCCCCCTACATCCAATTCCCCAAAGAAATCAGAATTTGCAATAACAAAATCCATGAGAACATTAAAACAACACAAAAAGAGTGACTGTCTGGATGGAAGGTTGAGTGCATATCCATACTTATGGATAATAAATCTATTTCCACAAAGTCGTAGCATTTGTTTAGTGGACTGCATGTGTCTTTGCAGATATGCATCATCAGCAGGCATGTGGTTAGTTCACTGCATGTGTTTGCACAAGTACTGAGATTTCTGAGGGCCACTGAATGCACCTCAAAGCTGCTGCTCTAAACTCAGCATGCTCTGCACCATGTATTACTCTCACTAGCTCTCTACTGCACTACATTTTGTTTTAATTTCTTTTCTTGAAGTGGAGAAACTGTTGCTTCATGTCGCACACGCATTTTCAGTAATAGTGGTGATTAAATGAGGAAAAATCATTCATATTTTGTGTGAGGTGTGCTTCTAGGCAGTAGTAACCATGGTTGTGGAGGCAGTGCTATCATCGGCCACTATTGGAGTCATGTCCTGTCTGAGCTGATTGTTTTTAAAACAATAAATTTGTCCACTTCACAGCATTACGCACTGTGGCTGTGCTGTGTACAGAAGCCAACCGGATACTGTAGTTTTGTCAATGTAAAAATCGTTGAAGCTACAGGAGGGCAGCAAGCACAGTCTTGGCTCTAAACAGACAGGCAGACACACACCCATAGACACACACTTCTTAACCAGAAACGATTCAACCTACAAGATAATATTTGTACTTTAGCGTGAGTAAATGTGTCATTATCAAATCCCTCCTCTTAGTTTTTCTGTCAAGTCTGCCCTGCTCACTCACCCACTGTTACCAGTGCTGTAGAAGGAGCTGGTTTCCAATGGAGACTCTCTCAATCGATTCCACTTTTCTCTCTGGAGTCTGTCAAATGTGAAGGGAAAAATGTGTGATGAAATAGCAGGTTCTGTCATACGACAGGACATGCTTCTCATTTGGTCCATAAAATTGAAAAGATGGATGTAACACATGAAAAATAAAATCAGTGGAGTGTGGTTTTACTTTCACCCTTTGTTGAGTCATGTTCTCTGTCATAATACACAATTTAATGCAGAAGATATTGCAATATTTTGAAGACATTTTTAATGAACAAATCCATGTAAAATAGTTAATCTGCAATTTTTGGCTGAAACCCAAACATTTTCTGTCTCATCACAGACATAGACAAATCTTTTATCTAAGATTTGTCACATGCCACTGCCAACGCTTTCACCTCCAGGGTAAAAATTACCCTAAATGCTTGTGCTCACCAGTGGGATTTGTCAAAAAGTAATTTGTAAGTCATTCTTATTATTCCAGAATGCAGTTTATTTGTGCAGGAATCAAAATTTTATGAGACATTGTTGTCCATCCAATCAAATTCTCTCCTTTTCCAAGCATTGGTAATGCAAGGTGCTGTCTAAATACCAGTTGTGTGTCAATTATCCATCTCATTCAACCTTAAAATTGAAAACAAAAAAGTACTTATGGATTCTTTATATAGACATTTCTTGCAGTGTGCACAGTTGACTCTGCCAAGGCTCCTTCTGGTGCATCAACATACTTTACATAAATCCCATTATTTCTTTTCTCCACCACATGAAAGGCTTGGTAATGATGCTCAATCTTCCACTGTGTCTGAAACAAAGGCATCCGCTTTGGTGAGTGTTTAAGGTTCCTGCCCACCATGTTCAATGCAACCGACAGTTTGACTTCCCCAGTTTAATTCTGAGATTGCATTTGATCACAGCTGTTTGATAATATCATTTGTTATCGTGAGACCCCAAGTCCTTGGAATATCCAATAGAAATTAGTTTAAACGCAAAGTGTGTCATCCTGCATTTTGACTGGATTATTTAGTGTGTGCATTTCTACTAATGAAATATTATAAATCCGTCACATCTCTCATCGTGTCTGTGGTGTAGACAGTGGAGGAGACAGTGTTATTTAGAAGTGGTGACAAAGTGCTTTTGTTTTTAAATATAGATGAATGTGTGCTGCATTTCAGAATAATGTGGGGAATAAGCGAGCGTGTGCAAACACACAAACACACACACACAGAGACAACATCCATCTCCCTCCGTTCCCCCATTTTCAAGTTTTCAGCTCATGTCTCTGCTTGTCTTCCCCTTTCAGCGATGACTTTTATGACACTGAGTGTTAAGCCATAAAGAAGCCATTTTACATATTGCACATCAATAAAGAGAATTCCACTCTAGCGCTGGGGTTTTTATTGGGCTCTCACAGACATGAGCAGCAGATCGGGCGGCCGAGCAAGCACAATATAAGCACGCCATGTTCCATCGTCTGTTTGTTTGATTGCGGTTTAGTTTAAAGTTGCTGTCTGCTTGGTGAAGACATCAGCCACTCAACTTTATGTGTATGGGAGCAGTTCCTTTCCAGCCACATCATTAAACCTTTAATGGTAATGCAAACAGTCAAATAAATCAAAGCATAATAGCAGTGACAGAAGGAAAGTGAGTTCAGAGTGGAGCACGGAGAGTTAAACAATCAGGATGGAGGAGTTCATTCTACTGAAATATTCAGCTCAGTTTCTGATGGGGTTACTATGAATGATTCATGGCCTGGTTTGTTAATATCCCAGTAGTAATTAACAATATAATATTGAGTTAATCAGTCGATATAACTCTCGTCATTTAAAATGTTGCCTGTCCTCTAACTGTATCTTCCTGTTGGAGCCGAACAAGACAAAGGCAGGGGATTGTTGTCGTTATGAGGCATAAGCACAGAGATGAGATGATTAGACGCCACAGACATTTATGGTTTTTCTAACAGATTGGATTCAGTATTAGCTAAATGTTGCAGTAAATGGCAAACCTGCAGTCCTGGAGCGTGTTGTCGACAAATGTTTGTCATGCCCACAGTCCATATGCAGAGGCATAATGAAGCAGTTGCAATACTTATCCCACTAATACAAGTCGAATGAGTCATGTCATTATGCAAGATTAAAGAAAATTTAATTTAGTGAGCAATACATTTTCTCCCACTATGACAAGTTGAATTTAATGCCAACAGAATTTTCAAGATATCAATTTATTTGCATATCATGCACTGTATTGGAAGGGTTAAAAGGTCACACCCTCAAGTTTACATATGGAAGTCAATGTGAGTAGTAGAGAACATGTGTTCCTGTGATGCCATTTAGGTTATCTTGTGCACCAGCGTAGGAAATTAATTTTTTTTTTTTTTTGTTCATGTAAAATATGTTTTGGGGGCATTTTTGATTATTTCAAGTTCAGTTTGATAAAATGTTGTGAAATACCTTGTTTATTCTATCAAGGTTCTTTCAAGGTTCTCTCAAATTTAAAACTTTTAAGACCTATTTCTTACCTCTTAGAATGCAACCAATGCTGTGAGTGCATTGAACATGCTGGTCATTTTATGACTCAGTGTAATACATTTGATGTTATGACACAACCTCCTGTGTCTGAAGGGCTTTTTCTTTCCTTTCCACTCCTTTTAGGCAATTGTGGACTGTTGATGACAAGACAAGACAAACACATAGAAAGTTACCCCCCCCCCCCCAACACCTACACACGCATGAACATGGTTTTCTCTCATATCCTTTGCATTTTAATTCTCAGCACACCCACTCACATATCCATATTCATGCTCATACCTACATGTTGCTGTGATGGAACCATGCAGTGCTGGTGCCATGTTTTGACATATATTACTCAGCGTTGTTGACTGTTTAATCCATACCCTCTGCTTTTGGTATTACTGGATAACCAGTCAACCCAATTTCAGATTTTTTTTGTTTGCTGCACACACTCACAGTATAGATCCAGGGTCTCCTTGTTATGTTCAGAATGATGTAATGGAGAGAAAGATACCCTGTCAAGATTCCCCCCCAGCCCTCCAGTACAAACTTTGTGTCTGAAACGTCTCGTGGATGGGACCTGCAACAGAGCTTGCAGGCAAACGTCAAGGTTAAAGAGGCAAGAGTAATTGCTGTAGCCTATCTGTGTGGAAAAGCGTTTGCTCGTGTTCCCAGTGTACTTTTCCTCTGATGCACTTGGGCATGAAATTGTTCCCCTTTCCACCCTAGCAAGCCTCAAGCCTAAGTCCAATCGGCCGTCCGCTGCCAGACGAGTTGGCCTTTTTGCACGCGTTTTTGTTCGCCAGTCTTTTCCCTTTGCCTTTGGCCTCTTTCGTGTTTATCTGTTTGTTGATGTGTATGTGTGTTTGTGATGGAATTGGGGAGGCACAGGATTGGGTGGATGTTGTGTCTCAGATGGCCCTCTCCAGTTCTCTGTGACTGACAAAATAAGTGAGCAAGACATGCGTTGATTATAGGCTGCATGAAGAACTGCGGCAGATTGATTACTGAGTATTTCATGAAAGTATCAGAGAGACAGAAAAAAAATATGAGAATAGAGGATTTGATGACTGTGGCTCAAGTGCCTCTGGAAAGGGAACACCTTAGCATATGTTCTGTCAGATATCCATGATGAATTGACGGATTTTATGATTGGTGACCATGATTTGGGGGTCAGATGTTGGATGATTCATAAAATTAAAAATATGTCGCTATTCATGTGTGTGAATACATTTCTGTGTGTTTGAGTGGATCTTGTGTGTGTGTTTGTTATGTATGGCCTTGTACAATAAAAAACCACAGTGGCATCAATCCAACAGCCAACATTCCCAATGTAAAAAAACGATTCTAGGGAGATGTGTGTTTGCACTGCATTTCCTAACCATATATTCTATAGGAAGTGTCAAGAGGAATACTCACATTCTGCACAGTTCCCATGGCAATAGTGTGCTGGAGAAATAATATAAGCATTTGGCCCTCAGTTGTGAAAAAAATATTTTTTTTCTGCATGACTGTATTGATAAAAACCCATTATAAACTCATTTATTTTAGAATGACATAGTAGTAAGAATATCAGTCTTAAGGCTTTATGTACAGTATGTGTAGCTAAGTTCTGCTCAAAAGGTGTTTGGTAATGTAAGTTGCATATTCACAAATTCACAATGTAATGACTGTAGGATTCTTTAAAAAGATGTTCAAAAAGAAAGTCATACAAAACATTACTTGCCGTAACCGCCATTACCCTGATCTATTTGTTTTCAAGCTGCCATCACTTAAATACGCCTCTGTACATACCTGGCATCAACATGCCTCTCAGGTGAGCTGATTCTGAGCAGTACAGATGTGAATGCACTTCAGATGCCTTGAGATGTGATCACTCAGAACACATTGACATGCTCTGTGCAGCATGCGGCCACATTATTCATGCAGTGTGCCCTGGACCATTGTAAAGGATCGCCTTACCTGAAATTCTTTGACAGTTTTGCATAGATGTGAAAATATTTTTATACTTGCATGATAAAAGACATTTAATGTCATATACAGCTAGTCCAGGCTCCCACACATCCGATGTTTCAACTCTGAAAGGTAGAATTTTAATTGGCGATATAATAAGGTATACTCATTAACTTTGTTTTTTTTTTTTTTCAATAAGAGAAATCAACTTCTTTTGAGGAAGTAGATATTATTTCCAGTCATTTTCATATCATAAGTTATTGTTAAAGTTCTGATCTTAGTATTGGATCAGAGCCATTTTGAGCTTTTATTGGAGCTCCTCACCTCAGTCACTCTGAACATTTATGCGAGCTGTAAAGCTTGTCAGCCACTTTATTAACAGTGACCAGGTTCTTCATGTTGCTCAGCTGTAGACCGTAGCAGAGCTTTATTTGGAGCAGACCCAATGTGACATTTACTTAATACTGCGTGTGTCTGATGTAATTGGTCATTTTGGAATACAAATGCATATTTTCGTCCGCTTGTATCGGGGTCAGTTTCACTGTAACTTGAGTTTATAATGACACTCGTCAGTAGTTGTAGCTAAACGGCCCGGTGTCAAACGACCTGCTTAACAAATATACCATACAGTGAAGACATTTTCTTTTATTATTTTGGTCACAGTTTAAATACACGTTGTGCTCAAAAGTGGTGCTAGTTAGATACAGATACAGCCCCTCTCTCCCTCGTTCTCTACCAGCCTCACAACAGGAGTCGCTTCTTATTTCTGTTTTCCTTTGTCTCCAAAATTCAGAAATTTTAATTATTTTGTTCGCAGCATCCATTTAAAATGGTGTACTGCAAATACTCAACAGTATAAAGATTTGAATGGGATCACCAGCCAAAAAAAAAGCAAAAGAGGATATGGTAGAAACAGAGTCAGGAATGGAGTAAAGCACTGACTCTGGTATATACATATAGGACTCACAGTTCAATAAAGTAGCAACCAGCACACATCCTGAAAGCTGCAAACTGGCCCACAGGCATGGTCTTCTCAAACCTCCCAGCTTTTAAACTGAATGTTACTGCAAACAATGAAGAGGCCTGAAAGAGAGCAAAGCAAACACAGGACAACACAACACACCCAATATTTGACAGCTGTAACAGCTGATGTAAAATAAGACATAAGACCATGGTGACTGTGTCCATTAATGATCTCTCCCCCAGCGGTGAGTAAAAAGGAATGACATTAAAACGTGACGCAAGTTAAATGATTTGTTCAAATGGACATTTCCGTGATTTAAGTTGGGCGTTCCTCCCAACAGAGGGACATGTTCTACCTGATGACAATCAAGAGACTGACGAGCAGGAGGCAGAAAGTAGGAATAAATGACAGTGATATGATGGCCTAATGGAGTGGATGAGCGATTGTATCGATGACTCAGGATGAAGGGATAGCTGTCCTGTGATGAATGGATAATGGAGGGAAGTGAGGTAGAATGGAGGGACATATAAAATGATAGAGAGGAGTAGTTGTGATGGTGGCTGTTCATTTCCCAAGGTGCACTGTTTCTTTTCATTTTTCCTCATGCCTCCCCCCATATTTTCACTTATCCTCATCTTCTTTTCTGATTCCCTTCCTGTCTTTTATCTTGTCTTTCCTATTCCATCTCTTTTGAATCTTTTTTCATGCACTACTTTTCATTCCTTCCCTCCAATGTTTCCTTCCTCCTTCCTCATTCTTCCTTCTCCTCCTCCTCTCCTCTCATTACCTCATTCTCTCCACATCTCTTTCCCTAATGCCCTCTTATTATCTGCATCCATTTTGCCTCCCGATTCTTATTTCACTACATTTGTTTGACCCTCCTGCCTCGCTGTAATAGCTGTCATGCCTCATTCCGTCCCTCCTCTGCCCTCATCTCTTTGTGACCTTCTTCACCGCCCCCCAACAATAGCATCTCAGCCTCCCCAACACTCCCCTACTGCATGTTTTCCCCGCTCTCTTACATCAAACAGTCCCTTATCTCCTCCTCTTCCTCTCCACAGCCCTCTCTCATGTAAGTGGGGAAGGTGGTGGTGCAAGTACATGTTTTCAGTAGGACATGACTTTGCTCAGATTTAAATAGATAATGGCAGAGCCCTAGTGTTTGTTGGGCTCTCTGAATAATGTAGGAGATCCTGAAGGCATTGTTGCCAGGCATCACTGATGGTGACATGCATACAACCGCTCGCAAGCTTGCAATATTGATACCAAGAATGGTAGGGTGGAAGGGAGTCAGTGGTACTTAATAATTTTTCCTTTACCCCATATGCAGCTTGGTTCACTATAAAGGTTTACTCTTTTGGATTAAGTAAGTCTTTTGTTAAAACCTAACTTGATCTTAATTACAGTCTTGTCATAAGAGAAAGTGGTTTTATTTTTCCAGCAGTAATTTGTAATAGTTTTGGAAGACAAATAAACTAACTCTACTGATGGGGTTTCAGGTCAGTCACAGAGGTGGTTGCTCTTGCACCTAAGTAGGTCCTGTCACTGGTTTGGAGAATAATTATTCTAAAATTTTTTCTGCAAGGATTTGTCAACTAACACATCAACAAAAGGTCTTGTTTCAGATAGAAAGCTAGAAATCTGGATTAAATCTCTTTCACAAAGTCACATTGAAACAAATTTAAATTGGTAACTAATTTGTTATTCACAGTATCTGTGAAGATTCTCAGTCATCCAGGTCATGGTATCCAAAAGTGTAGCAACAATAAGGCAACTAGACTTAGTTGAATTTCTTGAAATTTCAAATCTTGAATTGTGTTTCAAATCTGAATTGTATTTCTTGAATTCAACTAAGTCCAGTTGCCTTTTGTTTGACCAAGTTACAAGTGAAGTGAAGATGAGTGAAAAGTACACAGTCTGAAGTTTCACAGGTTACACTTCTTTACTCTTTGCTCCACTGGCACGCAATTCACTTGTGAACTCTTCAAGTACGTGATTATAGAGGCTCCTCTGCGTGTGACCCCCTCCGTGGAAGTTCAACTGTGTAGTGTGAATTCACAGCAACTGCAAAACTGCTGATTAAAATGAAGTCAGTTTAAGGCCACAAATTCTACAAAGCACTTCCATACAATGCTGCTCAGACTGGTGCAAGAGATGATTGATTAGTGTGGACATACTCACGAGTGAACTTCTTCATATTTATTTATTAGGCAGCAATACTTTAGAGCACTGACAGTAACTGTATGATTACAAGGCAAATTACTTCAAACATTGTGATATGCCTAATATTATAAATTTGAAGTTAAACTGGACATTTACTGATTAAATTTTAATGCTATTGTATGTAATTTCTATAATTGTGTTATTATTGATGTTATTATTCTGCCTTTATTTGATCTTCATGAACAGAAATAGTTCTTCTACTTTTGGCCTCTCCCTTTAGTGGTCACCAAAGCTGAATATCTGCCTCCACCTTGGCCTGTCTCTTGTGTCCTCTTCTGTTCCACCGACTGTCCTCATGTCCTCCTTCACAACAATCATGAACCTTTTCTGTGGTCTTTCTCTTTTCCTCCTACACTGCAGCTCAATCTTCAACATCCTTTTTCCAATATAATCAATATGTCCAATATCCCCCCTCTATGCATGACCAAACCATCTCAGCTACGACTCTCTTACATTATCTCTTATTAATTCCATGAACAGAAATTATGTTACCATATTTTAAGATGTCTACTTCATTTTAAAAAATGGCCTCTGTCAGTTAATTTGTGTGTATACACCTGCATCACAGGTCAAACTGATGTTGAATTATTGGCATGGCTTTTTTCAAGTAATAATTCTGATTTGGTAATTAGCCATTTGTACCAAAAATCTAATTACGATTGTGCATAATTTGAGGCTTTGAATGCTGCAGGTCCAGTATAGTTTGTAGACATGGCAATCAGTTGCGCTTTCACTTCATGTCAGCTATTGGCCTTAGGTTTCACTGTACTGTGTGGCAAAAGGACAAAGGTAAATTTTGCAAAGTCATTACTCAGTCAAAACATGAATCAGCATGACATGCACTTATAGCAATAACATTTCCGTAGTCTATTTTGGATTATCATCCACAAATCAGCTCACCACAATAGACAGAACAGCCACTGGTCTTTCAATCAAGGACCACATCCTTTAGGTCTATCACAGATGAGACTGTACACACTCAATTCATATACTGTACATCCACCCTCATTTACCAATAGCTCCAGTCCCTCTGATTGGAGTGTCATAATACTGACTCCATTATTATGCATTTATTTTGTAAATAATACATTGCAACAATTGCAACCCCAGTTGCCTGTTTTTCGTTGGTCATCACCTTTAAGTGCTTTTAAGCAGGGGTAAATATACTGCAGTGCTGCAGTTCAAACCATGCACTGAATGAAAATTAGTCTCTTTCAAATGTAGAAATCCCTGCCTTGACTACAAATAATTTACATTTAAAGGTAGGAGAGCTGACGCTCGAATTGACTCTCAACACACACCTGTGGGTGAGCTACTGGAAAGATGGTGTTTACGTGCTATGGAGAATTTACCCATTAAGTTGAAGTTGAGATATGATTACCAACACAACCCTCTGTATCCGCTCTCCCCCAATGATGATGGCATTGGTGCCGAAAATGTAATCGGATCTCATCTCCTGCGCTTATGAAACATATTAGTGACTGCTTAGACATATCCATTTCTCGCGAGCTGCTGCACTAATGAATATCAGTGTTATTTTGCTCCGATCTCATGAGCTGCACAGGATGTTTTTCCCTCATTGCACCTCCAGTCGGTTGAGGAAATGATGGAAACTTGTAAATGTTCTCTATTCAAATGCAGGATTTATGGTGAGCTTTAGTCAAATTTAAATTTTTTGTCCTTTTCCAATTTTCCAGAATAGTCTAGACAAAATGTCAGGGGAAAAAAGATAATAACGGGCCATATCATCAAGTAGAAATAAGTAGAGCTTAAAAGAAAAAAGTATGCCCTCAGTGTGAGCTTGTGCTTGAGTATAAGAAGTGGGGTTAACAAAGACAAGGAGAGTCCTGTTTGTGATCATTTTATTTTCTCTCTCACTTGTTATACCTGAAAGGGAACTTCTTACTTTTCAAGAATACAGGGTTGCTCCATCGGTGGGGAACTCAGGTGAGACGTTCGTGTGTGGCTGCCTTCGACAGTCTCTCAGAGAGAAAGGGAGGTAGATGTAAATGGAAGAGAGGAGGGACTAGATAGTGTTTGATCAGTGGGGTGCTGACTCACACTGGGATGTGATGGAGAGACTGGTGTGCTGCGACAGATGAGATGGAACACAGAGAAAGAGAGAGGACATAGACACAGACTCATTTTCAAGATGTGAAGTCCTTGGTGGACATTTCTCCATCAAGGTGTCTCCCAAAATCTAACTCACATGTACAGTGTCCCAACAGTATATCTTCTCTCTTCCCTGTCTGTCTCTCTGTGGGGACCCGTGTTTGAGCCAGAATGTAAGCTGTGAAGCAGATGAAGCAAAAATCCTGTCAAATATTTTGCCAACCATCAAACGTGTGGTACAGTGCATGTAAGAGTGTAGACTGTCAAGTGCTCTTCCTCTAAAAGCTCAATTTGTACCCCTCCAACAATGCTAGGCATACTCCAGGGTGATGCTGATTGTAGCCGGATTCATCACGATGCCACATGCAGTCACTCTGCGTGTCACCAGAAATACACGTGTTAATCTGCACCAAAGTGAATATGTGGATCATGCAGCAAAGCTAGAGGGTTTGAAAAGGTGACGGCATTCTGCAGTGTTCAAGATGTGAATTTATCAGATGGAATGCATGCACATTTACAAGTGAATTTATGACAGTGATGGCTACTGCTGATTGAGATACACTATGCATGGTGATTGCAATGTTAGTGAATTTAAAATTAGAGTATGGTTGACAGTAGTGGCAGGTGGTGACAATAGCCAGAAAATACAGAAAAAAAGACACTAGTTTCAACACCTCGTTTCAACAAAATAATACTGCGTAATCTACTGATAGGATACAGTATGATATACGGTAATTTAGCATCCCCAGGTGGAAACTAGTTTTGACGTTATGGAGCTGCATACATCACAATCAATAAATAAAAAGCTAAACATACCACAAATAATATTTAAATAAATAGTATAAGGAAAAAAAAGTAAAATCCTTCAAAAAAATTATGATTATACAGCTGCCAGTATTGCATATAACCACGTATTCCACTTGCACCCTCATATTGCACTCCAGATGAGAGTCTGCAGTATCCTCTTGTCAAGGCCTGTGTATTTCAGTGTCAGTTTTTAAAGACAGTTTAAAGTAAAGTAAGTTAAAGTTATGAAAAGTATACATTCTTAGGGGCGTCGCATTCAAACTGTAGTGAGATGCCATTGTAGTTATGGCACCTCACTTATTCTTTTGGCACTTTTCCCGATTCACCTTTGACATTAGCTGACACCACAGTTAATGTTATTACAATAGCATTCTATTTATTCATAATCAATGCATTTACCTGTCACAGTTTGATTCAAGTGATTACTACACTTTAATCCTTATTTATTTTCGTTCCAGCTGAGTGAATCAGTTTCCTTTGTTTCTCTGTTTAAAATTTAACTGCGGAATAAAAGGAGGTTTGAACAGGCCTCGCAGCTCCCTTATGGCTTTACCAAAGTAAACAGTTAAAGTTTGCACTGTGCCTTTATAGCACTGCTGCTAATTTCAAATTGGGAAGAGTTTGGGTTAAATGTGGGGCATCTGGAAGTTGGGCCAGAGACAACAGCTGCTGCCAGAAGCTGAGCAGGAGGAGCCCACAGCTGTCAGACAGCTCTGACCTGACAGCTTTACATGGTCTGCCGTGATACTGCAGGGACTCTGACCTGCATGTCTGCAATGTGACATCCGCAGCTAATGAGAAAACACACTCAGTAAGAAAAATAATTTTGTGAGGGAAAAAAAAATTGAAATAAATTGAAACACTAGGCTGTGGTTTCTTTAATTATGTTGTTTTCTAACATATAAGGTTATTATGTTGTATTTGAAATCCCACTGTGTAAACATTGGAGGCAAATGCAGTGACACCAGCAGGCAAATTAGTAGGCATGAGACACCATGGGGTACACAGTCAGAGTTCTGCTACCTACAGCATCCGTTAATGGAATACATTCACCCTTCCTATGTGTTTGTCTGTGTGTGGTTATGTGCACAATTCACTGTATATGTGCTGTCATCAGAGACCAAATCAGTGAATGTACTGTGTGTACATTGTATATGTATATGTGCAGCAAATTAAGCCCAAAAGGCATACATGGCTGTGTTCCCTCATTTCTGCCATGATATTCTGGCGTCGAGCTCATCCTTAGTGTTGGATTCAATTACCACACATTTACTTCACTGCAGGAAGTTCAACACTCACCCTGTCAACGATTCCTGTTAGAATGATCACATGATGTTAGGGATCATTTCCTCTCAGCATTTTGTTACTGTGCAAAGATTAGAGCAGAAGCAATTAAAACTATTCTTATAATCTGTGTATATTCAAGCCGTCATCAAATTATTTGAAAAATGGTTCCATCTAATTATGAAGATTTGCTGATTTAGTTCTTTGTGTTTTATGACTTGTTTGGATTTGAAGATGCCATTTTGAGCTTAAAGGACTTAAAATAGACCTGGAGTTACATCTGTCACTGTGTCTCATGGTTGAAAGAGAGATGGATGTTCATTCTTTCATGTGGAAAGCAGATGGTTTTGAGTGTAATGGTTAATGGTTTTATGTTTTTAGACCTGTCACAGCTTTCGCTTTCTCCATGCTGAGCCTACGAATATGGTTTCCTTTAATACGGATACATATAAATTGTAAATCCAGCCTCGTCATAAATATTTAGATTTCACTGTAAAAACTTGAATGTGTTGTTTCAACTGTTAGTAGAGAATTCTCTCCTAACTGCGGAGACAAAACATTTGTTTTCATCCTAATGCCACCTGAGGAGGTCATCATCAACATACTAGTAGCTCATCTGCTGCATTTGCAGACAACTTAATTCACAAAAGTGTTACTGTCTAAAAAAGGCCATTTCACTGTGGAGCACCAGGGCTTTGGAGGACGATCATAAACATATTTAGCTGTGTCAGGAGTCACATTAAAGGATGCAATTAGAGAACAGCAGCCAGCAGCATGTCATCAAGACAGTGCTGTATTGTGATGGCGAGTATTAAAGTGTAACATCACATTGGAACACTGAAGCAAAGTGGCAACTTGCCTTAGATAGGGGGAGATGACTCATATCCCCTGTGACCATAATAGAGCTGGTGATGTTACGCTGTCAGCTCAACACACACTGTTCCCTGGACAGTGGCCTGCACAAAGACCCTGAGGTATGACTCATAATAGAGACCATGACCACCCGTGAATTCTAAGAACAAGAAAATGGCTGAATGTGTCAAAAATCACTGGGGTGAATGGACTATCTATACAGTATACTCATTCATTTTCTACCGCTTTATCCTCCACCGAGGGTCGCAGGGCTATACAGTATAGTTTACACAAATTATACCAGTGTTAGTAGTATGATAATTAGTTTATTTTGTTCTGTGGATTTTATGTGGAAGCAGAATAATGGGATTGTGCTTTGCTGTGTGTGTGCGTGTGTGCGCGTGTGTGTGTGTGCATCTCTTTAGGACCTTTTCTGGCACAAACGTTGACCTTGTCATGACCAGTAATCCTCATGGGGACCAACCAAAACTTTGTCCTAATATGAAAAACCTGTCTGGGGAACTGGTTAAATTTAGGGCTTTGAACTGAAATGTGGTTAGATCAAAGGTAGGGTTAGGTATAAACTGGTTATGGTTCATGTTAGGATAATACTTTGCTTTGGCTCTCCAAATGAATGGAAGTCAATGGGAATCCCTAAAAGGATAACTGTGGGAACCTCTGTGTGTCTTCTGAGCTGACCAATGTAGACCAATGTGACAATTTTCTCTGACATCACTTACATTTTATTATAGCTTTCTCTCTCACACACAAATTGATCCCATTGGTCATATCTATACATATACATAGCTACCTCTTCTCCAACTTCTATGATTCCCCATGTCATTCAATCTTGACATTTCCTAACTTTTTCTCAGCTCTCTCTCTCTCTCTCTCTCTCTCTCTCTCTCTCTCTCTCTCTCTCTCTCTCTCTCTCCCTCTCTCCCTCTCTCTCTCATCTCCTTTACCCTTTTCCCACTTCTGCATTCAGAGTCAGGGCCTCAGCCTCAGTCCTTTGGGCTTGGAGGGTTTGGAGGGAGATGAACAATGTGAGGGTCAGGGTGAAACCGACTGGGATTTTAGGAGAAAAAGAGCGATGTAAGGGTCAGTAGTGACGGGGGAGATTGGGAGGTAGGGGATGGATCTGCAAGAAAGAGAGAGGGGATGAAGGTGCCGTACATACCGAATGAATCAAAGAAGGAGGATGGCCGGGTGAGGGTGAGGGGAAAATCAATATCAAAGACAGAAGACGGTAATAAATTGGTGAGTGAGACTGATTGGGAAATAGTTAAAGAGAGAGGAAGAGTGCAGGAAGATCCTCCTGATTGTCCTGTTGTGACACAAGACATTTTAACTTGGGGGATGAGGATTTATCAGTTGATTTTATTTACATATAATGTTGACTATGAAATATAGTGGTCTGGTCACGACTAAAACTTCACTGACATGATGCTACATTAAATGTGTAGGCATAGCCATCAAAAACGATGTACACTGGATTATCAGCCAAGCTTAGTGCTGGGTATCACTACTTAACTTATTCTCCTAAACAGATTTTATTCCAATTCATAAGGTCCCAATTTGATTCAGTTTTGGATTTGATTAGATTCCATTCGTTATCAATTCATTTAGAGATATATCAGTTTCCTCACCAGTTTGGTTTTTGAAAGGCATTGTCACAGAATTAATGCTGTTCTCTAACCTGATGCGTGGTTAAAAATATTTATGTATGTTGGAGAGATTTTGGATTAACAGGTTGAAGGATCCGTGATTAAATCTCTGGAGTCTTATCCTTCACTTTACCAGAGAATCTATGACAAGCTTTTGTAAGTGCACAACAGGCATGCTCCCTAACGCTCAGTGCACGTTTGTCACTGCGGTTTATATTGATTACCAGGTCTGGATATCGGAATGTGTTATTTGTTAAACTGAGATGGCCAAAGATTAGAAATGTCTTACATAATGTATAAATGAAGAATTCACTTTTTATTTTAAGGATTGCAGTCATAGGTAATAATTCAAACTCAAACCTTGAAAACCCAATCAAGTTTGAGTCAGTTTGAAGTAATTATGAAGTTGTCCAACAGAGGATGCTGTGAGTGTAGCTTCGTCTGTATCTATTCCCTCTTTACTCATGAAGAAGGAGACAACAGTTGTTGTTTTTCAGTGACAATGGAGGACACAAACAAAGGAAAGTGTACCGCACCTTTCACCCTATGTCTGCTGGGATTGGCTGAATTCATGTTTCCATTTTCCTGGAGTACACTATTTTAGTGCTGTTTGAACTGGACTTTCTTTGGGAAAATTGTTTCTTTTTCTAACAAAAAAAAAAAAAATATATATATTGAATGGAAAGAGATTGTTCCACTCCACCAGTGCAAATCAACTTGTCTGAAGTGTTTTTCCTAAATTAAGTGCCATACGTTTAATGACAGTTACATTTTCTGCTGTGCTGATTGTTGTTTTTCTGAAGGAGTAGTTAATTTGTATGATGAGCAAAGAAAATTGTCTTTCAGCCCTGACTAATTGTCTCATTTAAAATACAGCACAGTTTAATCCCAAATTACACAGTATATATATATATATATATATATATATATCCTTTATATGACTTTTAAAGGATTATCATAAGGACTGAAAGCACTTACAAAAGCATTTTATTTATTGTTGTTTATTCAACACAAGCAGGAAACTTGATGTTAAAATAACTAATTTATTTCAGCAGTTGTGGAATAGATTAGAATGTAAACCTAGAACATATTAAGTATTAATGTTTGTTATCTAGACACTGGTTTCGTCACTCCCACTCCCTCTTGTTGCCAAAAGAAAAGTAGACTCCGGTGGATAGTGGAGACAAGAGTCGCAGAGTGAAATGTGTAATATTATACGGCCAGTAGAATTAACAGCAAATTTTGGCACACTGGTAACTTTCAGCTTATAAGGAAACATTAGGGTTGTGTTGCAGTGAGAGGACCAGCTCATATCACGTGTTATATTAAAAGTTGACTATGTGAAGCTCTTGTCACTCTGGGGCTGTTGGGTTTTGACACCAAAATGGTGTCTAATTAATCAAGGCTTTCTTTCAATTTGCAGTCTTTCAGTCAAAGAAGAAAAAATGATTCTTTAATCACCAATAGGTGCTGATGTGTATGAAACAACAGCAGTTTCCTGATGAAAAAAAATCAAATGAATCGGCCTTTTTAAAATGCCATGAGTCTCTAATGGTCAAATAAATAACAGACCATGTTGCAGGGATGCTGAGAATAATAGTTTCTAAAATACATCCCAATGTGGATAGGAATGACTTTGCATTGATGCAATGACATAATTATATAATTACAGCAGCATAACACTGCTTGTTAATGTTGGTAAAAGCTGCAGCTCGGCAGCAGAAACATCCGTTTTGTTTTGGGGTGGAACATTTCAGTATTATTTGTGAAGAATGTTCTTCTCTTTCATCTTTTTTGATGGAAAAAGTCACCATGCGCACAGAAAACTGAGGATGGAATACATCCTGATGCCTCGTGGCATCGAACAGAATCAAGTCAGGAGTCCAGTGAGGATGTCTGCCATGTGGATGATGGGATGCAAAGAGGTGTGTGTGTGTTTGAACTTTGCGCAGAGTCAATTTAGCTTTTTCAGCTTTATCCAGATTTAGTGTTACTCAGGAGGCAAACGCGTGCTGACTCCAGCTGATTTTTAACACATAAGGATGAGGTTGATATTGATCCTCTCAATCAGTACATTTCCATGTACAGTAAGGTTGAGCTTGACTCTGGCACTTAATTGAACTACTGTCCTTGTACCCGTTGTCCCACTTAAGGGGGGGGATTGGTTTTTCGACCAAAGTGTGTCTGCCTCCACTTCAATAGATAGCAATGTGCCCCTTTCACATTGTTAGTATTAGGTGGTTTCTGTTTCTTGATGAGCATTCTGAGTCTTGGCTTATTAGCCATGGGGCAGAAACTCTGCTCCTGCTGACGTACACGTAGAGTAATTCCACAATGAGAACTAGGATAACATGTTTACATGTATTTTAAAAGTCAATTTTAAGTGAACGCCCCACACGACCCTCATGTGGAGGATAAAGCGGTAGAAGATGAGTGAGCGAGTGAGTAAATGTATGACCTAAGGAGCTTTTCTTTCCCTGTTCTATTTTTTTAAAATCAGCCTTCAACCGGAAGATATTTCTCTGATTGTCGTATCATGTGGTCATCATGATGTTTGCCTCCATGTGGTTGTTTTGTACCTATATATGTGTTCACACAAGTCTTTTTCAGTGTGGAGGTCATTTGTCCTTCCTCCTCTCTGCTTTTTGTTCTCTCTCTCTCTCTCTCTCTCTCTCTCTCTCATTCCATATTCTGTGTAGCCATTCAGGTCACTTCTCATTACTGGGGTCCAATTGGAAATGGCTTTTCAATTTTTGACGCTGTGGAAAGCGCAAGGCTTTCTCCCACCCCCACCTTGCCATTCATCCCAATCCTGTTATGACTTAATATGCCTGAAACATTCACCTTACTGCACCAACACTTTCCAAAGCAGTGTGACTGTGTATGTTTGTGTCCGCAAGCTCAAGGAAGAAAGATGAGGTTATTACTGTAAGTCACTACAAGGCCAGCTACTTTTTGTGGTAAGAGGCATTTGTTTACACAGTCAGCATTTGTGCTGCACAGAACTACACCAGAATACACCAGGTACCTGCAAAAATTAGCAGCATAATGTTTAAGAAAATGAAGTGACATGGCTACAATTAAAAGGAAATTAAAGTAGGCAGAAGATAAATATACCGTTTACTCATAATTTCTAAACCATTATCGAGCACAATTGGCTTTATTGTAAAGGCCACAACATTTCACCACTCAATTCATCTTCAGTCCAGATGTGAGACTGCAGCTGACTGAAAGCCACTAGAAGTGATTACTACAAAATCAGTTATCATTGTGTCACATTGCATCACATCAATAACAAGTGGGAGCTGACTGAGAGAGTCAAAGAGAGTGTCTTTAATGCGACAGTAGATGCGCGTCATCAAATAAGCCCCACTTAAATACATTCTAGATGAGTTAAGTCTCTAATTAATGTTTACAGCTAACATGAGTTATGTTTACAGACTGGGCCGGGCCGTTGTATGATTAAGAAATAATTGTGGGTAAAAGAATGGTGGTGGTAATTGAGCTTTGCATGTGTGGATCCATGGTTTGCACCAGGAGAGAGGTAATGTCAGTGTGTGTTACAAAGAGAACAAGAGAAAGAGAAAACATCCCTTGGAGAGGTGAGACGTGGAGGGAGGGATGGAAGTGGGAGAAAGTAGGGATGAGCTGATCTGATATTCAGTATCTGCATCAATACTGGTCACGTGGTCTTTCTCTCTCTCTCATATTCACACACACACACACACCCAGTGAAAGAGGCCTAAATATGAGTCAGATGCATAAATGTCAAGAGGTTAATGTGGGAGTAATACTTAGATTGGTGAAATGTCACACTCACCATTCCATTAGTGAGTGGACTCCAGCCTGCACCCTAATGCCGTTCATGCCATGCATATGGATACAGCTTAAACTGTTGCTAAACAATGATCATTGAACACTTTATAATAATGACTTATTGTGATACTGCAGGCGTTCGTCCATGTGTGTGTGATCAGTGTGCTTCAGGAGTCAGATGATGTGAACTCAGGCACACCTTTGCACTTTTTCCTTTCTCTCTGTGCATGTGTGTTTTTGTATGTATACTCACATCCTTTCCCAGCTTTCAAACTTCGAGTATCTCTATCCGTGGGCATCAGTGTTCTGAGCACTCATGAAGAGTGATCAGGCTTACTCTGTCAGTGGGATCAGAGTCAAGTGCCTGCAGTGACAAATCTCAAATAATATTGCCGATGACAGTCCAATAAAGTGGTCTCTCTCTCTCTCTCTCTCTCTCTCTCTCTCTCTTTCTTGCCCTCTCGCTCTCTTTCTCACCATGTGAGGAGGAGCTGTCCAAAATAACCTCAGAAATGCATGAGCCTCATAATGTGATTACAATGAATTTTAATGTCCTTGTCAAGTCAAATGGTTTCCCATTTGAATCCTCTGGAGGCGGACTCGAGCACATTCCTTCCCTGCCTTCGTACTTGACCTAAAAATCAGTGCTAGTCTTTCTTTTTCTATGGCTTCATTTCTTTCTTTTTTTTTTTTTTTTGCAACATTCTCTTTCATAGCTCCTCTCTCTACTGTATTCCAGAGGCCTCAAGTGAGCGGCACAACTGGAGGACTCACCAGCTTCATTCAAATGTACTGCATAATACTGAATGTTCAATTGTTTCAGTGCGAATTTTATTTTTGTATCCCCGCGGCTGTCTTTCTAATCCATCTAGGTGTCTACAGTTGGACTTTTTGACACATTTTACAAATTGGCTGTCTTTACAATTGTAGATAGAAAATAGAAGAAGTTTATTGTCCTATGCAAAAAAATATAGAATATAAAAAGAAACAGTGTTTAAACACTCTGTGCCTATACAGTTTGCTTTATGCACCTTACAACATAAAAGAAAGCAGTGCTGCTGTTTTGTACTAAGTAGAGGCAAATTTCAAAGTGATGCTAAACCTTTGAATAATTTGTTTAGCTCCTCCTCCACCTTGATACTCGCAACCAAATTAGCCCAAATAGAACTGGACCTTGTCCTGCAATTTATATGCAATTTATACAGGAAAAATCAGTGTACATATGCTTCATAATAACTGCCCTCATTTCTGAATGATGAAAAAATATAGGTGATTTACAGATACAAGAGACAATGCAACCTTTCTGTCCGTCCCAATGTCACTTCTACACACAGCCTGCATTAGCTACACACTGACCACACATATTTATAATTACATGCATCCAAGGTGCTGGAGCCATTTTCTTCTCTCTTTAAACATGCAGAATATATATATATATATATATATATTATACTATACTATACTATACTATACTATACTATACTATACTATATATATCTCCCTTCTAACACACTTGTAACACATGCTCATCCAAAAACACTCTTTACTCTCAGTGATGTTCAAGCTCTTAGGTGCCCTGTCTGTGCTTCTGAGGGGACCTCTATCTCACATGCTCTACACCAAGAGAAAAGCTGCTTGAATTATTGAAAGCAGGAAGAGGAGAGTTGGAGAAAGAGCAAAGGAACTTGTGCACGGAGGAGTAAGAAGGAAGTGCAAGAAAAAAGAAAAAAAAAAAAAACAGGAGATAGATCTATCAAAAAATGAAGAGAGGGAGAGAGAGAGATTTGGGAGAAAATGGAAGGTATGGAGACAGATTAAGGAAGAGAAGACAGTACAAAGAAATGTGTGAGAGGGTGAAGATGTAGAAGGTGTTATAAGAAACAGGAAGAAAGGGAGACAGAGGTAAGAGGGATGTGTAGTTTTCCCTATGGTTTGTTTAGCTGCTGATGTTAAGAAGAGTTTAACTAGTTGTGGAAATACCACACATGCACACACACACACACACGCACACACCAAGTTGCATACACACACAGTCCATGTCTCACGGGAATGAAGAAGATGAAGGGAAAGAAAAACACTGGCACTTTGCAGTAATGTCCTCTCTTCATGGGCAGGTTACAGTGTTCAGCAGTGCTGTAAAGGCTGTTAAGTTTGGTGTTTTTTTGTTTTTTTTTTGTTGCTTTATTGCTCATCACTATTTATATGTGCAAACTTTTTGTGTGCTTGTATGAGTATGAGGAGCGAACAACAGTGTGTATGTGTGTGCGTGAATGCTTGTGTGCTATAAACTGGCAAATCTGCTTCTCCCGGTGCTGACTTTGTATCAGTACCCAGCTGAGCTGTGGATAACCATCATTCACAACACACACATATGCATGCGCACGTGGACACACACACACTTGGACTTGTTTACAGTTTAAACAGCAGGTGGCACAGATAACAGCCACTTAATCTGCAGCCATTTGGACAACTGAATGTGAAAAGAAAAGTTTTTTCCTCTGTCCTCTTTCCTATCTATCTGTCTGTCTGTCTGTCTGTCTGCCTGCCTGCCTGCCTGTCTGTCTGTCTGTCTGTCTGTCTGTCTGTCTCATCTCCAGTTGACATTATTATCATTACTTGTTACCTTTCTTGACCATCTTAAATGGGGGCATGACTTTGGGGATGTTAATTTGCAAATGCAAATGTTTTCTTCTTCCATCTGTGTGATTCTCTATCACATGTCAATTATGTGAGTGTGGATTTGTTTTACTTTCGGATGAGAATTCAAAAGTGAATTCTCATCCGTAGACCCTCTCCATATTTGCAAAGGTTCCAGGTCAGCATAAGACCTTTCATAATCAAAGTCCACGTATGCTTTTAGGTACTGTATGTTTTGTGTTGACTTCATGCTGATTTCCCACTTGCATCTTGTGATGTGTGGAAGAACACAAAGTATTGTTCAACACGTGAAATGCAACTCACTGAAATAAACAATAGACCATATGAAACGGTAGATGTTTATTCTAGCATGACTTGCCCTATGCATCCATCTATCAAGCAATCTTCTGTGTAAAAGGCTTGTTTTTCTAAAGCTGCATTGCATAACTGGCCCTACGATGGACTGACAACCTGGCCTTGACATCAGCGTCAACATCTTTCCCATGATAGCTGCCTCATTTATACAGACATTCTGCTCTGACTGCCCGCATAGTACAAACAATTCTGTGTATGTAACTTTTATACAAAATGGCAAAGTATAATATAATATTTAGATGAAAAAGTATTTACAACTGGCCAGCTGTTATGACACTACCACAACATTTAGTCCATGCTACACTCCCCAACCAGTGCAGCAGGAAACGATTAAATTTGCATTTGTCTGTATGTGGGTGCATGCATATGTGACCAGTGTTTACTGGTGAGGCATTCTCCTCCCACATCTGTAGAACACTCATCCTCTGGGACACATCCTCCTGCTTTCATGACGCTGCATGGAAAAGTGGCAAATTTTAAGTGTTGAATAGGGTGAAGTGGGAAAGTAAAGATGAGGTAGGAAGTACAGTAGCACATGAAAGAGGGAAAGAGAGGGAGAGAGATTGCGGGTGATCGCGCTTTTCGGTAGTCAGGAAAGTGAGCAATGCTTGTGGCACGGTGAAGGCCCTCTTGGTCACCATAGCAACCCTTTAAAGGCTGATCCTCAATGCAATTAGTGTGGCTTTGACGCAGCCAGTCTGAGGGCAGAGTATGAAAAATAATGGCAAAAAAGAACAGACAAACCTAAGGGAAACAACCCAGCTGAATGAATGAAAACCAGCTATTATGTGACCAAGTGTCAGTAATTGCATGGAATGATTGTGGGGAGGCGTCTATTCTTCTTCACATGCTCTGAGGATTTCAATAATGAAGATGCCTTTGGCATGTGCATATTTCTGCATGTGAATGTGTATACACACATTTATGTACTGTCTTTCTGTGTGTGATGATTTCAGTATGCAGGAGCAAAAAAATTATGGGTTATTTAGTGGCAACCTTGACCACAGAATCCAAAGGCAATGGTAAAATTAAAAACACATTATAGCAATATTTCAGTTAGACAGGGAAAAAAAGGAAGATGGCAGAGATTTGATTCATAGCGGCACCAAAGGAATGAGAGCTTAGGCTTAGGCCACCAAGGTGATATTATCAATGAAATTAAACCACAAAACTCAGTGGTATTATTGCTTGCAATCCTCTCAGGCTCTATCTAAGCCCATTAACCTAAAAAAGCTCAACATATCCATGCAAAATGAGAACCATTTACTTCTGGAGACACAAGATCTGGTCCATGCTTACTGCTTTAACTCACAAACAACAACTTAAAACAACTGTCTCTCTGCTCTTGTGTCCATCACAAAAGCATGCAAGTGTCAAAATGTCAAAGTTTGCCTTTTGAAGGCTTTGGCTGTGCGTCCTGTGTGGATCGTTTTGACTTTACTCTGAATAAGACATTATCCTGATTATGGTGTTTACATGAGTTGCTTAAAGATTGTGCATTCATGTAAAATATGTAAAACATTTAGTGCACTCCACATCGTAACAGCTCCCTGCAGAAACACAATTTACACTCCCACATTCCAAAAAAATGTTTACAAGAAATCTTTCGTAATGAGCAATTTCACTGTTAGTATGTTAAATTATGAGACTGTTCATCTGATTTCAGTTTCTATAATTGAACACCAAGATCTTCAGTTTTATGGTCTTTCTTTTTAAATAGTTGTTGTTTGTATTTGTTATTTATGTCTTACATAATTTCCATGTTCTGGACAATGAAGTTTGACCTTTCTGAACTAAATGTTACAGAGCATAATGATATCAGTATGACTCACATCCAAACCATGTTCACTGCTTTGAAAACTCCCAAATGACTGTATGATTAAGACATGGGCTAATAATGTTTACTTAAAGCAACAATAATAATCCATGTCTTATATAGAAATGCCCCTAAATGATTTAAAGTTAGCTGCTTCTCTTTCTGTTCCTGAATATTTCCATACAGCATGTGATTCATAGGCAATTTACCCTGCATTTAAATGTGACCATTCATACAAGGTACAAAGACATTAACTTTTAGACAAGGTCTGAAATCACCAGAGCTTAGACGCAGCAATCCTACAACAAATATTATCTTCTATCTCACATGAAAATTTAACATTTAAACCAAACTATATTTTATAGTTGGACGGCTGCAAAACCAGCTTTCCTTGCTTGTCTCCTTATGAGGAACAGTGTGAAGTGTTTTCACAGGACAACCTTATGAGACATAAACTCTGCTGCTTTTTAGTACATCCAAGGGGTCAAACTCCATTTATGTGGGAAACACTCAGTAGGGAAGCAATAAGGATATTTTTCATTGCATATTCAGGACAAAATGATGGCCAGTGTTGTGGCCGTAGCCCTCAGAGTGTTTATAATGTAACATTTGCGCTCGACTGCCCTGATCTTGTGTCTCCAAAAGGAAATTGATTTCTGCCGCTCTGCTGCCCTTTCACCTCTCTATCAGTTCTCTTGTTGTTTCCTATTTCATTGAGTCTCTCTTTTTTATTTTTCACCAATCCTCTGTAGCTTTTTTCCACACACAAACATGCTAAAGTCTTTATGATTATAGTTTTCTTCATCTTTTGTTTTGTTTGTTTCATTCGCTCTTTTGCCCCGTGTGCTCCCTGTGGCTCAGTTGTCAGTCTTGCTTGTGTTATTGATTTATCCAATATCTGGAAGCCCCAGCTACTTCTCAGCTGTCATTATTTCCCACACGCTTTGCTCCCAGTTTTATCTTTTGCCACTTTCACTCTTTACTAATTTTTCCCTCTCCTCTTTCTTTCTCCCTCTGTCCTGTGTTTACACCCTCCATCTGTCTAATCACTGGATCATCTCCTCACAATCTCTTCTTGCTGTTTATCTTCTCTTCTCCTTCTATTCCTTATTGCTTGCCTACCTCTCCTCTCTGTTTGCGCCTCCATTGCCAAGTGTTATCCCTTCCTCCTCTTCTCCGTCTGTCTCTGTGTACTGGGTCCTGTCCTCAGCCCACAGCTTGGTTGACAAATGAATTATCTCTCCAAAAACACCACAGAACCGTCTCCAGACCTTGTTATTTTAACCAGCCACAGCAATTTTATAGCTGTTGTGTTTGCAGTTTCCTGTTGGCGAGGTGTTACCTCCCACCAAACACACTTCCACATCTTATCACATTTTTCATAGAATGTGTGTGATCCCTCTTAGGTTTAGGTCATACTTAAACTTTATCTCAGGTTGAAGCTTTAATAGAAAAGAGAGAAGATGCTTCCATGAACAGTAAAGTTGAGCAATGCTTGTTGCCCGATTACACCATATAATTGGACTACTGTCCCTGTCCCAGTGTACAAGCTCTAGCAGGAAATCAATTTATTGAATGAAGTGTGTCCTCCTCCACTATGCAAGGTGACGACATGCTCCCTTTAAGCTTGTTATAGGCTTGTTATAGCTTTAGCTGGTTGCTGGTTGTTAGTATGTCGAGTGTCCATCGCGACACTCCATCCGTTGGTCTCCCTTATTGCTCCTCCCAGGCCCAAATTTTAATTTGAAGAAAGTATCTTGTACTTTCTGGTAGTAGAAACTAATGTTGTCAGTAAAGTTCATACTCAGACACTAATCAATACTAAGAATTATTATCAGATTGGATTATAATTTGCAGTAGTATCACTACCACTGGTGTAGTTTTGTGTCACAGTGTGTGTTTCTGTTTCTGTAAAACTGAAGCTGAGGAAAGTCGACCACTGACAATAACAGTTACAGTTAAATGATACTGTTGTCATCGAGGTAGATTGTTTGTGTTTTTCTCGTCTTTGGTTTAAAGAAAAATGTCTGTTAATTCTTTATGATTTTTTGAGTATTTCCTTGGACCAGTATGGAGTTGGAGGATTAAGAACCCTATCAAAAAAAATATTACCTTTAAAGTTCTAATGTGTAACTTCTGTTGCCAAAACACAGATTTATCCCATGCCTTGGGGAACCTGTAGAGTTCATATTCCAGCTGTTTTCGGTCATTTTGACAGGGATAATTCCTTCCTTAAACTTCAAGTTTAATATTTGCTTGACCTCACTCATGTTTCAGAGAACTGGGGATCATTTCTTAACCCAAAGTTTGCTGCTGTTTCATTTTAATTGTACACCTGTTATGCTTCTGCCTTCCCTTCATCAGTCATGATGTAAAACACATCACTTCATGTTACCACAGATGGTTTGTATTTGTATTTTGTGTTCGTATTTTGTTGCGTTGATGATCACTCAAATTCATATGCTGGTGTAGCACAGCCGTCAGGAGCAACTTGGGGTGAAGTGTCATTCCCTGTGACACAGACATGTGGACTAACAAAACAGGGGTTCAAACCCACGATTTGCTGGTTGAAGGACGAGCTGTTGTAATACTGATCAAAAGCCACCATATGACACATGAAAACAAAAGATCTCCATGCTGCAGTCACGTGAGGCTGATAGTCATTATCAGCATTGTGTGACATTGTTTGAAAGTAATGGAAAAAGTGAAAAGAAGCACAGTAAAGGTTTAGAGAAGCCTGAAATTAAAGTATGTTATTCAGTTCATGGCTCCATTTGAGACCTGTACAATATTGAATAGGTAAGCTTTCGGTGGTTAAAGCTTTTCAAAACTGCCCTTTAGTGTTGAATAATTTAGCAGTTTCACAGTGGAAGCCTCCAGTAAATGCTGGGACCTGTTCCTCCCACCCGGCCCATTTTTCTGTCAGGAATAAGGCATATCAGCGACAAATCTCTGAACTTTAATCATAACACCACTTGACCTGACATTTTCTCACAGACTGCGTCAGAAAGCAGATTAAGGACAAGTTCTAGAAATAATGAATCTCGAGGCTTGACTTGCGTCCTCCTAATGTCTGGGTTCTTTTATTAATTTCATTTACTTTTTCATTATAGTGTTATGTAAAGTGGAGGTGTAAAGTGCTACAGGAATGAACCCTCTGCCTTTTGCACTTCTGGTTTCCTTGAGCCTGATTATTGTTGTTTTTTTTTTTTAACTGGTTTGTGTTTCAAGCTGTATTTAATATTATTAACAAAAAAAAAGAAACAACATTTGAAACAGCCATTGATTTTCCCAAGGTTATCTAAAATGGACATGAGCACATATCTAAAATATGAGGAAAAGAGGAACATATGGCATCACATACAGTAAATGTAGTTTAACACTGAGCAACATGCAATTAATATAAGATAAATGTTAGCTATTATGAATACCAAAATGGTAAGTTAATTGCCTATTCTGCTAAATCTTAAAGTGACACAAGGATTTCAAACTTTAGATAATGTCTCAAAGATCATTTTGATGGTAAATCAACTTTAAAAGGGTGAATGGCACCTCTGTCAAAGTGTGTGCAGGTCTGTATGATCTGTATCTATGGAACACCTGGTCCTGGGTCCATGCCACAATAAAACTACAAAATTCAACTTGAAAAATCAAGCAATGGTTGTTTTTTAAAACTGTAGCAGGTCAGTTAGAACGCAGGGTTTACTTTGTCTCACTGAGACAATCAGCTTCAACAATAAAGTACCGTATTACCACAACTCACAAAGTACCACCATGCATACTGATAAATAAAAACAAATGCATCATTCAAAAGGAATGTTTTCAAAGCTGTTAGACCAGGGGCAGCATATTTGTTCCATCGATTTTTGATACAGAGTTTCGCTAAAGATTATGTCTAAAACTGTGACATACAAATTAAGAGAAGCCCGTTGTGCATGTGAGTGTTTGTGTGTGTAGGGATGGATTATTGTAATGTGCAGCATCAGTAAATTCATGCTTTCTCTTCGCCGTTCAATCTGCATGTCATTATCAAGTCACCCCCGTGTATGAGCGTCTTTATGTGTGTGCTCCTCTGACTGCGTGATTACTACATATTGCATACATTAGAGGATGGATGGCATGTTACTGTGAAAGATTCACAGCTGCGGGAGCTGAAGTTTACGAAGAAGTGAGGAAGATGGATGGAGAGGCAAATGAAGATGTGAGGACCGCTTTGAAGGAATGGGTGAGATGCTATTTAAACATAGCAGGCTTTAAACAGATGAGGAGCAGACAGGTGCTGTGGTCACAGTCATAGAGCGAGTGAGAGACAGAGGCAGTAGAAAAAAAAATTCATGTGCCCTACTTTCAGCAGCTGAGCAGAGATGGAAGTGGGAGGATGGGAGGCTGGAATGGTGTTAGATTTTAGAAGTCATCAAACCGTGGTTTCTTTTGTTCTTTTTCTGAATCAAATCACGACAGTTTGTTCCTGGTTGCAGGTGTGATCGTGTAACTCGGTTATCTTTCATGTTTAGCCAACACTCGACACTGATCTATTGCTCTGTTTTTTTAACATCTGGGTGTGTGATTGCTTTTTATGTCAGTGGCTGCTCTTAACTTAATTGACATAGCCTCTAAAACAGGGCTTTCTTTCTTCCTTTTTTCTTTCATTCTTTCTTTTTCTTTCTTTCCGCCACCCCCACTGCTGAACCACAGATCACCAGCCCCGAAGACACAGTGAAGTCAGTGAAGATATAGATTTACACAAGTTCACAAAGTAAAAATGAAAATAGTCAAAAAGTGTCAACAGATGAAAGATACGAGCTGAAAAAAATGAAAAAGCTCCTGCAAGACATCAGAGGTCAGAGAGTGAAGGTGGAGGATTTCTTCCCTGACCTCCAAGTGTTTTTAGATCCAGTACACTTTTATTTGAAAGACCCAGAAGGACAAGATCAACCACTTTTTTACTGAGCAGGAGGTTTTTAGACTGAACAAACACATGATGAAAATCAGAACCTTGATCAGTGAAAATGAATACGTTTTTATTTATGTCCACTTTTAAAAACCTAATATGCTTGTTTGCTTTTCGCTCACTTTTTAACATGTCTAACATCCAGCTTGGCACGCTGAATATAAATGGAGTGAGGGACCCTGCGAATTGAATGGAGACATTTCTTTTAGCCATAAAAGTAGCAACATGGGTAGAGTAAGGGTTTTATTTTCTAGTATTTTTAAACCATGCTCTGTTTCCATAGAAGACATTATTTCAGGTGACATTTTAAAAGTAAGAGCAGAGTTTGAAAGCAATGCAATGGTTTTTATACATGTATATGCTCCAACTGTAGGCACAGAGAGAATGGCTTTTTGAAATATTTTAAATGAAGAGATCCAGACATGCAGCAAAGATGAATACCTGTTTCTTGGTGGTGATTTTAAATGTTCGGAGACCCCACTTTTAGGCAGAAACCATCAGGAACCTCATGCTGCTTCAAAGAAAAAGTTAAAAAATTTAATAGAATCAAATGAGTTGACTGACGTATGGAGGAATTTTAATTTGGAGGAAGTTTATTGTTTTACCCACCACTTGAATATTTTTAAGAGATGTTCAATTTTGCCTGCTGGTTTTACAGATCACCCTTTAGTACAGTGTTGTGTTTTTATGAATAAAATAAAGTCAGGGAGCGCTTTTTGGCATTTTAACTCAGCACTTTTATCTGACAAATGTTTTAAAACTGCTTTTATCATCTGAGTGAAAAATATTACACTCGCAACATCCCCGCCGACTTGGTTAGATCTATTAGAGATCTAGAGAGAGACGTGGCAGAACTGCAAATTTTACCTCAGTTTACCGGAGAAAGAGGACACACTGAAGTCCCCAAAAGCTGGGGGAGCTATCTTATGCAGTAAATGTAATAATGTTGCTCTGATGAATGCTCCCTCTCACTTTTTCTTTGGTCTAGAGAGGAAAAAATGGGCAGAGGAGGTTGAGACATTCTTGGTGGTCCTCTTAGGGTACGGTGCTGCAGGGTAATGCAGAAATCTGTGGATATGCAGCAGGTTTCTATGAGGAGTTGTTTCAATCTGAATATACTGAGAAGCCTGAAATTCTACGTTCTTTTCTCTCCGTTCTGCCAAAAGTGACAGAAACAGACAACAAACAGCTAGACACTGACATCCCTCTCCAGGAGCTCTCTGAGGCTCTGCAGAGCATGAAACCTGGTAAGTCTCCTGGTTGAGATGGTTTACCTGCAGAGTTCTATAAAGAATTCTGGGCAGTGATTGGTGAGGACAGTACTCAAAGACAGCTGCCCCTGAGCTGTAGGCAGGCAGTCCTCACGCTGCTGCCAAAAAAAACGAGACTTACAGGACAAAGAGAACTGACGGCCGGTGTCCCTCCTCTGTGCAGACTACAAACTCCTCTCCAAGGTCTTGGCCAACAGGTTAGGAAAAGGATGCAGCAGGTTATTCATGTTGACCAGACTCACTGTGAACTGTGCAGGCTCATCATTGATAATGTACATTTAATTCTGAATGTTTTGGAACTCTTTAATTCATTAGGAACAGATCTTGGTCTTATTTCCATAGACCAAGAAAAGGCTTTTGACCAGGTTGAACACAGGTGCCTGTCGTGTACTTTAGAAAAGTTTGGGTTCAGCTCAGGTTTTATTGCCAAGATTCAAACTCTGTATGGAGACATTGAGAGTGTACTTAAATTAACAGTGGTCTAAGTGCTTCTTTGAAAGTCCAGAGAGGTGTGAGGCAGGGCTGCCGGGCTTGTAAAAGAACAAAACGATGTGGACTTTTTAGTTTTTCAGCTGTGGGAGTGTCCTTGTTGAGGCTCATCAGACGTCTGCTGAAACGCTGGGGAAGTCAGCTCACCCCTCTAGAATGGACTCATATTAGTTTTTATTGTACAGATCTTTTAAATCCAGATGCTGCCGACCCCTCTCCTGTTTTTAAAGACTGTGTGTCAGACCCAATCAGCCTGAGTGAAAGTAATGGAAAAACCATGTACAAAATAATAAACAAAGACAAACTGAAGGGTTGGGCTGATGCACTGTGGAGGGTTTACTTAGGTCTGGCACCAGGCATGAATCCTTCATGGGAATCATTTTATAAACCACCGTTAACTAAAAAAGTTAACTAAAAAAATCTACAGTGGCGAATTCTACATGTTGCTTTGGCGATGAACTGTTTTGTATCAATTTTTAATCCAAATGTGTCTGAAAGCTGCCCGTTCTGTTCTCTAAGAGAAACTGTATTTTACTGTTTCCTGGACTGTCAGAGGCTAAAAAACATGTTCTTATTTCTAGAGGAAATGTTTCTTTCCTTTGGACTGGTTTTTAACAAACAAACTAGTATATCACTAGTTTTAAATGCGGAAGAAATCTATAAAATAAGTGGCGTATTTTAAACTTCCTTCTGGGTCAGGCAAAGATGGCTGTGTATGTCAGCAGAAAATACAAGACTACAACATCATCAGATTGTGTCACAGAAAACATAATGAAAAGAATGATACGGGCAAGGTTGAACATTGATTTTAATTTCTACTGGGTGATAAATAATGTGGAAAGATTTAGAGATATGTGGTGTGTGGATCAGGTTTTGTTTTCTGTGATTAAGGGTTTCTTTCTTTCTTTCTTTCTTTCTTTCTTTCTTTCTTTCTTTCTTTCTTTCTTTCACACACACACACACACTGGAGCTCTCATTAGCTCATCTCACACTCTTTGGCACTGTTTGACCAAGTGCAGGCCTTAATGTGCCCTCCTATTTAAACGAAGTGGGGAGTGGAGCTGGTCCCCAAAGGAGTCAGCAGAATAGAAAGCACATGTTAATCAGCGCTCCCAAAATCCACACAGAAACAACAAAGGAACTGTGCCGCTTTAGCTCGTTTACACTGAGGAATATCTTAATGACCAAAAAGGATTTATGAAGGTTTATGTTGGAGGCCACACTAGGCCTTGTGTCTTTGAATTTCTGCTGCTCTCAGCAGCCTGCTTGTGCTATGTAGTGACCATGACTCACCTGGGGCACTAAGATAACTATTACAGGAACCAAGTTCACTGCAATTAACTCTCATTTCTCTTCTTGTTTGATGAATATAATTCACTGTGTGCTATTGAAGGAATTTAAAGGCTCTACATGTATGTTATTTTCCTTTGCTACATAGATAATGTTAACTTTAGCAGTTGCTCTGTGCAAATTCAGCATCAAGCTTCTTTTTTTTTTTTTTTACCTGCCAGTGGTCACTCTTCTTCACTCTCATGTTTACTACTGTACGCCTCAAATGATACATGGTTGTTAGGCAATGTGTGTGCCAGAAAGCAGCACAGAGTGGAATGTGCAGCAACGGTAGAGAAGTTGTGTCAATCAGCCTCTTATGAAAGTGACACATACTGTATGTGACTGTTGCTGCCAAATTTTTCTCTAAATCGTAAATTGCCTCAAAATATTTTCCTCTTCTTCAGTTATTTTCCCCCTAAGCTCTATGGTTATTTCCTCTTGAAAATTATGGCCAAACTGCTCCCTCACAATATTCAAAGTTACTGCTAATGTTTCTTCTGTTTGGTCCATATCCCAAGTTTTAAGAAGACATGCACTAATATGGACAAAGATAATGCAGAATACAGGATCTTTTGGTCCGTGCCGTTTGACATAAGTAGACTTTATCTTCAGGTCACAAAACAAACTCCTGTTTTGTATCCTATTGGACGGTACAAGCTGTCAACCACACGGTATTTGCAATGATTATCATCTCTTTTTCTCGAAACTGAAGCATAATTTACAAATTTGATGTCATGTGTTACTTAAGAAGACCCTGAATTAACAATTGAGACTATTTACTCCTCAGGAAGATGTTGACTGATGCTATAAATTGAGTGAGAATTTGGCTCATCTTGTATTAAACTTTATTTAGGCTTCCAGTGAGTGGCAGTGCATTTCACTGACAGGACAGGCTGCTGCTGTTGTAAGGGAACGGATCTAACACATACGTCAGCTTTTCATTTTTCCTCCTTATAGCATTATATGTATAATCAGACTGTGTCTACACTGCATTCTGCTGTACCAGCTGACAGAGCAAGAGCGAGATTATACAGTTTAAGTCTCAGTAGAAGTATAAATCTCAGCTGACAAAATGATAGAGTCCATTCACAGCTATAATTACACTTTTTTTAAGTGCCAAATTATTCCCCTTTGATTGGTTTGTCCCTTGTAAATGCGAATGTCAGTTAGAAGACAGCAGTGCTACTACATTAAAATAGTGAGTGATTATACTGTTGTCTTACATTTTGTCTTCAAGGAATTGAGGAAAGACCAATCAGAGAGGACTTTTTTTTTATTATATATGGCTATTTGACCTTTATTACATCCGCTCAGGTGATATTAAATCACCAGTGTCATGTTACTGATGGTGACAGTGCTACTCAAAGATGGTTTTAGCCAAAGCAACTTGCTCAAATAATCCTCACTTCAGGGGTTGACTTCAGGATTGGAAGTCCAATCCTGAAGTCAACCCTTGTGTCTTCTTGTGTTAAGTTATGGCTGTTTTTTTAATCACAGTCTAGATGTATTTTTTAAAAAAAGCATTTAAAATTGAAATTACACTATGGGGCTCAAAGTTTCACAGCAACAACAATTCTTTAGAAAATTTCCTGAGATTTATTAGCTCAGTGGCCACAAAATTTGCAAATGTCTTGAAAAAAAATGGAGTCATGTAAAATGCTTGTTGGACACCCAAACTATGCCAGAGAACTTTACCTAAATCAGAAAGCATTTATCCTTGAAACTCATCCAGTTCATCAAGTGCCCGGCTGCTATTAATGATGTTTGAAATTGGCCTTTGCTTTTGACCTCAACTACAACTTGTCATTTGGAATGAGAAATAGTCCTATTTTATTAACCTCGACAGTCACTGTGACTTTGGCAGTGATGACATAAAACAATGATGTGCCTTTCCTTCACCATCACCATGACAGATATAAGGGTGATATACCGTAAGTGTCACCTCGAAGGAAATGGCAGTTTATGTTTATTTCCCTTTTATCACACAAAATTATTGCTGTGATTATTTGTTTCTTAATCAATTGTCTTGCTGGCTTAATTGATTTTTAATTTTAGCACTTGTGGTCATTAACAACTAATGTCAATGCATATTTTTTTATGTTTGTGTTTGTATCTCTTTTACACTCAGCACTGTTAAATGGGCTTGTTTTAGTGTAGAAAGGCATGCTGGGTAATTAAAAAGGGAAAAAACTGGCACAAGCCAAACAGATGGAGCTGGAGTGTGTGTAGAGTGTGTGTGTGTGCATGTGTGTGGTTTTGTGAGGGGCAGCGTCTGGCAGGAGTCAAATGGCTGTGGATTCATCAGCTCCCCAGTGAAGGCCAATAGCAGGAGCTGCCAGATCTCTTCCCTCCTCTCCCTCTTACACACACACACACACACACACACACACTCACAGACAAACATACTGAAAGCCATCTTCCAGTATTTCTCCTTTCATTTGAATGCCTGTTTTCATTTAGCAGTCAGCTTCTTGGTGGCTTGAATGGTTGTTGATATCTATCCATCCACTCATCCCTCGATTCTTTTTTTTTTTTCTTGGATGGGTCCTGAATGAGGATCATTCCTTTTTACTTGTCTCCTCCTCATGGCTCCTTTCATCTTTTTTTTTGCTTTCTCGTCTTTGCTGTTGGCATTTGCCAGTAAGTGACAGATGCCTGGTAAAAAGAGAGAAAGAGGCACTAGGAGAAGAAGAGCGCGAAGAAAAGACAGAGAGAGAGAGAGAGAGAGAGAGAGGAAAGACTTGATGCTTTGTTGCTCTTGGGTTCTAAAGGAAGGCATGTCCTTTATCGCCAGTCGAGCAGGTAGCTATAGGCTCAGTCACCCTGCTTTTCCTTTGACTCTTCACCACATGGTGTCAGTGGCCAAACACACACAAGCACACAAACACAGAGGAGTATACTTTCACACACACACAGCCAAATTTAAAAAGTTGAAATTTGAGGCAGTCTGCCTTTCTGAGGTCACTGTTGTTAACACTGTGTTACTATAAAGATGATGAAGAATAAGTCACAGGACCTCTCATGCTGCTGTCCTCTCCTTGACTCTACATTCAAGAATTTAAAGGAGTTTTCTCAAGGTAAAAAGTAAATAATCCAGTGTTTCTATAATCTGGCATGGATTTGCTGTAAATTCTCTACTGGCCGATCACATGATTGAGGATATTCAGATCTGTAAAATGGCAGACGTACCTGCTGCCGGTGTTCCACATGTTTCTGATAAAGAAAGGCCTAAACGGTCCAGTGTGACAATCATTTTCTGCTGATGCTGCGATCTTTGTGGCTCTGCCCTGAACTGGATTTGTCACACGTGAACTGAATCTTTGATGGCCTCTGAGCTTTGAAAAAAAAAAAAAAAAAACCTCATAGACCTTCTGACCTTTTCATCTTCTTAAAGTCTTTTCATCTGTAAAGAAAATAGTCTTGTCAATCAGTCTTAGCTGCCCACCTGGAAGTCTTGAATGATTATGTCTTCATTATACTGTCACTCACGTTGTAGTGCAAAAGGAGCAACTGAAATCATGATGATGATCATGATGAGTGTGTGTCACGTCTGTACAGGGAATACTATGCTTCCAGTAACAAGAAATTGCCATAATATTAGGGATAGGGATAGCAGGATAGCATTTTAATGTTGGGTTGCAAATTTTGTCCATTTTCCTTAATGGTTAACAACTAATACTCACTTAATTATCAACAATAGATAATAGAAATACACATTAATTCTCTTTTTATATATTGTAGATTATCTGCAAATTAGTTATGTGATCTTAATGTAATGATTCACAAACAAAAATATTGCCCTAATAATGTAAAACAAGGCTCTTGCTTCTTAAAACTGTGGTGCATAACATTTAAATAAATATAAACATCAAACCACTGTCAAATGAGTGCACAATGCTGATCAGTGTTTCTCAAGCCAAATGGAGGCAACAGCAACATTGCGCTAGTAAAGTGAGACAGCTGCAACCTGGTTGGAGGAGAACTGAACACATATTGAAGCAATCAAGAAGAGTTTCAGAAATGAATACTGCTCAAAAAACCCAGTTAGTCGTTCAGCATAAAGTGACTGCATTAGGACCATTAGGACCCCTGCTCTCCCAGTGTAAACAAACAAAAGCTCCCACAGTCACGCCTGATAATATTTGACAGCATATACAGTAAGTAATGTTACATTGTTTCTCTTCACAAAGACCAAACCAAGGCAAAATAATAACTTAAATTAACCAAAAATTTACACACTGCAGCTTTAAATTCTCAGTGGCAATAAACCCATTCACAGTAAAGCATTTGTTGTCCAAATGTTCCCCCACAAAAAAAAAAATCTCCTTTATGTTAATTTTGTGACCAAGCACCTGGAACTTGGACATTTTTCTTACTTATAGTTGAAGGTGACGTTTTCTTCCCCAAAACTGTGGTTGAGGACGAGCCATTTGGCGTCACAAGGATGCTTTGGTTTCCTGTTTGTAGATAGGCACAGCTTCATGAAATAGACTTGATAAGAGGACAACAAACAGTGCAATATGTTAAAGTGACTACAGAGAGGATTGAAAACTACATACGTGAAAATTGCCTCTTTTAGTTTGGAGTTGGGAGGGAGGGGAAGAGAAATGTCCTGTTTTTTGCTGTCTCAAGTCTTTTAAAATTTCTGCAGTTTCAGAGTAAAAAAAAAGAATCAGTCCATTGCCTCACAGAAATGGCAGGATGGTATATCTTTAGAGTGTACACGCCCATGTGCACATACACACTGACAAACACCCCAGGTACTCAAAAAAGAAGGCAGTCAGAGTGTCAGAATTTAGACGTTTAATTGGCCAATGTGTCAGTAGAGGAACAGGACGTGACAGAAGTGTGGACGAGTGCAGAAAAAAAGGCATCGCCCTCCAAGCGTCTCGATCCGTTCCTGTGTGCTTTTCAGTTTCCTTTAAGTGTCAAGGGCGCCATTTATTGTTGCAGGAAGAAGGTGTGTAATGGTTTATGGAAATGACCCTGCTTATTTTTTTTATGTCGAGCACTTTTAATGTTAATGAAGCATTGCATTTCAAATCTGGATACACACCAGAACCTCACAACTTTGTTCAGGTCTTGAAACTATCGAACATACTGTAGTGACATGTGTTAGTTAATATGAGCTAATATGCTCGCCAGCTGACAAATTAACCACTGTTTTTTTGACAATGATCCATACTGGATTATTCATGAAAGTGGATTGTGTAACTTCCACTAAAAGAACTACAACTACTTCCTTTATCTCAAACTTTTTAGTTCTTCATTTCCTGTGAGGCCAACACTTGGCAGATGAAAAACACAACGTGGAGAGTAGTTTTGGGTTTAGGTGTTAGTGATTGGATGCCATCAGTAGAATATATCCTCAGTTATAGTAGTGCAAAACAAGTTTGTGTTTGTGTGTTGTTTGTGTGTCTGCACTAGCACAAAAGGGTAGGAGGGCTCCCTGAAGGAAAGACCTCATACTAAGGCCTTTCCTGTCGATATTACTGCTACAAATCAGACCTCGCACACCGCTGAGGGCAGCAAATACTACACACGAGCACTCTCACAGACTCCATTGACTAAGGGAAAGTTTTATTACCAATCTCTGCCTGATAAAACTCCCCCTGCTACAGTTTAGACAGTTGATTTGGAAGCCCTGTTTATCTCCTATGTGCATGATGTGATTAAGCATGCACACGAGTGCTTATTCCTGAGTTTTGTTTTGGTTTTTTGTGTGCATGTGTATGCACATGTGTGTACATGCATATGTGCTTGTGTGCACTGCTTTGGCCTGTTTGCTCAGTTGGGAAAACAGATTGGAATCTTATCTGGACAGAGAAACGGCAATGGAGGAAAAAAACAACACAAATCACATACATCAGCTTACTGACATTAACACAATTACCAGTTGCTATTTAATCTTAAACCATTATGCATTTCTAATAATGTGAACTACCTTTGGTGCAGTAATTTTAGAGTTATGTAATATGTAACAAAAAAAACAACTATTTACGATATACAGTGCTTACCACCCTTTGTAAGGTTTATGCCACAGCTGCCCTAAATTAACAGCATTTGTAATTATCAAAAAACATTTTTATGTTTCTGTAATTGTTACTTCACCAGTATGTTGAAGCTCATTAACCGAAATGATGTTTTTTTAATGCTAAAATATAATTATTATACTTATATGCGACTTTTCAAATGTACTGTTTTACAATAGAACAGAAGAAATTGTAAAGCTGAGGATTATTTTCCTTGATTAAGATGTCAAATTATAGTTATTTACACGCATTCATGAACAGAAAAATCGTTTTAGTGGTTGAATGTTATGCTTGCTTAGTTTCTGACTTGTCAGAGAAATTTTACTTACTTTAATTGTTAAGCACAGATATTTTATGTACACATTTTTTCATGATATAGTACAACTGTATTTACAACCATTCTACATTTCAGCATGCAGATTTTCTCAGCTGTTTGACAAACCCTGACGTTTTTTGGACGTTTTTTAAAAAAGGCGAGAAAACTACATCTCATAAACCAGGCATCATCTGTAACAGTAATAATAACTGTTGATCCCAGTGGATCAACAAAAGATCCACTGCTAAACCTGGGAGGTAGAAACAAAAGCTCTTAGTCATCATCATCATCCATCTGTTCTACATTCACCAAATCTTAATTTTCATCTCTCTCTCACTTTATACTCTGTCTACATCACTTACAGTCAGAAAGAAACAAAAAAAAGGTCTGACTGAGAGACAAAGAGACAGCAAGAGACAGAAAGAGACCCATGAGACAAATTGAGTCTCTTCCCTCCTGCTCTGTTAATGTGACTGGACGGAGAGGGTGTCAGACAGACTGATCACAGTCATGTCCATTTCCTGTAGTGCCCTCCAAGGTGTGATGTTGGATGCACTGTGTGATTGGATATGCAGTACATTAGATAAAGGAGGTGCCCAAAAGGAAACAGAATTGTGAAGGACTGCCTTTTCCAAAAGTTCACTTTAGTTCTGCACATACAGTTCAAACCCACATTCACCCTTGTGTTCACGATCTACATCTACAAATGCAGGGCTGCAGTGAACTTTATTGAATGGTTTGACCCATTCACTTCAAAAATGAACACACACTCATGTGCATATTTCTGCTCCCTGGTTACACAAATGCTTCCAACAGCATAATAAAAGCATTAATTAAACAGAATAATTCATTGGTTCAGGCACTGCATAATCACTGCTTGTTTGGTGACAGAAGCCTGAGAGTTCAGTGTGCAGGTTTGTGTTGTGCAAAATAACCTTTGATGAAAGAAAAATAAATAAATCCAGGTTTGCTGGAATGAAAAAAAGAGGAGGCCAAACAATGAACAGCTCAATCACTCTGGGTTAAGTCAAACCTATGTCAGCCCCACTGCCTCACCAGGCCTTGATCGTTGGGGAGAGTCTGTAGTCTGGTGGTGCAGCAGTCTTCCTCAAATTGATTTGGCTAAGTGGCAATTTATTTTAATTATCTAATGAATAGACTAGTTGAATGGATGGACGCAGGGTCGTTTGACTTGATCACGTTTAGAATGAAGCAATCGAGCTGAGTTTACTGGAGAGCAATTCCCCAGTTGTAGTAAATCAAAGGGTGCACCCTGCTGGTTTTCTATTGCACGAAGAGAAGAGACACAGAGTAAGCAAGCTGAGTGAGAGATAAAATAAAGAAGAAACAAAAGTTCAAGATGCAAGACAGAGAGTACACCAGTGAGTGTTTCCAGACTTTTAAAGCCATCTTTGTTGTCAGAAGGATTGTCTTGACTTCCAGCGTTCTCGTTCTGGCTGACATCAGATTCAGCTTCATTTTCCATTATATCAGCAGTGACAGGCTTTCCACACTTGCTTAGACGTCAAATTCAAGGACATTTCACAGTTCATTCAAGGACCAAACACAACACTGAGACACGGGTGAAGAGCACTTACTTTTACATCCCTAGAATGTTTATGACGAGAATTAACACTGCTGTCAATCGGAAGAGAAGAGATGCAGACTTTTGCTAAGCAATTAATTGTTTTCAAGTCTAAATCACAATATGAAACAATGTAATTAGAAAATCACAAAGGCTGTAATTTAATGGTTCTGTTTTTATATTGTGTTTTATACCAATATATATATATATATATATATATATATATATATATATATATATGTATAAAGCAATTGCAATATCTGTCAAGAAGATTGGAATTCAATGTTTCCTCCAAATCATTCAGCCCTAAGGCAGACTATGTGCACCCTTTCCTTCTTCAACCCAGCATAGCAGTAACACCTATTTATACTAATACTGAATTAAAAGAATATATACAGTACATCAGAAGAAGTGGATGTCAGTGAGAAAGAAAGTTGTTGGACATTTATGAAAAAGGTATGAAACAGTGGCAGGTGTGAAAATACGAAGCCTTGTTGCACAGGCCTGGCATTTATTCAGCTGTTCTTTTTGTGTTCACCGAAGTTATGTAACATAGGAAAAATCTTGAGTTATCTTTTACAATGGCATGTAAACTGTGCCTTTAGGTGCCTGACATTCAGCTCACCCACTTAAGTAGCTGGTTAAGAAAAACAAAGATTTGCAGGGTTGCAGATAGACCATAAGTAGACCATAAAGCTCTCTGATTGATAACAGCAGTTGTGCAACAAATCTCCTGCAGTTTGGTAAATTAAGTGATAAAATAATACTGCAGCGAAAGCTTTTACGTTTTGCAGTATTTGCATCAAAGAGAATAAAAGCAGTTGGGGGGAAAAAAATCACAGCTCTATGAAAGGGAAGGAGAGTAGAGAGACTTTGAAAGGGAGAGCTGGAGAAAATATAAGCAAAAGCTGAGTGGAGTGGCAGACTTAGCAGAGCAGATGGTTTAGCATTTTTGCCAGAGGCACTCCATACACACAAGAAAGGAGAGGGATGATGAGCTGAAACACTAACTACGCAACTGCACTTCCTCTCCACCAGGGCTTCAAAGGGTTAGAGAGAGAGCTAAGAGGAAACTGGAGGAGTTTTGATGTGTTTCACCAGTGCTGGGCTGCATTCAGTAGCCTCAGCATTCAGATCAATCACAGTTGACATTTGGCATCAATCATCTCATGAGATGTTTTACCAATACGCTTTCGTTTACAGCTTAACAAAACATATTGCATATTCTTCAATTTTCTGTCAAGCAGATGCACTGCAGCTTTAAAAGGCATGCAGAGTTCTAGATGCAAGTTCAGTGTCTGTAGGAGCATTTCAAGCAGAAATTGTGAGAGGATCCAAAATTCTGCAATTGAGCTTGAGTGTGGGGAAGTGCTTGACAGCCAATCTCCTTAGTGTCACTTCATCCTAAAAGTACACTGTGGACAAATGCATGCAAATGCACACAGAAAGCTATGCACTGCCTCGCTAAATGAATGATGAATGATGGATGAGTGAGAGGCTTGGCAGTGATGCCATCTGTTCCGATGTAGGACAGAGAAAGTAGAGAGCGTGCGGTTCACTGAGCTTCAAGCCCATTACAGCATCCAGCTCACCTTCTGTATATGCTCCACTGTCTCCTGGAGTACACTATACTGAGTCAGTTTGGACCACTGCTGCTGATTATTTCAAATATGATCAATGGACTGCATTAGCCCACTGTCTCCCTCAAATTGCTCCTCAAAAGCTGATCCAAAATCAATTTCACTTTTTTTCTTTTCTTTCTGAAAGGCCCTCAGCATCACAGTGTCACACAGTTAATTTTCTTGGACTCCTCTCCCACATGAGCCCCTTAACTGCCTCACTCCATCTCTATTACACCACCTGCCATTCTTTCTTTGCACCACAGTTGTCACTCTTAACAAAATCGCCATCAATCGCTTCATTTTTCTATTTTGTCTATATCTGAGAGTTAAGCCCTGCTGAGAAGAATCCCGGGCTTTGGCCAGGTTTCTACAACATTTGCTGAGAGGGAGAGGATAGCAGCATGAGATGGAGTGAACATATAGAGAAGACCACAAGTAAAGACTCAATCTCAGTTTAATCATTTCTTTTATTTTGTTTTGTAGTGTCCATTACATCTGGACCCCATCATAGCTTTCACTCTCTAAATATATGACATTAAAATGTGGACAGCATCAGGCAAACAAACAGACAGCCTTGTGGAGTCACATGCAGCACAACAGCACAATCTTGAATTCTCTGTCTGCTAGTATATGTGTCGTTGTGTGTGATCATTCTCATCTCCTCACCACTGCTGCTCCTCCTCCTCATGACGGGGAAGTTATCGGAGTGTCAGACCCAAAAACCAGCAGACAGCTTTGGCCTTTACAACAATGTGTCAAGCTAATTAGAGACTGTGAGTATGTCACTGGACTTAAGTATCTATGTGTGTGTTCCTGTATTTGTTACCTTTAGGACCTTTTGCGGCATTAACACTCACCTTGTCAGGACCAGTAGTCCTCGTGGATGCCAAAACCTGGTCTTAATGAGGCAGAACCTTATTCATAAGGAACTGGTTAGGTTTTAGTGATAAGATATAAATTAAGGTTATTTTAAGGTTAGGGTCAGGCATGAACTGCTTATGATTAAGGTTAGCCATAACACCTTGTTTTTTAGACTGTCCAAATGAATGGAATTCAGTACAGTGTCCTAAGAAGAATCCTGTGTGGGTGTGTGAAAGCTGAAGCAACGGGTAAAATGTGGTTCTAAAGACAGAAAACAGCAAACACTTATTAAACCCAAAGCATTTTAAATATGCAAGTTGATGGCAATACAAATTGAGGTTAATAGTAATTATGTGTTGTATCTCAAATTGTGTTTGCATGGTGCATGAACATAATTGCCCTTTTTTTTAATATTCATAACAAAAAGGCATGAATGGCTTCTCTGTCATTGGGCATTTTGACCCAGCCCAACTCATTATTTCAATGGGACTTGCTGTGCTATGAGTAACAACAGCCACAGATGACCTGGAAATATCAGTTATTTATCTTGCAGTGGCATATTTATTTAATTTCCTCTCCATATTACCTTTGCCTGAGACTCTACTTTGTGTTTGCACAAGGGTGACCGTATTTCCAAAACCCCAAACAAGGAAAGTTAAGTATATCACGCATTTATATACCTATACATTTATATACCTATATACAAAAAAATTAATGCTCCACATAGGTATTTATTTATAGGCAATTTATATATGCAATTATTTTGATGCTTACTGTAGTTCACCTACTGACTGCACTTTGCAACACCAGCTGCATTACAGCAAGCAGGTGGTGCTCAGTGTACCCTGTTGGAAGTAATACTCACTACTGTGGGCAGTTTGTCAGACATGCTAATGATTGCAGTTTCAATTAGTTGAGCACGCTGTTAAATCCATTCCTTCACTTTTGTTTGCAGTCTTTCAAAACCTAAATGTACACATAAAATTGTCACCAGATAATGTCGGAAAAAAAGCTCATCTGATGGGTCATTTAATTAAGTGGTTCGAATTGATGTTTACCCTCAGGTGTAGGAGCAGGAGGAGGAGGAGGTGCTGGTGAAGGTAATCATCTCTTGATATCCATATTGCACATTAGCAGACATAGTGTTTCCATTACCATGTTTAATTTAAGAGTTGTGATAAAAGCTCTGATGTACAGTGCTTTAAAGCAAAAAGTACACGCTTGCAAATAGCATATTCTGAGTATTTTTTGTTTTTCCATTTGTGCATCTAGTATCCACTAAAGGTCCATTGTGTAAGATTTGAGATTCTTTTTGGCAGAATTGAAATATTCTACCCATAGGTATGTTTGTATAAGTGTATATTTGCTTCAAAATAAAAGTTTGCTTGGTTTTCATTACCTTTAAATAAGCAATTTATTTTATAGTCAAGGGCCTTGCTTGATGGAAGCCACCATCTTGCGGTAACATGTTTCATGTTTACAGCCTGGGCAGATGTGTATTTCCTTTTTTGAAGGATACATAAATCAAAGAAGAAGTAGGAAATAAATGCAGAGTATGCAAGAGTGAGAGCTATTTGAGCTGTGACATTTAAAACAACGTGGACACTGTACATCACTGTAGACTAAAACGGAGTCTTTGTTTTTTTGACAGCATAGCTGTAAAGTGCAAAAAACACTATTTGGAGAGAAAATGAAGAAGCACTCAGCAACGCAACAGACCCTGTTGTGCAAAATCCATCAATATTTGAAGTGGATCACTCCTGAGCCTGTCATAATGGGATTGTGTCCAGGATTTTACTGAAGTACCTTCAAGTGACAGCCAGGCCTCCTATAGGATAAGATGGGTCTTTTTTTGTCACTCATCATAGAGTACTTCACAGTGTTTGAAAGCATCAGTAGCTGCCAGCAAATGCATCCTGTCTGAAAGAAAACAATCATTTTTGAAACAATACTAAGTAATTCTTTTGAATGAAATTGTCAATTTTTTTCCCAGGTGAACAACAGACTGGAACTGTAGGTCATGCTTGCCAAAGCTGAGGCAAATTCACATTTCCTTGTGCTCCCGTTCTTAGAGAGAGCCATTCTGACATTTTTTTTTCAATACCCACCCCATAACAAGCAGCCACCCTCTCTTCTGGTGATATGCCAGAAAAATATATTCACCAAATAAAAAGTCATCAGGAAAGAGAAAAGAGAGTCACTTTTAACACAGGCATCACCGTTTGTGAATGTGAGCATTTCTATATTTAATCTAAATGCATGTATGAGTGGACATGTTACTGCAGAGTAATAAAAACCATACAGTTGCTTCAGCTGTTATATGCAAATTTTGATGGTCTGGACGTCTCAAGAGTGGATTAGGGGTCGAATTTACACCTGCTCTGTCTGAACTCTCTCTGCTGGCTCTCTGTCCACAACCTCAGGGCAGGAGAGGTGAGACAGTCAACAAATATAAGCAGAAGGAGAAGTTTAATCCACAGTGAGGAAGACAGTGGATAAAATCTATAACTATGTCTCAGTCCACAGGCTGGATCCTCCGAAGGATGTGGTGACTTTGTTGATCGCATCCTTCGGCGAAGGCTATACCCGACGCATCCTTTGCATTTGTCATGAGTTGATGAATCAAATGCAAAGGGGACAGCCTGCTTTGCTGCAGCCTAACACCCAGTCGATAAATGCACAGTTTCATCTACAAATTATGCAATATGGTACATGCATTTAATCTTAAACCTTGCTGCTAGGTGATCAGAAGCACAGTCAATTCCTGCAGTTTCTCTCCTCAACTCTGTCGGTGTGTGGCTCCCCTCACTCTCCTGCTTCTCAGAGCAAAGATTTGCATCTTGTCTCTTGTCTTTGTAAGTATAACCTATATGGTATCCACTCAAGCTGATAGAACAGTGCATGGGAAATTATGGTTTATGCAGTGTACAGTTTAATAATTAATAAAATTACAAGCAAACAAAGGGGTGCTATATGGGCTACAGGCAGCAAAGCCTCATTTTGCGAACTCATACATTATAATCAGTGTTGCTTTGTGTGTGTACCTTCTGTATCTGTATCTTGTGTGTGCATGTCACTGTACAGGCTGCATAAGTGATTTTGTGCAAAGCTGTTTGCATTATTGTCTATATTTATGTATGGCTGCTTCCAAGCAATAATCTCATTCAATATAGATGTCACTGAGTGCTCTGATTCTTGACTATTTATATTCATTTGGATCCTGAACTGTTGCAAAGAGTTTTTTTACATCCAAACATCCAACACATCCACACACACACACACAGTGTCGGACCAACATGACTTCTGTGTATTCATAGACTGCCAAATATGAAAAATGGAAGAAGAAATTGCTCTATAATGTGAGTGACACATACGGAGAGACTGTGAGCTATGGTGGGTCTTTGTGAGTGAACACTTCCCTCTGTGTTGGCACTTTTTTTCCAAAGAGTTGCTGACAGTGTGTGGATGTTCTTGCTCATTTTAATGAGCAGATCTCGAGACTAACGCGGGCAAATACTGGGAAACAGCATCACAGGTAGAGAATGTGAGTGCCAAAACAGTTGTTCAAGTTTTCAACAGCCTGCTGATTCTGTTGCACATCAGAAACTCTTGTTTGCATAACCTGTAAATGGTCCGAAAGGCAAGCAGATCAGTTACCAGTTCACCGCAGGAAGCATCGTAGTGTTTTCAAATGAATTACTGCATATCCAAGCACCACGTCCATGGCATAACCTCACTATTTATTTATGAATTATTAATCCTACCACACTACATGTAATGTGACACAATGACATGCTCCTCTTGTTCTCTCGGCTTCTCCCTAAAATAATGCATGAATTAAAGAATACATCTAAAAATGTGGAACTTTTCATATCTGTTACATAAAAAATAAAGAAGAAAAAGTATAACTGTGATAGCCACAATGGCAGCTCATCTGCCCTTTCAGTGATGCTTTATTTCTGGAAATAATAAAGGCACACTGTGGGTGGCAACAAATCAGACACACAATCCAAAGTTTCCATGTTACTAAGTAACAAAGTAGAAGCCACATGTAGTGTCTGCCAGAGGAACCAGAGAATATGACCTTAACCAGCCTCTGCATAATAGCTGCACATAATTAAATAGCAAATGAAAGACTTACAGACTTAGAGTTTGGATTAGGTAAAAGAGCAGGTAAAGTTTCATAGTCAGCTTTGTGATCAATAAAAGGCTTACCAGCTAAGCATTAAAGATGATACAGCATATAATTCCAAGGTGTGCAGATGAGCTTCAGTGGGAGTACAATTTGATCTCTTTTTTTAGTTCTTATTTATTTTTTGTCTGTTCTCCTCTTTTTTGTCTTCTCATCACACATAATCCTATAAGCGGTATGGACACTTAAAACATGCACACACTTTGACCTTTTCCCTCCTTCAATATCACTCATGTGGCATTCTTCCACTTATTGCTGTTTCACCTGACGTCTGAAACTCTGTTGTGTTCTTCAGGCATGGGTTTACTATGAATGGCAAAAAGGTTAGAAAGGTTGGCAGAATGGAAACGGATGGAATGAAAGTAATGAAGCAGGAGAAATGGAGAGCTTGTGAGAGTGTGTTTTTTTTTTTTTTTTTTTTTGTTGGTCACAAATGTAGTAACCATCATTGCACAGAAATAAGATAATGACCTCCCTCTAATGATGTGGTCACTCAGTGGCAGAGACAACCACAGCCCACAGCAGCCTGTCTGGGTATCACAACATATACACACATCAAGACGCTCACAACCGTGACAACCAATTAATAAAAGGGTACGGGATGGAAGAGATCGCAAAAAGGAAGTCGAAATTACAAAATTCCTTATTATTAATAGTCTTAGCACCGCTTTGCTCCCTTCCACTAATTAGTGAGGAGTTGTCATTCACCTTTTTTGTTTCTTCGCTCTCTGGTGACTGTGAAGGCTTTTATGACATTTGCAGTGCAATTCTGGTCCTTACAGATTTTTTCATGCTAATTGGCTGAACATACAAGGTGTCAAAAAACCTGGATGTTTAAATTCAGGTGCTTTTGTTGCCGTGGTGTTTTTCATTACTTAGCTGGTATTTGCAAAAATGAGGGCATTTATTTTGCATATAGCTTTCACACAACGTGCATCAACAAATATAGTGACCATTGAAGGAAAATGGAGGTCTTTCTATGATGCAAGAGGCAGATGCATTGGATGTTTTGGTGCTTCCATGTCCTCACGTGCGGTGGACTGGTTGTCCATGGTTATGTGGGTGTGGGTGTGTAGGTACTGTATATGGAAGATATGTTCGACAGTTTCCCTAGAGACTCAAAGCAGCTGTGACAGAGCTGGCCTTTAAGCAAAACTCCCTGAGATGGAATGTTTTTCATGCTCCCCAATAAGGTGAGTCTTTAATTGGTAAATGTAATGTATTAACCCAAAATGACACCAGGTGTGTGGTGTGGGTGTGTGCGCACGTGTGTGTACCTAGTATTCCTTATGTTGTGGGGACCTAAATCTGTTTACACAGTCACATTATGGGGACTTGTCTTCCTTATGGGGACCAAAAATCCCCATAATTTAAATTACTACATTTTAAGGTGAAGACATAGGTTTAAGGTTTTAAAGTTAGGCTGAAGTTAGGGTACTTCTAATTATGATTAAGGTTAGAGTAAGACTCCAGGAAATGAATGTAGGGCAATGCAATGTCCTCTGAAGTCAAGGAAACCTGTGTGTGTGTGTTTATGTAAGTCATTATCTAATCTCCTCTCTTTATCACTTAAAGGCCCCTGGATCACTTGTTTTCGTTTGATAATTTTTTGTAAACACACACGTCTCACTCTCCAGCTTAAATCAAGATTGACTTCTCAGACAGAAAATATACATAAACAATCAATTTCAGCATCATTAAACTCCAATTAGAACACTGAAACTAAGCACATTATGTAGGAATATGCAAATTGCAGGGGCGACTGCCAGTCCTTGACCATTGTTACCCCCAGTGGTTCTGCTGCTGCACATGGGTTGATGCCTATTTTAAGATAAACTCATACTTCTTGTGTGTTGCTCATCACTCTCTCGCACAGCCTTTCTATTTTCCCTTAAATGAGAAAGATGAATCAAATGTAAATAACGAGGACAGCTCAGCAGGTACAGTTAAAAAAAAAGAAGATAGATTTCCTCTCTGTGTTTTGATGCTTTGCTCCTTCCTTCTCCCTCTTTGCGTCCTCCCTGTTACTCATCATTGTAATGAGGCTGTTTGATGGTGCACTATTTGATGATGTGGCCTATACAGTGTCTGACCACAGCGTCTGCTGTCCGTTTCTTTGAGCGGCCGAATCTTGGACTTAATTATCACCTCTGCATGTAAATAGACTCAAACGTGCACGCACACTTGCACAAAAGCCACCACGTACTCACACTGTGCAATGGCACAAATTAGATTGTCAAAGACACATGAGCACACACCTGAGAGGTGAAGCTAATTTGCCTGAACAGACCTGAGTAAAAGGAATAATGAGGCTTTGATTATTTCATTTGAAGCGGCCTGCTCCACCATGACATCATGTGTGACCTCAACATGACCCCCATCCACTCAGCCGTGATTCATTCATCTCTCCCTGTGGAAATTTATACTTGTGATAGGCTGAATGCTCCTGAGCCAGATGGCGTCAAAGGTCAAAAAACTGAAGTTGCTGGACACAGTGAATTAGGATCTTGTACAGAGAGGTAAGCAGAGAAAAGACACATTCAGTTGCGTTTGGATGAAATGAGATATGGAAAAGTGTAAAAACACTGATTGATTGTTGAAAAGTAGCTTAAGTACTCTCTTATATTTCTTTCCTCATAGAGCTGAGGAACAAATGGCGCCAACATGGAGGTTCCAATTTGAAAAATAGCCAATTAATGAAGCTGGAAAACACTGGCTTGACACTTTCTTGTCAAAATGTACATGTGCTCTCTTGCATAAAAAATGTAATCCTAAATTTGTTTAAAGTGTGTTTTAAGCCTGCTTTGAATGTAAGCGTTAATAACAGCAAAAATAGTTGAAATTGTAACTGTAAAATGCTGAACATACTAAATAGTAAACAGTGGCAGCAAATTTTTAATCATACGCATTTGCAGGTTTTGCAATTTTTTTTCTATCCATCTTTGTGGATAATAAAACTTAACTCACTAACTAAAATACCTCTGTGTGCATACCTCTGCTAAGATGGACAAATTCTGCATGTTGTACATATCTTAGTATCTGTAAAGATGAAAACCAGTGTACGGCTAACTTTGCTATTTTCCAAGTGATGGAAAAATAAAAATAAAATGCACCAGGCTTTTCAAATGTGATGGATTTCCCCTGCTTCATGCCCCATCTCCTTGTTCTTTTATAAAGTACAAGCCAAAAAACAGACCTGGATGAGGTCCTTAAGATACACACTGTTGTTGCCCTGTAGGTGACCTTGTGATTGGCAGCCAATGGCGTGGTTTAAGATGACGCCTCAGCCTCAGCTGTGTCCCTTGTTTCATATTACCACTAATGGATGTCCTCTTATGACCTTGAGATTTTCCCTTCAAAAATGACCACTTTATCTAAGCATCTAACCGCACACAAATGTTAATACATGCATTTCTACACACATCATTTATTCCTGTAATCAGTGCACCATCAGTATATTTGTCTAATGGCCCATATTATGCCACATTAGCAACCATGGAATCAGGTTTTGGGTGAACGCATCTTTACCAATCTCACATACAGCAAAACCCACATGCGTGTGCTTACATTTACATGTTCGAACACCCACACATACATGAAATTTTTTGAGAATAATGAGAAAAAACGTTGTTTGGATGCTCCAGGGCATTGTAGCTCCTGCTATATTCACCTGCAGAAGTGGAATGAATTAATTAACCATAACTTAAAGTCATTCTTCAAATTGCCTGCTTGTGGGTGAAAAAGGGGATGCAATATGGGACTGCTATGAACTTAGCAAATTTGTTTTCAGGTCATTGGTCTTGACTGGATTTACTCTGTTGTTCCTCATCACCCTCTTCTCATGTCCTAGGAGAGCAGAGCAATTTAGAGAAAATAGGGAAACAATAGTAGAAAAGCAGTAAATGGAAAGAAGGGGAGAGAATTGTAGAAATGCTTTGAAATATGGTGAGCCGTCATGCGAGTGCTGAGGAAGGAACTGGACCCTTAAGTGTTTTGCCTTGACCACTGAGAATATGTGTATATGTGAGCATGCACAGAAAGATTCATGACCATGAAGCAAAGCACAGCTGCCGCTATGTACCCACGTGCACATGCGTTCTGTCAAGCCAGTGTATACAGAAGGCAGGCTTGTGCACACAAACGCGCAGATGTTAAGAACAGTCGCCCATGGTTCACTTGTATAATACCTGGTGACGCAGAAAGAATAATTTTGTCCATTTGTTTTTCTGCTCAAGCTTTTAATTTCCCTGATTCATGTCAGCCTTTCCCCACCTTGTGTCCTTTCCTTACACATTTTATCCACATTCATTGTCCATTTCCCCCCTCTTTCCAGCTTTGCTGCCTGTGATGCATGCAGCTCTGTGCCGGATTAACATCACCTTGTCACAAGCACCTCACTCTGCTGTGCAGTGCAACACATGAGGGTGTGTATTTTGCATCCAGGCCCATGTCTGTGTGTACAGTGTGTGTGTGTGTGTCCACTTACAGTGCACACACTTTGTCCTGCTGCTCACAGTGTCTGTGGACAGAAAATGGCAGATGTGAGGTGTGGTCCTCATGTTGAGACAAGGCATGCAGAGAGAGTGTGAAAATATCACAACTGACAGTATTCATTCATATATATATAGTGTTAAACTACATACACATATACACGCCGTATTTTGTGTGCTTCCTCACATATAATTACATGTCAGCAACCCTGAATATACCATGTGGGGACTGCAAGAACTGTGATGAGCTATGGTGTTTTCTACTACAATTTTGGATAATGGTGGAAATCTTCGATTGTGAGGACAAGATTAAAGGAGACCAAAAAGGTTCAATTATCACCTTTTTGATGCAATCACCTTATGAAACTGTGCTGTGGTGGAAATAAATGTACAGCTAAACTGAAACTAAAGTCTGACTGCACCAATTGTACATATCTTAATATCTCTAAATATAATAATAAAAAGCAAGTGGACCATGCTTTTCAGTCCCATCATCAAAATGTAATTGATTTTTTCCTGCTCCATGCCCCATCTCCATGTTCTTTTATAAAGTACAAACCAACAAACAGACATGGAGGAGGTCATTGAGACACACACCATCGTTGCCCTGTAGGTGACCTTGTGACTGGCAGCCAATGACGTGGTTTAAGATGATGCCTCGGCCTCAGCTGTGCCCTTGTGCCATATTACCAGTAGTCTACCAATAATGGATGTCCTTTTATTGACCTTGAGATTTTCCCTTCAAAAATGACCACTTTATCTAATCTTCGATTGTGAGGACAAGATTAATGGAGACCAAAAAGGCTCAATTATCACCTTTTTGATGCAATCACCTCATGAAACTGTGCTGTGGTGGAAATAAATGTACAGCTAAACTGAAACTAAAGTCTGACTGCACCAATTGTACATATCTTAATATCTCTAAATATAATAATAAAAAGCAAGTGGACCATGCTTTTCAGTCCCATCATCAAAATGTAATTGATTTTTCCCTGCTCCATGCCCCATCTCCATGTTCTTTTATAAAGTACAAACCAACAAACAGACATGGAGGAGGTCATTGAGACACACACCATCGTTGCCCTGTAGGTGACCTTGTGACTGGCAGCCAATGACGTGATTTAAGATGATGCCTCGGCCTCAGCTGTGCCCTTGTGCCATATTACCAGTAGTCTACCAATAATGGATGTCCTTTTATTGACCTTGAGATTTTCCCTTCAAAAATGACCACTTTATCTAATCTTCGATTGTGAGGACAAGATTAATGGAGACCAAAAAGGCTCAATTATCACCTTTTTGATGCAATCACCTCATGAACTGTGCTGTGGTGGAAATAAATGTACAGCTAAACTGAAACTAAAGTCTGACTGCACCAATTGTACATATCTTAATATCTCTAAATATAATAATAAAAAGCAAGTGGACCATGCTTTTCAGTCCCATCATCAAAATGTAATTGATTTTTCCCTGCTCCATGCCCCATCTCCATGTTCTTTTATAAAGTACAAACCAACAAACAGACATGGAGGAGGTCATTGAGACACACACCATCGTTGCCCTGTAGGTGACCTTGTGACTGGCAGCCGATGACGTGGTTTAAGATGTTGCCTCGGCCTCAGCTGTGTCCCTTGTGCCATATTACCAGTAGTCTACCAATAATGGATGTCCTTTTATTGACCTTGAGATTTTCCCTTCAAAAATGACCACTTTATCTAATCTTCGATTGTGAGGACGAGATTAAAGGAGACCAAAAAGGCTCAATTATCACCTTTTTGATGCAATCACCTCACAAAACTGTGCTGTGGTGGAAATAAATAAAATATGAAGCTCAAAAAGTTGAGGGGAGTAATAATTCCGTATTTTCATCACTTTGTGTGACCCTTCTCACACTCTCATTTCATCCATTATTTTTGCAATAAAATTAAATAATAGAGCAAAAATCAGGACACTCAGGTGCAGGTTGTGGAAATTAATTGTCATTTTGTTGGTCAAAAGGTTCATCAGACAGTCTGGATTAAGAGGGTACAAAGATCTCAAGCTTAAAGAAGACTCAATACTCTACTCGTTAATACTGATACCAGACACCAGTGTTTGTTCAGTGTTTGTCTTCTTTTCAGTGGCAACTGGTGGGTCAAGAACCACCTTGTTATCATGGCATGAATTTATGGTTCTGTAATCACTTCATGTGATGTCCATCATAACAAACCAAAAAGATCACGTCTAACCTGGAAGTCAAACTGGTAAATGATTAGATTAGATCTCAGACACAGCTGAGATTAATCAGGGCAGGGCATGTTGTCATGCATGTGGGTGTGAAAGGTACTGGAAGTAAGCAGATCTGAAACAGGAAGACCTTTTTTCACCCTCTCTAGGAATCACCACAGCAGATCACCTGCTTTTTCAGTGATTTGCAAATTTGGTTTGGCAAAGGTTTGGAGAAGCAACCCTTGGGTTTTAAACCAGCTGCTCTCCAAGTACAAGCTAAGTTCCCCTTCTGTCCTGGGCAGCCAGGACAGAAATAATAGTTTCAAAATAAATCAAAAAATGGCACAGAACGAAACAGATGTTACTGGCTGCAGAGTTAGTAAACTATGCCCTTTATCTCATCCACCTCATCATGGTCCCCCACAGGACCATTACACAACACTTTTGTGTTTGTAAGCAAAACAATTTTGTGTAAAAATTGCATTGGGAAACACAGCTGATATAATAACATGCTCCATTTTGAAATGGAGATCAGCACTGGCAAAAGAGTTTGCAAGTCAGACAAGAGGCACAAACTTCCACAAACAAATGCTACAAAATGCATGAATCACAGCAATTCAATTTAACTGCATCAAAACCCATTTTTGTTTGTAATAGGTATACCTTCATCAGAGTTTATACGAGCATTGCTTTGTTCTTATAACTTTTCCTCCAAACCATCTTTCTTTTATTACCTTTTGTCTCCCAACTGCATCTACCTTAATAGACCACAAGGGAAAAGTCAGTATTGCTTCTTGCCTTGTTCTCTGCTCTTGTCATCTCTTTTTTCCTCCTCTTCCCTCTCTGAGAGAAAGTCTGACCCATACAGTCTCTAAAGCTCTATCATCTTAGTTGCAGCTTAATCACACTCCCTTCAGCAGGCAGGGTGCCTGTAAGACTTACAGTGTACAGTACCTGAGCTCCTTGAGATGTTAATAGCCTGAGTCTTACAGTATGTACGGGTGATAGTCATGATATTCTAGGTCTTCTTTGGAGAAAAGGATTGCTGGGGTTCAGAAGTTTTCATGCAATTTCATGGAAAAGTTAATCTGAACCACACACACACACACACATATATATATATATATATATATATATATATATATACACATATGTATACATATATGCTGCAGCAGTCATATGAGGGAAATACATGCCCCTGTTATCCCCTCCTTCTGTTAAGCTAAGAAAAATCCCCTATAGGGTGTTGGCGGGGATGGAGTCAGTCTTCTGTTAATCACATCTAATTGGAAGTGGCTGGTGTTGAGGAAGTTGCTTAGTTTGTATGAACCTAATCCTTTGGAATCCCTAAGAAATTGTTGAGAAGATACATGGCTGTGCCCTAAATGTAGAGCAGTGGTTTGGAAATGGAACTAAGTCTTTACGCTCTGGCTTAAGCAGTTCCCCCAAGAATAAAGTATTTGCATTTGACAAATGGCTTGAAAAAAATAACACGTCAGTCACATCTTTGACTTCAGGTGCACACTCTATACTAAAAGGAGGAATATTAACATGCACACATTGCAGTATTTTATCAGCTCAGCTTCTGACAGTTATAAGGAATTGACATGGTTGATGGGCCTTAAATCTCATTTTAACATTTTTCCTATGCAGTGTCAGATTGCTGTTGTTGAGCCAAAAATCCATATTAATAAAAATAAAGAGATAGAACATATAATTTACATTGTGGAATCAATACTGGCTGCTATTATGGTTATTGAAAACATGACTCATATCAAGGAATGTGGTGGAATAAAATGATAGTCTTGAAAGATGAAAACTAAGTCAGGATTACTCTAAGAGCCAACTGAGGACAGGGTAAAAGGGGGCATGAATGGGTAAAGGACAGAAAACAAAACAAAAAAAAAAATAAAAATCAGAAAGTACTTTTATGGACGAAACACAGGAACTACAGCATGAATTCACACCAACTGAATGGAGCAGAATACACAAGAGAGGCAGGGATAATTGAAGACAGGTGAAACACATCAGGGCAGACAACAAGACAAGTAATACAGGAAATTATATAAAATATATAAACCAACCAACATGTAGAACAAGTGAAAATGTGAACACTATGGAAGAGCAAAAATTTAATTACGAGAACCAAATTTACCTTAATAAAAAGGTACAAACTGAATAATTCAGTATTTCACAATGTTCTGGGGTCCTGAAAGCTCTGATGTGCCATTAGTTATGTGTTTTCTGTCAAAGCTGGATGTTATGGCAATTTCATGAGATTAATGTGTCGTTTTCACAGCCATGCTTTAATTCAGGACATGGAGAGTAATGATAATCATATGCCAGTTACATACCAAACTCACTCAGCAGGAATCTTTGTTTTTATCACAAACACCTTGCAAAATTCAGATAGATTAATTTACTGAGCACCTACAAATTTATTTTCGTTTCATTTGATGTCGTCAGTTTGAGATGCTGCCCATTATTCGTAAATTTGTTTATATGTGCGAGTTCTGCCCTATAGATTAACTGGAGGTGATTGACTTACCTGACATTTCACCTACCATCAGGGTTTTTCTGAGCTGCCTGTGATGTTCACAAAGAGTATCTAAGGATGAGTGATAGAAAGCACTACCACTCATATCCACTTAGGTTAATATAAGTCAATGTCTTATAGTAATAAAAGACATTGGCGTAGACTTCTGATTTGAAAGGTGAAGCCCAGAAAGTAAGACAGAATTAATAGTTTGCTAACGGGGGCGACTCCCTTGGTTGCAAAAAGAACTGAACCTACTTCTCACTTTGATTCTATTGTCTGAAAAACATTTTCCTTAGAAGTTAATGTCCCAATTCCTAGTTGCAGGTCTTCCTCAATAGAACATGATGTCAATTTTGTAAATGATATCCCCATTTAGAGGAAGACAGGCGAAAAAGCGAAGGACATATGTGGATATCACGGTGAATAATGCAGATGACATCTCTGAACTTGGGGTCCATTTTGCAAATGAACGACCATATATGAATTGTATACAGTCTCTTTGTGTGACTGGTCAGTCGCTGTTTGTGGACTGCAGTGGCCAAAGCTAAATGCCTCCCTCCCTGTTGAGGTATAAAATGGCCTTGCCGCTCGTCCCTATGGGGAATCCTGAGTGCATGTCTTTCCCTAATCAATGCCCCTATTGCAGTCTCTTCTTAGAGAGGGAGATGAAGAGAGTAAGAGAAAGTGAGTCAATAGGACTATCAAATATTGATTATATTTGCATAAATAGCCACAGTTGTGTAAAGCCCTGTATGACCTTACTTGGTAGTTTACCTCTTTCCGGGCATGTGTGGGGAGGAAAAACTAGGAGGGGCAGAATAGGGAAGATAAGATGTGATTAGAGTCAAGAGGAGGCATGGATCTCCCACATTGCAACATGGAGGAGGCCTCTCAATCAAGCCCTCCCAAAGGCTATGCCACTTTTTGTTCACTTTATAATTTGCTCCAATTATTGCCCCATTATAAAAGCCACTGTAGTATGGTGGACAGAACATAATGGTGCTTTTCAGTTGAGTCATTCATTAGTCCAATTGGTTGGATAAAACGCTCCAGACGGTGGAGCAGTCACTTCACTTGTGGTCTTAATCGGTGGCGGCACTTGATAAATATGGGATTTGAAATAAGGGAGCCACTGACTGGTGTGCAAATTGCTTTACTTCTTTCCTGCCTACCTGATTTTAAAATTTGCTACACAGAACCGGTGCACAAACCAGTGCAAGACGGCATGACTGTATGTGTACGGGTCATACACTCAGAAAAGTCTCAGGGAGTGTTTTAAGATTTACTGTTTACTGAGCCTACACTGCAGTTTCACAAGTTCAGCAGAGGAGAACTTTGAGTCCCATGTTTGTTACCGAAGAACGGAGTATCCAAACAAATTTGCTCTTCCAGCTACACAAAGAGCCACGCTTTTATTAAATTCACACACCCGGTGACTGCCATCATTATTGCGCACGTAGTAGTGTGTGTACCTGCAAAACTCTATGTGTGCATTGCTGCACATGTACAGCAGACTGTTACGACCAGGCCAAGGGGTAAACTTGATCACAACAAGAGTGTGGACGCTCCCTCTTCCCAACTCCCAACAAAACCAGCAGTAGTAATGGGACCATTTTAAAGGTTTATTAAATATAAGTACACAAATGTCTGCTGACAGTCTGGCTGAGAGTGCTTAAAAGGAAGTCCACCTGCAGCTGAGATGATCAGGCCTCTTATAATGGAACCTCCTGTGCAGGACCAATCAGCTCTCAGGATCCGCCTAGACACTCACACACATGTCATTCAATCAAACATGCACACCTGCAACCCATCACACTCACATGCAGACTAATAGATACAAGGAAAAAGAAACCCACAACCCTGGGGTCGTAACACAGACCTATTAAACCTACTGTACGAAAAGCCTCGCCTTGTATTTGTATGAGTGCATATCTGGTTATGGGAGAGTAAGCAGAGCTGATCAGTGTCCATGCTGAGGGCTTTGTCACAGCTGACCTATATTAGATGAAAGCAGCTGGATCAGTGGCCTGCAGGGACAGCAAAAGAGTTGTGTTCTAATTATCTCTGCAGCTAGCTAGCAACACTTCACACCCACACACCCACACACTCACACAAAGACACACACTTTCTGGCAAATCAATGGGTGCCTGTGAAAGCATCTGTCGTGCTCTGCTTGACGAAAGACAGCGGCAGATCCTCTGACTGGCAACGATACAATGCACATTGAATCCATGTTTGGATCATCGCGGACTATGCCCGTTTGCCCCCCATCCCCACACGACCCAACATTACTGGACTTGGAGAAATAAAATTACCAGGTGATACGCGGCTGAAATGAAATCAGGCTCTCGTTGTGTGGCATTTGGGAATTGCAGGAGAGCGCGTTCAGTCAACTTGTCAGTGATTCCTCACATGGGCTTGAACAGTAAATGTAGTCTGTATATTTGCTGCCGTTGCCAAGGAGCCTCAAACACATGCTGAGGGGGATATGTTAGCGATAATGAGCCATAGAAAGACAGCAAGGAAAAAAAGCCCAGGGAGCTAATGCTAGCAGCTAATAGTAATCACTGGACTAATGCTAATGGAAGGGTAATAAAGTGAAGGGAACCCTGTGGCATCCCTCAGTGTGCTGTGGCTATTAACATGCAGCTCACTTAAGGGAAAATGTTTTCTTCCTGTTTTCTCTTTGTCTCATTTGGATGAACACAGGTACATGCACCATCAGGTGACACAGTGAATTGCTAATATTGTTTTTTGAAGTCTAGGGGATTTTGCATGTTCTGCAACCTTTAGAAGGTAATTGGACACAGGACATACTCAATTATGCTGTGAGCCTCTTACTCATCCCCTCCTCTTTTTTCCTCCCTCTAATTCTTCCCTCACACCCAGTTCTTTATTTCCATTGCTTATGCTGGTGATCGTTATGATGCTGGTTGACCAGCATGGACCAGCATGAACCAGCATGGACCAGCATAATGATGCCTGTCTATGCTGGTGACCAGGTACGTTGGTCTATGCTGGCAGGGACTTTTTTTTCTCTCCACTATTCCCTATCTCTTTTCCTGTCACACGCCTTTTCATTCCCTCCATTTGTGGCTTAGGGTGCCTGGTGCTACAAGGAAAGAAGCTGTGACAGTCATGGGAGCTCATTGTTTTGGGACCACCAGGCGTAATTGCACATGTTCCACCGCACTGCATCTTCAGGCACTGCCAGGGACCCATTTATAGGTTGGAGCTTACGATGAGGGGTGCTTTTCCCATGACAGAGTGAGGCCCGGGAGATCAAAAACAAAAAACAGAAGTGAATACCTTTGTGACAGGGTGTAAGCAAAGCAGCTCAACTGAGGGTTTTTTGCAGTTTCAGTTTCCCTGATCTTTTTCTTGTTTTCTTTGTGTCTTACATTTTGCAGATTAACCAAGAGCAAGTTATTTAACTGACCGTTTCTATCCAAAGTGATGGAGGACCATTTCCTGATGACACCGTGGTAAGTAATGAGTATGCGTGCGTGTGCACACATCACACATGCGTGTAGAATTCCTGTAGCTAGTTGTCACCTGTACTCTCACATGCAAATCCCACTTCTGTCTTGTGCATCCTTAAAATCCATCTCCAGGAGGAGTACGTAAGAGTTCCTAGTGGAACCTCTCATGGATTAACCCAGTGTCAGTGAGGCAGCTCTAAGAAAGTACGGAACAGAAGCACACCACTCAAACATCTTTACACAGCTTGGAGCTTCTTGTGTGTATCAGTATTGATGGAGTTAATCCGGTGTAGATATTTTGCTTTTGAATCTGGAGTCCTAAATGGAGAACCATTTAGTCCACAGTTTGGGTACAGCATTTTTCAAAAGGTCACAGGGTGCACTTTTTTAAAGGTCACAAATTTGGCCTTATTCTCTGGAAAACAAATGAAGATATTGATTGAAAAAGACAGGAGAGAAAAATGTCAGATGAGTGCTGGCTGGCACAGTAGATAAGTCAAAAATAGCAGGCAGAGCCACCTGATTGGGCTGGCCTGAGGTTGTACTACTATTCTTAGCTGCAGTCTCCTCTCACTCTCTCCTCCCTCTCCCCACCTTCTTTCTTCTAAGTCTTTTGTTACCACGGTGACGTCAGTTCTCTTCATCAGTCCATCTGGAGTCTGGTTGCACCCTGCATCTATCTACTCTCTTTCTCTAATTGGATAAAACCACTCAACTGTCCTCATCCATCTCCCTCCCATCCATTGTTCATTTTATTTATTTATCTTCCCTGTTCACCTATTTATCTGTCAACACCTTTCCCAGTATCAGTCATGCATCCGTCTCTTTTTTATATAGTTGAGGTTGAAGCTTCCACTTAATAATAGCTGGAGGGAGGACCACCTATACAGACTAAATGCATTCTGTGGATGTATCTTGCTTCTGACATTTGATGAGATGATGGTGTTTTATGACTAAAATTAGAGATGCAAATATTGTTGTAAGAACTGGCAAACCTCTACATTCATTGTTTGCCATGGTGATGAGTCATGCCTGTTGTTGCTGTTAGGGTGAAGGCAGGCAACTGTTATTCACTCCTTACAGATGTGTGCTATGCAGGTGGCAGTACACAAAAAGGAGGCCAGGTATAAGAAAATCATGGAGGTGGAGGTGACAAATAAAGAAGTTAACTCTGCAGTGTTAATTATCATACAGTACCAACCACAATCACCACAGTTAGTCTGTAGTTCAACTCATTAGTAAAGCATGGTGAAGTATTGTTGCTATGGTTACATACCTTTTAATGGCACGTGTCATGTGAGACGTTTCAGATAAATCCAGCTGGGTTGCAAGAAAAATCATATATAGAAGAAAAATTATATGCTTACCACCAACTTTATTAGTGATAACTGTCCAACTGCTTGTGAATGCAATTATCTAATTGGCAAATCACATGGCAACACTGTTGTAAATTATCATTGCATCAAGAAACCATATTGAAGTGCAATCCAAGTATCAGAATGAGGAAGAAGAATTTAAGTGACTCTGAAGGTGGCATGGTTGTTGGCCCCAGTTGGGGTGGTCTGAGTATTTCTGAAACTGCTGATCACAAACAACCTTCTCAAGAGTTTACAGAGAATGGTCCAAAAAGGGGAAAATATCCAGTGAGTGACAGTTCTCTGGGCCAAAATACCTCACTGATGCCAAAATGGTCAGACTGGTCCAAAGTGATGACAAAGCAGACACAACAGGTCAGCTGTAGCAGCAGAAGACCACACTGGGTGCCACTCCTGACACCTATTGTACTGTTTTGTTCTATGTATCTTACTGTATCTAATGTATTTAAACATAGCCACTGAGTGTAGGTGTGATTCTGACAGACTGAAATGTTTCAACTAGATGTAACTGTAACTGAGAAAAGTGCAGTATTTCCTTTCATGTATTTAATTGTAGCACTTGGTTTATACCACCATTTACAAAATTTAAAGTGTTGATCCAGACTATGTTTGAGGTGTCATTACAGTGCTGTAGCCTGTGTAGTTATATAACCATCAAAAGCTGAAAATTAGCTTTCAATACTTTAAACTGCCGAATCTTGTTAAGTTTTAATATTTTTCTCACAAGTATATAAGAAAAATACCTTAAAAAAATGCTTGGTAGTTGTGCATTTTCTGTGATAACAAAGCACATAATGAGAATATCATTAGTTTATTGTATTGTAAATATAATCACATTATTGTTCTCAATAATTACACTAAGACTTGTGCAGCCACAATCCAAATATGGTTTCACGCCCTCTGAAGTTCTTACCAAATATTGACTGAAAGACCAAATCACATGACATGTGCCCATGAGCGGTGCAATTACAAACACTAGCCTAATGTATATTGGCTGAAATGGAAGTTTTTATTTGGTGCATGCATACATAAAAATATGGTCACACACGACAATTAATTTCACAGTCAGGTTTCTTATTAACACATTTGTCAATTATAATAGCTGTAGTTCACTTTTACAAACAACCTATTTTAGATTGAGGTTAAGCTTGGATGACAGGAAAACACCACAGCACAGCTGCAAAATAATGATGCTTCCATACACACGTTTGCCACAGTCTTTTAGTGCGATTAAGTCACCATTTTCCTCCCCTCACTGAAGTTCCACTTCTGAATGTGTGATTGTTGGGTATGCATATAGTAGTGTGTGTCCATGTGGATCTTTACTTGTATGTTTCCATGTGTACATGCCTGTGTTGCCCTGTGCGTGCTGTCAGCATACAGTTTCTGGGAGAATAAAACTTAAAATTGCAGTGTTTTGTAGCACGAAAGGACAGCATCTCGTTATGAGGCACAATGGGGTGTGTGTGTCATCGTGGTTGTGTAGCAGAACAGGTTATCAAATGTGTTTCTTGATTGTCTGCCGTGCAGCTTATCAGCAGTGGAGTAGAGAATTAGGTTGAGAATCGTTTTTGCTGTAGCAGTCCAACATTTTGTCTCTACAACATAAGGCTGGAATAGTATCATTTCATTCACTTTCCTGTTTTAATGTGGTACAAATCAAAATTAATTTCCGTCACTTTTCATACAGGATTCTGTTGCTCACATAAAAAGGTCCTGCTCCATCTCTGAGCTGCACAGAAAGGGGGGCATTTGTCACTGTCAAAACCTGCTGTGCATTATTGACAGGAAACGGACACAATAAAAAAGAGATAACAAAAAAGCATGTAATAAATGTGCTATCGTTTGTGCCACAGGGCAACTTTAGACATTTTAAGACGAGATCGTGTTGCTGCAAAGTTTCAGGGAAAAAACTTCAACCAGCTGCCAATAAAATGAAGAAAATGTTGAGTATGACTGGCCCAGAATGATCTGATTTTTCACAGGAAGATATTTAATCAGTTATGCTGTGTGAAAATTTGTGATATTAGTTTCTGATATTCCATTCTCTCTGATAACCTGCGTCCCCCTCTCTCTGTCTGCCATTCTTTTTGTGCCCAATTCATTCGGTGTCACTTAAGTATACTTCCTTTTGCTTTCTTTCTTTAGCTCTCTGTCTCTCTCACCCAGCAGATGATTTATTGATATCTTTTATCAATGTTGAAAGCAGGGCTCATCTGTTCTGAAGTCCCATAATATACAGTGAAAGCAAAAGGAGATGCTGAAAAGGGTATCTATCTATCTATCTATCTATCTATCTATCTATCTATCTATCTATCTATCTATCTATCTATCTATCTATCTATCTATCTATAGCAAGAAAAAGAGAGAAGGAAAAAGGCAGAAGACGGAGGCAGTGATTGTGTCAGCCTTCATGTGATTTAATCGAAGCCATCCATCACATCTAGATAATTAGATAGCAGCATGGATTGCATGACCAGAGCCTGTCAGTGTGAACACACATCCATACTCACATGCACACACTTACCCATCTAATATTCGTCATGATCATATCAAGAGCCTAAAAGTAGTAGAGGAGAGTCCAAACACTGTCTGCACAGCACACACATCAGTCAGTAAATGACCATTGGAGTAATTTGAGTCCATTTGGCGAAGTTGGAGTCTGTGTTTTTCAGATCTTGATGGCCAATTAGATGTGTAAAATTACTGCTGGTTTTCAGAGAGCTCTGCCCGAAGCCAGGTAATGACCAGACCACAGCGCCTCAAAGCACAGGAAGTCATTCAGTGACAAGTGATGTCCTAAAATCTGTTAAAAATGTTGTTGAAATTCCACTTGTTTCTAGTATTGCAGTATTTTTTTTAAACAAACTGTGTCTTTTCTTTGCTGCCAGCCAGTCAAATCAAATGACTACAATGTAAAATGGGTGGTAATCTTGACTAACACATACTGGATATAATTATTACTTCCACCACAGTGGAACACAGTTGTGCTTCTGGTTGTGTTTGCCTGCCTGTTTTTGAGCAGCATAATTCAAAATGTAAAGAATGGATCTGGATTAAATTTTCTGGGGATGTAGATTAGAGACCTTGTTGAATGTTGATTTAATGCTTTATTTAAATGTGTTACACATACAATAATTTACTCTTGTGGTTCAGTTTCATGACATACTTTTCCAACAGCAGGAACAGGCAGCTATGTAAAGCAAAACTTTCTCCAGATCCAGCCATATAAATTCCCTAATGAATAATGTTACTTTGTTGATACGATGACTGCTTTCCAACAAAATCCTTTCCATATGTAATTGAGTGAAAAATATGATTTTTTTTTTTATGTATTAATTTATAACATATTTGGGTGACAGAATTCCTGCCTCCCTGTTGCTAAGCGACATAGCTAAACACTACAGGGGTTCACATGGCTGGTCTCAGAGTTTTTCAATCTTAATATTCTTTGTAAGGTTCTTCTTCAAAGTCTGCATCACAGACTATTAAGTTGTCCACGGTTTTCTTACAATTCTTACTTGCAGTATCTAATAATTACTTTGTGTTGCAAAATGCTATTCATTCAACTGTTAAATGATGATAAAAACATTTCTTAATCAATCTGTGTAACTGTGTGAGAATTTACCTTGCTAGGGTAAATTTGTTTGATTCAGGCAAAGTAGACTAAAACAGGAATCAGCTTTGATCCTCCAGTGTGAATAATGTATTAAAAAATCAGTCAGGCTCTGCCAATTATATGCACATTTGAGGATGACATGCATTGCGAGTACAGATTAGCAATAATCCTGCCAAGATCTATTTTCCTATTGTGTTGGCTCATAATCAACCAACAATGCTGCTCTTAAGCATGGACTGATCCTTTTTTTAGGTTTTTCCATTGATTCCATTGATTTCCTTTGAGTTTAGATGATCTATGGGCTCTCAGTGGATTTTAAAACAATATAGACTGATGAATGAGTGTGTACTCAAATGAATGCACAAGAGTGATTATATGTTATATATGCTGCTGGTTGATCATGGATAATTACAACAGTGTCCCACACTAGTGATAATATGTTTTCAGCTATTTTTACATTTAGATTCATGGGAACTTACTGGTCGTTCACATATGACGAGGGCAGTCGGTGTTTTTTTGGGGTGAGTTGTGTTCACAACAGTGGCAGAATCCAGTAGTGGTTATGTGGTGCTGCCTGGATAATAATGCAGGAAGCAAAACACTCTCTATGGATTATCCAGAAATTTAACTTGTAAACATTTGGGTACTCGCATACAGCATATCTGTAAAATCTCAGAAGAATCTCCAGACACTTCAGTGTCTGTCTGATAAGGGCTTCTGATTTAATGAGAAAGTAAACAGAGAAAAAGTAAACCCTTGTCATCGAGGGAAACCATTTACAACAGCCCTACAATAAATCCTTAACTCATACAGTGATGTTTGGTTTTATTAGGGCTGTGCAAAAAGATGTATCCTATCATTTTGTAGACCCCAGTGGAATATACTGTATTTGCACATGAAGAAGCCGAAACAGCTAACTGCCCAGATAATATTACCAGATATTACCTGATCACAAATACAAATATTATGTATCACAGACCACAAGTTGAGTGTGCTTCCACTTGAATAGTAGGGTGGCTCACTAGCAGCCACTGTTCTTTTTCCTTCACTGTATGTTTCATGATCTTCTGCAGCCATACCAAAGTGCGTAGCTTGGTCCAGTCTATCACTGTGTTCTGTGCTTTCACTGACCATGTGGTCCAGAAACTCCAGAATGATGATTTGAATGCAGATTAAGATTAAAGTGAGTTCCTGTCATTCAACGGTAGTGGCAATGTATAATTTCTTCCCACATTTTAGTCTTTTTTTAAAATAATTTATTTAACAATAGTCTCTAGATATTGTTTCCTCTCAGCACTTTGTCTCAGTAATACCCCATCATCTTGCTTCTTCTCCTGACCGAGAACAGTGTTATACTGTATCTTGTCCTTTTCCACCTCTGCTCATCGGTCAGTTGAGAAGAAAACTTGCTTGGCTTTTTCTTCTTGTTTCTCTGCTTCATTACAGTCACATGGCTCGCTCTCCTTTTCTCTGTCTTCATCGCCTCCTCTCACATGTAGCCCAATAAACACAATCACACACACACATTTGTCATTATCGCATCTGTTCTTTAGCTGCAATCTTTCTCGCTGCATTTCATTTTCAGTTTTGACTGAGTTGTCACTGCAGATAATAAGAGGTTTTGACTCCAAAACAGATCAGATTTGTCACTGAAATCAACCGCTGAAGGAGGTGAGGTTCTGTTCTGAAAGTGTTATATTCAACAGAGCCAGGCCTTTCATGCTCTGTTTGTGTGTGTGTGTGTGTGTGTGTGTGTGTCTATACATTTTTTTTGTGCGCCTCAAATGACTGTGTGTGTTTTGTGTCTAGAGGGAAATGGAGGCAGTCGCAAATTCTAGTCACTCACGGTGTTTATGCCCCCACAGTGACCTGCCCTGCCTGTCACAGCTGAAACAACGTGTGCAACCTGCAACACTGCAAAATACAAACACGCAAATAGTACACACAGATGAATGTGAGCATTAAGCAACTCACTGTAGCAAACGTGTATATGATCTGTGTAGACATAAATATGGCTTGGCACCAGTGCTGACCCCAGTACTGTGGGCTCCCGGATGATCTCTTAAAACCACACAGTGTGTAAATGACTCCAACTTTTAAGACTTAAGTTTTAGATGCAACACGCACTTCATTTTAATTTTTTGTACTGGTAATAGTAACATATGGTGTACCTAGAAAAGGCAATTTTGGAAGAAATTGCAAAGGGATTGCTGCCTTCTGCTTGACCTGAAGCCAATCTGGCATGCTGCATTGAAATGGTATGAATGAGAAGTTAAAAATGGTGATTCAAGTTTCTAATGGCATATCTGAATGTTTAGAAAGTTATTACTACAAAATTAAGGCACAAAAATTAAATACAAGATAAAGCATAACTGAACATGGTTATTGTTATAGAAGGGTACTTCTTGAACAAAACTGAGAAGTTCTTTATTCATTTTCAGTTTTCGTGCCTTTGTGTCACCCCTTTTTAAGAATGGAACATAACAAAATGCTTTCCTTTATGAAAATAAGGCAGCTGACATAAAATATAATACAATAACACTGCAGTTTGTTTTATTGAAATGATCAGATCACCCAGGGTATTCAGGGGTATTTACATAACACTGGAGCTCTTCCTTCAACAGATAATATAATATAACAATGCAGCCTTTCTTGATTGGGTAAAAAAATAGGTAATTGTTAAGTTTTCAGCAGTGCGTGCACATATGTGGAGTGTTACTCACCAACATGCATATAAATATATTCAGCTCGCATAAAAGGGGTTTTGTCTCATAGCTACATATTTTTCACAGACTGAAATAGGTCTGCGCAAACGTCACCCTAATGAAATAAAATGGGGAAAAAGAGCAAGGAGGACAGAAAGTGTTGGGTGAACAAAATGCATCAGTGAGCTGTCTGTCTGCCTGATACTTGATTTTTTTCTCTCTCTTACTTATTTTACATTCTGTCCCTTTGCACCCCTGCCACATTTCTCTCCCCCATATCCCCTCAACCCCTCAACCCTTGGGGTTTTTTTTTTTTTTTAATTTATTTCTCTTCCCCTGACTGTACCCTGACTCACCAAAGTTCTACTCCCCTCTTTAACTATTCTTCATGGGGCTGCAGATGATAATAATTGCTTTGAAAACAGGAGACAAGTGGATACAAGGATTATTCCCAGGGCATACGCACCACCACTGCCAGTGGCCTATACATCACTGCTTTGCATCCTCTGCTCCACGTTCTGTCCTCATCGCTCATGCAGATGTCAGCTCCACTTTTCCTTGTCTTCTTCATGGCCTCCATTTCATGATTGTTGTTTGACTTTAACCCGCATCTTTTCATAAACCTTTTTCACTCACTCAATCTGACGCACAAAAACACATGCAGGCACACAGACACACATAAGGCTCCCTCTCTCTCTCTCTCTCTCTCTCTCTCTCTCTCTCTCTCACATGCGCTTTCACCCTCTCACTCTTACACACACACACGCACACACACTTAAGGCTCTCTCTATCACCTTCACTTTTGCTCTTTGTTAATTTTTTTTTTTCAGAGAGCTGTGAGATGATTCCCCTTTGGGATAAATCCTCTGTTTCTGCCAAGAGTGGAAGTGACATTACTGACAGTCACACACACAGACAGAGAGAGAGAGAGAGTTCTGTGAAAAGATAATGGCATCTGATTAAACACTGTGAACTTGTGAAGATGTAAAGGAGGGAGGGCAAAGGGTTGTGGTGGGGTGGTGAAGTGAGAACAGAATGGCTGAGGTGTGAGATCAAAAAAAAAAAAAAAAAAAAGGAAAAAGCCAAATCCAAAATGGCACACCATCAACCAAGCTCACCATGTGGACCGGCAAAGAAATGTCAAGAGTTGTCGCTCCACTTCCTCTTATCCAACACTCTCCATCACTCAGTTTTTTCCTTCTACCTCATCGTGTTTCCATTTATTCCGCCATTCTCTCTGTTGCTATTGCTTATCCCGCTCTCTCTCCATCTATACTTTCTCCATCAATTCCCACCAGTGAGGGTTCTCAGGTTTCGGCTGTAACTGCTTTGGCACAAAGGATAATGGTTTGTAATTCATTTCTAGCTACTCTCGGCTAGCCAAAGGCCTGCACATGTACAAGGAGAGGAAAATAATATGTACGTGTGTGTGTGTGTGTGTGAGAGAGAGAGAGAGAGTAAGAGAGAGGGAATGGAGTATATAGATTTCATATCACCTTTTTTTTTTTTTTTGTACTTTTTGTTTACCCGCATGTGTATTTTCCACGAACACACACACACACAGAATTTTGCAGCTATTCTTCTTAGGACACTGCACTGACTTTCAGTCATTTGGAGAGTCCAAAAAAATCCTAATCCCCAGTTGCCAATTGTAGCCATCATCAATAAATTGCCCAATCTTAACTTGAACTTAGTAAACCTAATAAAAATTCAAATCATAGCTCCAAACTTAACCTGTTCTTTAAAAATTAGGTTCTGCCTCTTTAGACCCAGTTTTGGTTTCATGAGACTCCTGGTCCTGACAAGGTCAGAAAGGTTCTTAAGTGATAACAAATACACACACGTGTGTGCATACTGGCATTCAGTACACTCCCAGCCCTTTTCCCTCTGTAGCATTATAGTGAAACACTCCAATACTACTCCTCTCCAGAGTATCAATAATAGAGTCATGCCATATGTATCAGCTTGTAAATCTAGATCACCAACTGTGGGCTCTGGGAAGCATGGTCGGCTCAAAGGTGCCTCAGGGCCTCTGGGGTTCAGGGGTGTTTTGGAATGAAGGTGGGAAGCTGAGGCCAGACCAGGCAGAAGCTCCACTGTGCTTCACCTCAGGGTTACAAAGACAAAGCTCAGCAGCACACACTTCACACTCAATTCATCGATTAGTTGATTGGTGTTTCCCAAATCTTGAAACGATGTTCTTAAATGTCTTGTTTTATCCATATACCAAAATGAGTGAGTTTTAATAATATTTTTCTTAAAGTCTTCTCATAGTCCCGCACCAGTTGGAGGGAGTCCTTCCCAAAGTGCGTAGAAACATGTCTGTGAAGATTCTCAGTCATCCAGGTCATGGTATCCAAAAGTGTCAAAACTCTCATCCAAGAGGCTTCTTCTGAAGAAGCCTCTTGGATGAGAGGCGAAACGTCTTCAAGAAATTCAACTAAGTCCAGTTGCCTTTTTTTACTTTTAATAATATTATTATAATATGGTGGAAAAAAGAATATTCACATTTAAGAAGCTACATAAAACCAAAGGACATGTTTAATCAATTATTAACTGAAATTAATTGATTGTTAATCATTACAGCTTCTTCTGCTTGACAGCGCATAAAGCTTTTGTCCATTTTGCGTTTCGCCCTCATTAAACTCATGTTTCTTGGTGCTGTGTCTGTAATTACGGCAGCTTCTGATACCTGTCTGCCTATAACCTGGTTGTCCCGCCCCCTCACTATTATTATGCATACTCATACCTTTTAAGGCAGAGCTGTAAGTGAGGTTAGATCAGTGTTTGATCTAAAACATGCAGAGCAGTGTTCCCTGAGCACCAGGGTTGGGAAACTGGGTTAGATGACTGACCAGCAGGCAGGATTGTCACCTGTTGAGCAGATGAGAAGGCAGGGAGAGGAGAGAAGATTGTTTGAGATTGGTGGAGACAAGCTGGTTGTAAGGATGTCACTTGCGTGTCAGGCAGCGAGTTGAGCAGGCAAACATGAGGCAAACACAATGTTCAAACATGAGCATTGTGTGATGCCAAACTGGCTGAAGCAATAATGTGGCAAACAAATGGAGGGCTGATGAGACGATGGAGGGCAGGTGTGTGAAAAGACTGGCACATGTGCACACACAGGCTCGTGCAGCTGTCCTTTTAAAGATTTCATTTATTTTGTCTGCCTAAGCAAAGCAGTAAAGAGGACATTCACTGGAAAATCAAATTTCTGATGTTTTTTGGTGTGTCCCCGTGTCCTTCCCATATCTAAACCCTTCCCGTATCACTAAAGTGTCACAATAAACACTTCAGCCACTTCTGAGAATGAAGGGCTTCTCTGGTTACCTGTGCTCGAGCAAGCGGTTTAGTTACGGCTGGTAGCTGACCAATCACAAGCGAGTGGGAATGCACTTGGTAGCTGGCCAATCACAAGAGACTCAGTGTTCTGGGGGGCGGGCATTAGCTCAGAAACAGAGTGCCTGTTCAGAGGCTGTAGAGAGCAGCAATAAACTGGCTTAATCTGTAGAGACTATGAGGTTTTTGACCATAAATATTATTTAATTTTTAATTATCAGTAATCTCAATTTATGGTTCAAAAAGACCATTCTATGTGACCTTTAACTAACCTAACTGTAACTAGTTAATGACTAATTGTAACCTTAACCTGACTGCTATTCAAATGAAGTTCTGTCTCATTAGGACCAGGTTTTGTCCTCCATGAGGACTTCTGGTCCTGGCAAAATCAGTTTTTATACTAGAAAAAGGTCCTAAAGAGGTAACAAATACAAGTACACACACACACACACAGAGGGCAAAATGACTAAAACACCACAATCACAAGGAATAATCTACAGTCAAAATGACAGAATTATCAGAAGCATCCAGACTGAAAGGAGACATTGCGTTGACCTGGGGCTGAGGAAAATAATATGCTAATTTAATGAAGTGATAACTTTTGACTTTGGCGTTTTCTGCCCTGCTGTAATACAAATCATATATTTTTACTTTTTAATCTGTCAATGTTGGATTAAAATCTTTTTTACAAGTGACATCCTTGGCCAGACAGTGTCAGTTAGTTGCAACATACATGCAAATGCACATGTTCCACATGAAATTCATGCGTGTTCCATGTATGATAAAATCATATTCATTTATCTACAGGCACCAGCCGAAGGACTAGATTTTGGGTCTCAGACCACAGAACCATAACCAATCATAAAGTGCACAGGTGCCTCCCTCGTCTCTGCTCCTTTCATCTGCTTCACTGCACATTTACTTCAATCCCTAAGATTTGTTTTCCTACCAACAGTTAGTAGACTTATCAGGCTCTGACATGACTGTGCTGTCACGGTGCTGGTCTTTCCTTCTGTTGGCAGCGTGGTGGAGACTTGCTTTGTTTGTCAAGATGTGCTCAGCAATTCAATTTCACAGCTCTCTCTTGTCTCAGAGGAGAACTGGAGGAGCATCAGAAGAGAGGTGACAATAATTGAAAGGCAGTGAAGCTCATCCTGTGTCTTCTTCTTCTTCTGCTTCTTCTTCTTCTACAGTACATTTTCCCCTCAAGTGTACATCTCTCTTATACGTATGTGTGTGCATGTGTTTACTCTTTAATGTCACTGTGTCACTGCTTTTTTGACTTTCTTTTTGCATCACTACACCTCTCCACAAATACACTATATTCTACCTACACTTGAAACTTAGTTGCTGCATTAAATGGCATCATTAAGTCTTTTTAAATTAAATGTTATACTTAATTTACCTGTGTCACAGACATAAATTTAACCACATATATTTGTATTGAACATCTTTTTTTAAGGCCAGGGAATAGAAATCTGTAATGCTTGAAACTTTTACAAAAAAAAAATTCCAGCAACTAAAATTTGAACAGTGTAATCTACTATATATGAGTTTGTATGAGTGTGTCATTGTGCTGTAAGCGAGTGTAAGTAGGTTTGAATGACAGTTCAGACCACAAAAGGGAAAGCAGAGGGAGGAGAGCGAGAGACGGGCCGGGTCAAACTGCATAATTCAGAGGGAATAGGAGATTATGCACCATCTGTGTCCAAATCCCAGTGACTCTGTCAGAATTCATCTATGACCCCTGACCTTTTCTGATTGTCGGTACACTGTTGGTGGTTTGCTAGTGTGCAGGCATGTGGGTGTGTGTACGTTTGGTCTGAGCATGAGTCAGCCTGCTGCTTACTAACCTTTCGACTGGATGAAGTGCATTTTGTCCTCTGTCTTTATTTTGTTGGCACTCAAAACAAGAGTCAGACATTTTTGCCAGGTAAAGGGGTTTTTACTATCACAAACAAATACTGTAGTTCATCTGGAATTCAGTTGAAGGAAAGATATAACTTTTTTTGTTGAGAGTTAAATGAGAAGATTGATACAATGGGCAGGCAGATATCCTAGATCAGCAAAAAAAAGTCTTTTTTTTGCCAACATCACTTCACCAGGATAAGATATTTTTTTAATAAATAAAAGTATAATGTGTCTTTAACCATCTTGTTACCCATTACTGGTAAAAACAACAAAAACAAAAAACACTGAATCACTGGTTATAAGGTTTTTTGATTAGTGGCAATTAAGTTAAACAGCTTTTACTCTAAATGACATGGGTTACTACTTGCTTCTGCTCCAATTGCATTAATAGGACATATTTAGCAGCAAACTCCAGCAACATGAATGTTTCTCTATCCAACCTTTTTTTACAATTTTGGACAGCATTCATTTTCACTGGGTGAATTTGAATTGATGTAAAACGAACAAATTGTTATGTGCTGTTGATTTTTCTTCCTTCATATTTTTTGTTGTTGTGCTTTTAAGACTTCATATTTAAGATGCTAAAAAAACTCCACAAGGCACAGCAACCACAAGCAATGGGAACTGTGTTATTCACTTTTTTTATGTGGTTTCACCTGGGTTCAAAAATTACAGATACACACACACTAATTTTAGTGATACATTTATCCAGTATGATGGTAAAAAAGTTTTCACTATCACCATATTTACTAACATAACACTTCAATCTCCCCCTTACATTGCCTTTAATGGCCACAGGATGGTAGATGTGAGCCTCGTCTCTCTAATGTCCCTGTCATACTCCCAGGTGCCAGCCCCCTGTACCATTACCTGCTGTGACTCTATTGTTGTGATTGCTACAACAACAGTGGTAACAATCACTCTTCTGGGAACCGAAGAAGCCTCTTGGATGAGAGGTGAAATGTCCTCAAACTTAACTACAGCACATCCACTTGCCTACAGCTAACCACTGCAGATGACTATGACTCAGATGACTGAGAAACTTCACAGAAACTCTCCATAAAAACATTAATGTGACTATTTAAAGAGATCAACAATGAGATTCATTGTTACACTACATAGCAGAGCCTGAAACTGCGTTGCTTTGAAAAGAGTGGTGGCTGCTCGGGATCTATGGATGTTAGGCAAAGCTGCACCGTACAAAATATTTTAAAAAGTATTTTTTAACAAAAAGGAAGAAATATTTCAACATCCTGATTACTATTATGACAAATCCACGCAGAAGTCTAGAAAACTGTAACACAGTGACACTCGCAGTCCTTTCCTTTTCCTTTATATAGAACCATCAGGTCCGTTATTGGCTGAGTTGTGGTGATGTTAGCTGTCCCCAAAATCACAGGGATGATGAATGCCATTGTTATTCGTATTTGTGTCTGTGTTGTCCCTGCATTGTCCCCATCAGTATTACACAATCAGGAGGGGACATTTATTAACCAGTTCTCACTGTAGAATCCTTCATGGAGGAGCAACCACAAAGAGCGGAAGAGAAAATGAAAATGCTAGCAGCACATATTTAGAGCACCATATCAGCAACAGTGTATCAATAACTTATTACAAAAGGAAATAAAGAGCCATACTGATTTTAGGCCCCATTGTATTTTGATTTTGTATGTTGTTTCTATTGTAGTGAAGAAATTCTCTCTGTTGAACAAGTGAGTCCTTGCCTGTGTCCAGCCAATACGAAGAAATACAATGTGTACCCTGTTTTAAGGTGAAAATACAGCTCCAGTCATGATCATGTTGTTATCACTTGCAGGGAAAAGCCAATCAGGAGAGACTGTGTTTTTCAGAGCTAAAAACAGGTGGTTCTTGATGATCTCATACCACTGTTACAGTCCAGCACTCATGACAATGAGCTGACCAAATGACTGACCGTTAGAAGCTACATTTGCTGTATATTTTCAGTCTATTAGTTCTATGAACTATGTACATTCTACTTGGCACCCTGTCCACTTTTGTACATCAGTGTGACATTGCGGGCTAAAATAAACAATTCTTGTGTGCCTGAATCCTAGCAGTAGCACAGGAGCCGGAGAATTAATATACTACAAAACGATGTAATACTCAGTGTTTTCCATTTCTTTTTGGTGCTTTGAAGTGCAATTTGATGTCCTTTGTTGAAATGGGTGCAGCCTTAACATAAGTGTAGTCGAATTCCTCTAAGGACGCAAATAGGCTGTGTGATGAGCTTGAACTAAATGACTATCTTCGTATAATCCTTGTCGGGCCTGGGTTGCTTGAATATAAAGTATGGCATGAAAGGCTGAGAGCCTAGCCCCTCACATAGCACACATCAAAGAGCAGACAGGCGAATGACACCAAGCTTTTCCGTGATCCTCAAGGAGTCAAGAAAGGGAACAAGTGGTTGACAGTGCTCCTTTACTCGCTCTGCCTCCTCCCCCAAGAGATTCTCCTGCCTTCCTCCTCTCTTTCCCCCCGCAGCTTTTGTAATTTTTTATCTTTCATTTCATTGACCAAGGATTTATTTTTTACTCCTCGTTACAGCTGGCTGAGAAGTTAAGGTCGTTAAGTCTTAGTATCGATGTGATGAGTGCAAATCATTCAGTTTTAATTGTGCCCTTGAAACTTAGTGCAATTGCATTGCAGCTGCTTGTACAAACATTCATTAGGGCACCGAGGGAGAAAGAAACCGTCACATGAAGAGTCAGACTGTGTCGATGCCAATCTTTGTGTGTCTCAGTCATAGACGTAGATTTAATAAAATGTAGACGTAGTCTGATTTGCTGGTTAAAGTTACACAGAAATTACAAATGTATTGAACAGCCAAAAGAACTCAGTTTGAATGCAAGTCTACGTGAAGTCTAATTCTTACATGATTTATAATGTCATTAAACATTTTCCTGAGGAGTTTATTATCTCAATTGCTAGTTCCAATAGTACATGATGTAAATTTTGTCATTTATGTTTGAGGACAATTGACAGTAGAGCATGGCACACGGCAGGTGTCGTCCAGTGTTGGCTGCAGGTTACATCAGCGCACTTCCGTTTGTAGAGATTCTCATGGGTGCAGTCACAATCATTTTCCGCACAGTTTTAACAAGTATGTGGCTTTGTGTTATCTCTGGATTGCACTAATGTGTTGTAGGTTCCTATCTGATGCGATTAATTAAATGATGAGAAGTGTGCTCTGCGAAGCTGCTTATTCTGATTAGAGAGATCAGCTTCCTGTGAGAGGCAGAACTAACGAGGCCCGTGAACCTCAACACCAAGCTTTGTCAACACATCTGCACTCTCCTCCCGCAGCTTTCGCTTCCTGACTCCCCTCAGCTCCAACATCAGTGACTCGCTGCCTCTTACCATAAACGCTGAATATACTGTATGTTTCTCAATTTTAATTAGCAGAGAAATTTAATTATATGATTTAAGTAAAATACATAATAAATATTTATGTTTTGTGCCAAGTAACTGAATATATGCTGTTCAGCACAGTCAAATTTTATAATTAAAATAATAATTGATAAAAGCAACACTTTTCAAAATAGAATTAGCCTCATCTTCCCTCCAGAAATGTATCATTTTCTTTATCTATACCGCTTATACCGCTTATGATATACAGCTCTCTGTGTAACCACACGCTTTTCAACCTCTTTCAGGCGCCAGTTTACGCTGTGTTTACACTTCCTTTGTTTTGATAACAGATGAATTTGATGAAGTTGTTATTATAAGTGAGGAGAAAAGTTATGAGTTTATTTTTACTGATAAGGTGACAAGCAGCAGTGTTGCACTTCTGAGTGTCAGTTGAAACACTCAGAAGTGCAACAGTGGGAATATACCTGATATGTTTTTTACCCATCAGTTGGAGATGTTGCCTTTCTACATGGGCCAGTGCTGCCACAATTCAAAATCTTCAAAATCGGCAGAAGTAAAAGTGTTTTGCAGAATCACTTCTATAAAAAGAAGTCTGAGCACTTTATATGTTGCTGCATATATAAATATATTGAAACTTAATTGCTCTGAGGTTCTGGGGTTCAGAAGGTGGATTAAATGAAGATCAAGTAGCAAAATATTGACAATTATACAGTGACAGTAACATCATATATAAATAAGGTCTGAAGGAACAACTGCATGTGCAATGGTCACACAAAATGGGGAAGATGAGCATTCTGCAAGAAGACAAATAAAATTAATTATAAAAGTGTTGTTCCTAAATGAATCTCCTCTCGTTGCTTCTGCTTACTTTCCAGACAGGGATGTGAAGAAAATAAAAATGTGGCTAAGCTACCATTTGGCGATCATTGTAAAGTAGAAGACAAAAATTGAAAAGTCCATTGCATTATATTGGGCAATAATTCATTTTGACCATCCTGAAGAAGCATTACTTTGTTCACACAGAGGTGATTCACTCCTGCAAGGTGCTACATTTCTCTTGTCTCAATCCATAGGTGTAGATTGTCCCTTGTGGCTTAGTGTTACATGCAAATATGCACATCGACACACATTTGCAGACCCGTGAAGCAGCGTGGCATTTAAAATGATCAAAAAGTTCCCTATTATGCAACACGGGTCACATAAACTGAGGAAAAAACAACCCATTTAAGTGTAAAATGAGGCTGATGAAGGCTGAGTATATGCACTATAGACTCTCATACTATTTTGGAAACTCACTAATCATGAGTACAGTGTATTCCATTTCTGAGTCAGACAGGTAATCAAGTGGCTGTTTCCATCAGTTCTCTCCTCATTAGCACTCATTAGCGTTTCCCTCTCCACTCCGCTTCTTCCATGATGCTGATTATCTGTGGATCTGAAGTTGGCTCAACAAGAGCAGAGACTTTTTAAAGACACAGCAGAGATATTACAGAGCCCATTCATCAAGCGAGTATGTAGCCGAATTTCATTATAGCGCTTAGCCTGTTGTTTTTTTTTTGTATGAGAGATAGTGGTTTTCATTCTAAATGAGGCAGCACCAGCTGCACTGTTGGTGGCACAACAGACCAAAACACCAAACTGAAACATAAAAACAGTTTACGGCCTGCAAATGTAAATTTATATTGTCAATGTAATGGCTTTGCCATTGTTACCGCTGAAGCCAGAACATGTTTTCTTAATCTCTGATGACCCAGCATAGTAATTCTTGTGTCTTAATATAAATTTCTTATAAATTTCACCTTTAAAATGGGTGACCTCGTGATCTCACTCTGATTTCACTGAAATCAGGAGAGAGAGGTCATTCACACGATTTTACATACCTACTCAATGTATTGCAGTCAAGTGAGCATGAGACCAGTTCGTTAATGGTTGGTGTTTGATTCCACTGCTCAGTGGAGATAATTATGGTGAATTCCTAAGTGAATTGGAATGGCTCGATACCACATTTTTATGTCCGATACCTTTTTCCGGTATCACTACTGCATCTACTGATCCCAATATCAGCCTGATACAGTCGCTTTAGATCTTCAAAACTATGAAGCTGTTAGCATCCCATTTGTGCTGACCATTTGACCATTTCAAGCTATTTCAAAGGCATAATTCTCCCACTCTGTGAAAAATATTCCTCTTCCAAGAAATAAACAGCCCACCACTCGACTCAGCTTAAATGCTGTTGCTGAATTTTTACAGTCTGTGTTTATTGAAACATGCAATTTCTGGATTATATCAGGTTTTTCATTTTTGTTTGTTCAATATCCAGTGATTTTGACTAGTATTGAACCAATAATAATGCTCAATATCATACTGGCTAATCCCTAGAAGAGTATCTTTCTTATCTTTCTTATTTCTACATGTGTTTCCTCTTAGCATAATGTGACCCTGTTATCTCTCTGCTTCTGCTTGAAATTACAGTGTATAATACATAATACAGTGTACATAATACAGTGTATATATCATATAATATCACCAAGGAGCATGTTGAGGAATGTGACCCTTGCAGTGTGGGCTTAACAACCACTTTTGAGAGGGTATTGCATCACTGGGAAATATAGGATCTTACTGTTACATTGAATTCGTGTGTTGGTCTTCTAAATTTGCTGGTCTATAAGAGTAATAAACACAACGAATCCTTCTTAAACACTATTTTTGAACAGTTAGGTACAGCAGTGCTATGTTTTTGCCTGAGTTTTCAGCTTGAAGTTAATAGGGTCACATTTTTGTCAGTAATCTCAATCACATTTTTATAGTCAAAAAGCCTTTTTTTTGCCAAAATTGTTTCCTGTGGTCATAATTACCTTGTTAAGAAAACAATGTCCAGTGAATATACTGTGCACCATTTCTTGTTCCGTGGTAAAAATAATTTACCAAAGCTACAATGAGGATTCAGCACTCTCAGTAAGACATATCCAAAGTGCATATCTCACTGTGTATCAAGAGGAGGTGATACTGTATTAATATCACTGTTACATTCAGAGATAAAGCCTTCATTTGAAAGGGTCATACTGCTGAAGCCACATTTTAGCTTTAACTGGACTACAAGGACTGTGGATTTTGTCATGCCCTGCCATTTCCGCATTGGAATCAAATTAGGAAGTGGCCTATTTTGCAGATAGTAATAACTTGTTTTACGTACTCTAACATGATGTACTATTCAGAGACTTGAATATGTACATGCTTAGACCTGACAAAAACTTTCCAGTTCTGCTTCTTCCACTCTGTGTTTTTGAACCCTGAGCAGGATGCTAGTAGATGCAGCAACATATTCTCAATATAAAACATAACTGTCACTGTCAAGCCTTGAGACATACATGTATATCTCCAGTTGGGAAGATGTCAATTTTGAAGAAATGATGAAGGCAGTCCTCAAGTCATTTTTGAGGAGGATGTGTATTTTGACATACTGTTTAGTGGCACCTACACCCTGCTAAAGAGATGTTTATCTTTATTGTTATGATAAAAGCATTTATCATTATTATCATTATTTAGACAAAAGCATTTAACATTTCGACTTACATTTTAATATCTGTATTATCTCAGCTGGGGTTACACACGGAAATTTCCACAACATTATGCTTAAAGTTTTCATTAGATACTATAAAACCATGCATCTTTGCCTAAGAAGAACATATCTGACCGCTTATATAACTCTTATCTGATCCATTCAAAAACAAAACGGACTTTTCTTTGACAATGACATACGTAGACCAGTTGTCACTGCTAGAAAAACCAAAGGCACAATGAGCCACAAAAAGTGGGGAAACACTGTTTTTCCCATCCCTTCTGCATTCACATCTTCCACTTCTACTCCGTTGTACAACTGTTATCAAAAACACACACTAAGTGGAAGTTTCACCCTGTGTTTGTGTGTAAACACCAACTCTGTCAGTTGCATTTAAACTGGGATTATGTAAGTGTGGCTTCCTGTGGAAAAACTTTCCACAATCAGGCCTTTTTAAGGGCATTTTAACAGCAGAATTTGTATTGGTTTCAACAATGGTATGACAAACGGCGGCTTGTATCAGCACTGATTAATGAAGTCTTCATTATCTCCTGTTTTCCCTCCTCTCTTCATTCTCGTGCTCGTCTGGTTTCATTGTTCCGCCTGGTTAGATTGCACTGATTTTGTACTTCATAATGAGATGGAGAACAACAGCAAAGTACTTTTTCACTTCTCCTTAGCAATACTTATTCTTTTGTGTGCAATCTCACTGAATGACTTCTGAATGTCACTCTATTTTGCACTCTCTCTTTTTTTCTCTCGCTCTCTCTCTCTCTCTTTCTCACAGGAATGAATGAAGAGACATTTATATTTATACCACTGCTGACTGTGTGGAGTGTTGGGCCCACCATAATACCAAAATGTGTACAATTCAACTGTGGCGTGCGTACATGATTTTAAATGACATGGTTAAATGTCAGATGTCACCAGTGAGTGACTGTCAGTGTGCGTATCATATTTGATAGTATCTATTACAGAAATGAAATTACCCTCAGTTAATTTGATTTAGATAATATTAGGCTAATAGAAGTGCAGGGTGCTCTGTGCTGAATATGAATGGAGTGAGCAGAATTGTGCATTCACATGGGGCACAGACACAACCTTTGGATGTGATGAGCTGGATTTCAAGGTTTCCAGCCTTTCTTCCTTTGCTTTCTCTCTTTCTCTCACACACTTGACACAAATTAGTACAAATATAACAACAGCAGCTATGCTACAACGATAAATATGTCACAAAGTTAAATTGATTATTTTTGGTCTGGAACGATTAAGAAGTATAATAATATGATTAGAAACACAACTCACCTCAAGGGAACGATAAAACCTTGAATGTTTCGGAAACTTATAGATCATTTTTGGTGAAAGTCGTATGCAATATTCTTGAGATGTTATTGTATCCATGGGGGCTGTTAGTATTCTGTAAACAAGATATGATATTATGTTCACATATTTTGGGAACAGTGAAGATTAAGTCCTGTGAGCCAAACCCAAACCCAAATTAAGTCTTACATGGAATGTTTACAAAACTGCAAAATGTTGACAAGACATTGTAACCCTTTTTTGAACCAATTTTTATTCCTTAAAGTGAATCCCAGTGATAAATGATCACCTTGCTTTTCATTTAGCAGCATCTTTGTTTCAGGTGATGTTAGTCCAAACCCTTGGTTTCTGAGCAAGTGACAACAAAAATAAATCGTGCTTTTATCAGTCAAGAGGCAAAAACAAAGTTTAATTTATATTTATATTAAATTGTTTGTTGATTTAACGAGGTGCTTTTGTTGTGGCCTCAGCTGTAGTGAATTAAAGTCCAGTCATGTAAGGCACAAAGATTAAATTTTGCTACTTGAGTAAGCTTATTGTGATTTAACCCAAGTTAAATTATTAATTGAAATGTAACTGCTTGTTTTAGTAATGTGTCTTCAGCTTACTTAACTCTGTTGTGTCTCTTTTTTCCAGGGTGTTTGGGCTAAAACAGTCCCCAGCGTAGTGAGCACCAATATAAAGGTTCCATAAGATACCGTGTTAGAAATAGTGTAGTGCGGAAGCAAACTTTCACTGGTTTATTTGGGTCAGTATTTATATTATTATACAGTATCTTGTTTAAATAAAGTGACATGCTGTGTATCCTAAATTATATTATTTGGATATTATTGCTCAGTTGACTAGTTGCACTGATCAGTGCAGATGGTGTTATGTGAGGGACACTTTTCCCTGAACTGTGATAGTGGTAAGGATCCCATGTAAGGCTGCTATGTCACATCCCAAAAAAAAAGGACCACAAGCCACATGTGGTCCACAGTTTGATGTGTCATGTTTAGTATGTTTACTTCAGTGTTGGAATTAAATTCACTTGATAATTGTGTTGAAAATACACCTCACCTCTGTCTCCAGCCTCCTGTCTGTGAGTGCAGCCACCACAAGGGTCATCCTAACAATGCTGTATTAAAGAAGGCCTGAAACTAGTGATTGACCAAAAACTCCTCAGAAGAAAGTTCACTGATGTTATAAATTGAGATAGATTTGGGGTCATTTAGTCATAGACTTTTATACAAATCAACATCTCTGTGTAACCACTGGTGTCATCTCCTGATGTTCATTCAATAGAATGCAGGCTCCAGACACTTCGACATTGGCTTCACTTTTCAAACCTAAATCTGTTTCTGACAAGCTACCTGTAAAGTTAATGACATGGCTAATGTCATGAAACAACTATGGCCTCAGCTGTACATATTAGCACACTCACTTTCTATCTCTCTCACAACAGCCTCCCCTTTGCTACAAATACCACACCACCGCTCAGCAAAAAACTGTTTTCATCTCTATGTGTGCTTTTTTTGTGTGTAAAAATCCATTAAGCTATTGATTCATGCAGCATGTGGCCCGGCAGATACTGAGCCCTCCTTTTAACTAAATGAAGTAAACACTTGCGATTTAGCCAGGTTGACTGTTAAATTATTTTTCATGCACCTGAATGGGATTAAGTGCTAGTAAGCCTGCTCCATTTGTTCAATATTAGTTCTGCAGAATGCACTTTTGGCATGAATATTAGGTTGCTCTAATAAGTAGGTGTAGCAAGCCTATGAGAGAAAAAAAGAGTGAAATGTGATATGGATGTATAGGAATGTGGGAGAAAGGAAAGGAAAGGAAAGGAAAGGAAAGGAAAGGAAAGGAAAGGAAAGGTATAAAGAGGTGTAGCACACCTTTGTGTTTGCTTTGCCCCCAAGCTATTGTACATCATGGCAAACCTACTTCAAAGCAACGGCATAAGCTACCACACACGTGCTCACATAAATTATGCAAACACACATACATGTTGCATGCATTATTTGTATTATTTTGCATGCTTACATTTGTATTCAAAAATCATTCAACTAAACACTAAGTCCTGATCATCATCATCATGATGGTGGAGGCTGAGGGTGAACACCATTATCGATCCCAAATGACAACTCCACACTCACTCTAGCTTCTCTTTAGTAGTGTATATGATTTTTGCGCATATGTTCTACATGTAGTAACCTAGTTCACCAAGTAACCTAGCAACACTGTCTGTGATTTGCATCTGTGGACATACTGTAGCTGCAGCATCTTCTGCCTTGTACTGTATGTGGAGAGTTTTGCAGTGATACATGTTGACTGATGAAATAATCTGTCACACTGCAATTTGTGAGTTACTTATTTTTTTTCCCCTGATTTTGATTGCTCTTAAATGCATCCTGTTGTGATTTTCTTCTTTTCCTGTGATCACCTGTCAATCAACCACGACTTCACAACTTCAGCATCAAATGCTTGCATTTCAGCAGGTGTTCCTTTTGTCTGTAATCTTACCAGAGTCCCTTGTGTTTGCTTTACGTCACTGTAGTGTTCATAAAGGTATTACTTAAAAAGGAGGACTCCACCAATTGAGCATTGCACTCCTATTAAATTGTCTGCCTCACAATGAACAGTAGGTATCATCTTTACTCTTCTATACACCCGTCATTAATGTTAAGGTCCTGTCCACGTTACCCGAGGTGCCTGGAACCACAAAACACTCCCTAAGTCGAACATTTTTCACTCATGCTTTCATACTCATACTCTGTTTGACCCGTAAGCACTCTGATGGGTAAAATCTCTTCTCCTTTGTCTTGTTCATGCAGAAAAAGTTGAGTTTTTTTTTTTTTTTGGCAGCAAGTGGAGTGTGTTATGTGTGTAGAGACAGAGTAAGAATGTCAGCAAAAGATGATAATTGATTGCTAGAAACAGGCCAAGAAAATTGGTCTGCCTGCCAGTTCAAAAAACATGATAGTGAGAAGGCAAAGTTATTCCCAAAACAAGCTTTATCAAGGTCTTTTCTACTTAAGAAAGGATTCTGTTCACTGTGACTTACTTTTGTTTGGTTGCTATTAATGCATGTGAGCTCCTTTGGTGACTAATCACTGTCATTGTTGACTATTATTGTCCAAGTATACTATAGCTAGTGCGTATTGAATCATTTTCCTGTTGACCTTTAAGTCACAGAAAAACAAACAGTGAACGGCGAGATGGATGGTGAGATGTATCATGCTTAGGGTTCTGTATGTTTCGTTCCTGCTGCACATGTTAATCGTAGTACAAATTATATCCACCATGGCTCATGTGGTTGCTTTGTTGTCTGGAGAAAGATGCCGCCGTATGATCTGAGAAGGCTTCTATGTCAAAGACCGGGGAGGAATTTTTGGTACATGTGCAGAACGCCAAGTCCGACTCTGGTCTGACTAAGTGAATACATGCACGAGTAATCAGGCTATGAATCACATTTTCCATATTAGTCCAAGACTAGCTTCATTTTAGTCTCGTCTAACGTGTTAACATTAACAGTCTGGCTGCGCTTCTAGGCTGTATGTTTTATGGGTTTTTAAGATTTGAGTTTTAACTTTCTACACCAAAACTGAATGAATAGCTGAATTTTGAATGCAAGGTGACTATCTGTCTGTCTGTCTGTCTGTCTGTCTGTCTGTCTGTCTGTCTGTCAGCTGAGCAGAGTAGACATTGGTAAAGAAGAAGAAAAAGTCAAGAAAGCAGCAGAGGGATGGGAGAGTGAGAAAAGCAAGACATGGAAGCAGTGATATGAGGCAAAAAGGAGAGGGGAACACTTATCTTCAGCTGAAATGCAGAGCGATGTCCAAATAAGAGTACGAGAGCTGCAGCTTGTGTGATGCAGGATGAGTCCTCTCCTGCAGAGGGTTACTGACGCACACTCTCCATCTCCACCACAGTCCTCTCATCCTATGCGAGGTACAGAGGGGAAATATAGGCCAATTACTAACGAGCATCACTCTGCTAAGTGTTGTTGGTATTTTCCCTCTCATTAAGTCGCAGTCAGACGCCCTCTCAGGCTGTTCTCAGTGGCACAAACATACAGCAAAAATGTACGCTCAATCTGTTTTGTCATTATGTTCACTTTATCAAATACATGGATATTTGAGCATACACAGCATATACTTTTTATGTGTTGAGGGCCATAACTTGTTTAACCCCCACTCTTAAATGTCAAAATGGTAAAAAAAAGTTGCCTTTGTTAACAAGCGCGTAGGAAAGAATTGAAAATGATAGGAGGAGATAGGAGGAGGAGATGGGAAGGATAAAAGGAGCTTGTGGATGAGAAGGCTAAGAGATGGAAAAACAGGACAAAAGGAGGAGGAGACTAGGAGATTGCCCCCCTGGCACTCTTCAATTCTACCCATACGATGGGAACATATTTCCCCTGTGCTGTGACCATCATCTCCCTCTTTCTCTCTCACTTTCGCTATATCTCTTTCTCACACTCTCATACGCTCTGGCTCTCACTTTTGTGTTTACTCTTGATCCTTCTCGCTGCATTCCTGCTCCATTCTCCTGGCCTATCACTCTTCACTGTTCCTCATTGGCATCTCAAGATCAAGTTGTTTGTCAGCCTTAATCTACTTTTATGCCCAGAGTGTACATGTGGGTTAAGTCCATGCACTTCCATGTTTATAGACTGACATGTGCTGATTCCCACTTCGTCTTCATTGAAATTAGATAAGAAAGAATTCCCCAGGCTTAGCTGATGCTTTTCATAAAAAGACAAAAGTAGCAAGTCATTATATTTGTCTTGTTTTCGTCATATTTTTCACTTCCATTCCATTTCATGTATTCCATTTTGGAGTGATGACTTGTACTGTACTCGTATGCTTTACGAGTATGTTTTTTCAGTTGATCCTTGAAATGTTCCATGTTTCCCATCATCCTTGTTTTTTCAGGATTGACCTGGGTTAACAGCTACCCAGTTGCCACAGAGGTATGTGTGTTTATCTGTGTGGCCTGTGTAAAAATGAAAATAGATCATTCATGGCTAAAAGCTGAAAGGCAGAAATGAATCCTTCTTCCAGATTCCCAGCATCCATGTTTTTCTGGCTCATGATGATGGAAGTGCACGCCAACACACAGCTGAGCCAACCCTATTATTTCCCATTCCCATATTTACGCATCTCACTATTGTCTGCCCTACTCAGTATTATGGATGTACAGAGCTCCAGTGGTTAATAACAAGTCTACTGTGCTGGTACATATGGAAAGATACCAGACTAATGAACACTTTGTCAGTGTTTGACTTCACTTCTATAAGTGCTGTTCACGTTCTTGTATTGCTGAATGAGCCAACATATCTGCCCCTGACCATGCTGCAGCTTGGTTCATTGTATCAGCGGTCGAACAGCTGCTGTTCAAGCACACAATATCACTGTCGCACAACGTCAGCCCGAATCAGCAAAAGCCAAGATTGTGGCTGTATAGTCTAAATGATTGTCTGCTATTGTCCTCTATTGCTGCCTGGAAGCCAAAAGGGGAAAAAACTGCAATTCTTTACATTTTATATTATTCATTATAGGAATATTTAGATATTTTACCAAAGTCACTGAGCCTAATTAATATTTAACATTAGATCTTAATTGTATTCTCTGAAGGTGAGTCATTTCACCATCAGCAGGTTAATTCCTGCTTGGGTTCTTCACAGTTATATCTTATATAACTACAGCAAAAACAATTCCCACCATTACTCTGCTGATGTGTGTGAAATGTGTGTTCCCATAGCTACAACTTTATTTATTAATGCTAAAGGAGTTCAACAAATAAAAAAACTGTTTCAGATATAAATTGCCAGTTGTAGCATTGGGTGCAAAGCTTTATTGTTCCTTTTATGGAGAGTTTATGTTTATTGGTTTAGTTTAGTTTAGTGGTTTCTTTATTTTTTATGGAGGATTTGTTCACCCAGCAGACTTAGACTCAGCACAATAAGAGCCTCAATAATAAAATGTGTCTTTGAATGAATTATTATCACTGAAATTTGTTATAATGACTGCATGGCATATACAGTAAGTCAAGGCTAAATATTTTGTCTATGGCTTGAATTTGTGTTTTTAGAAATTAGGTGGGTTTTTAGGAGATACATTTAACAGTGTTTCACTGACAAGGAACACCCTGTGATCCACAACTTGCAGAGACAGCAGCGAGTGGACAGACCCAGCTGTTAGCAAAGTGGGTCAGAGCAGCTGCCATGATCACATTAATATTTAAAATGAAACAGCTCCAGACTGAAGGCTATGTAACAGTCATGTTGATGCCAAGCAGTGTTAAACAATGACAGTATGCTGTACAGCTCCAGCTCTCTACTGAGCAGCTTCTTGTCACACGAGCAGATGAAGAGGGTGGGCGTTCTGTCCAAAGACAAATGAAAAGATGGGAAGAAAAAGAGAAATATGTGGTATGCAAATAATTTGAAGCGATATCTGAAAACATAGAGGGGGATTCATGAAAGGGAAAGCTGCGAAAGAACAGAAGTAGTACCTTGAAAGTCATGGTTGTTTGTGTGTGTGTGTGTATAAAATGAGTGTACACATTCTACCCTTAGGTATCTGACAGGAAAGGGAAGAGGAGTGAACACTGATGGATGACAGATTCATAGAGGCCCTGAGATGAAAAATGGAAACAAACTTTGTAATTAGGCAAGTAATGACAAGCAGAGAGCCAGATGGACTGACAGGTTAAAAAAAAAGATAGGATGGAAGACAGCATAGGGAGCCTTGTGTGAGAAAGAGAGAGAGAGATGACAGGGGATGGTTAGAAGTAGGTCATGAGAGGAGACTGGGAACGTGTGGAGTGATGGATAAAGAGAAGCAAATATGGAAGAGTGAAACCCTAACTTTCAGCTCATCTTTTTTTCCTGCCTCTACCTTTCCACTTGTCTGTCCGTGCATATGCACGTGGGTGTCTTTGAGCATGTGCGCGCACACATTGCCACACAGACTAGGCGTGAGCGTGTCACTGTGATTGACATCTCCCGGCCAGCAGTCTGCTCCAACGCCAAAAACATAATAAACAGAAAACAGTTTAATATACTCCTCCAGGCTCAGCTGCACTGTTCACACTGATGTCTATTCATAAACAGGGACATACACACACACATGCAAGTGCGACACACTGTAAAAAATAACCTGTCTCAACAAGCTGCTGCATATAGAGCTTGGTCACAGTTTAAACTAGAGGAAAATTAATCCGTACATGAAGGGGTGAAATCTCATTCTCATTTTTTTTACAATTTGGCTTTAAAATAAATATCCATAGCTAAGACATTTTTGTTATGAAATCAGTTCAGTATCTATATATAAAAAACACTAAATATTTTTGGTCCATAATATTTTAGGGGCATTAATATACTTTGTTCTCATCTGGCAACTGTTTTAGTGTTACATAAAATGAAACAGGATATACACTGCTAATTATATAACCAGTGTTTTCTTAAATCTTGACATTTCCTTTAGGAACCTTTCACATGATTTCCTTTAAAAGGTACATATGTAAAATATTTACAAAAGCAACTTCAACATTTTAAACAGTAACTGCAATTACACTTGAAAACGTTGGTTGCCAAATTCTTTGAAAATAAGCACTCATAGCCGGTGTTACCCTGTGTTCATGCACAAACACATCCACATACATGATTCTCACTCTCTCTTTTATTTTATTTTTTACAGAACATTAAAACCTATGTGATTAATTTCACATGTCAACAACAGGCAGAGACTGAGAGTGAAATTATGTCTGCTTAAGGACAGTACCTGAGAATTATCACATGATGACAATAACAAGTAATTTGTCAGCTTCCACTCCTGTTTTTTTTAATTTTAAGGAAAGGAAGTCAGAAGTGATGGTGTTTGGACCAAATAGCTCTTGTGAGTTCCCTCCTGTTGACCTGTTGGAACTGCATGTTAAGCCTACAGTCACAAATCTGGGTTTAAAGATGGACAGCGATTTTAAATTGGACCGTCAAGTTGATGCTGTAGTGAAGTCCAGTTTTTTTACTTGAGAAAGTTATCGTAGGTTAAAAAGTATTCTTTCAAAACAGCACTTTGTGTCAGTAATCCATGCCTTTATTACGTCTCGTCTGGATTACGGCAATGCACTTTATTTTCAAAATGCTGCTGTGCGTCTTTTAACTGAAACACGTAAGAGGGAACACATAACACCCATTTTAGCCTCACTTCACTGGCTGCCTGTGCACTTTAAAGTTCATTTTAAAATTCTTCTATTTGCTTTTAAATCCTTAAATATAATATATATAAAAATAATATAGTTAACACATCTCCACTAATGGCCCTTGTTTTACGTCTAAACATAAACATGGATCACAGATGAAAATTAATTTTGTAAAAATACTGGCAGTACCACTGTTATATAGTGTATATATAGTATTTAAATGAAAATCTCATGAATGATCATGATGTGAAATGGTGACACATCATGATCATTTAATACTTTTCCATAATAAATAAATAAATTCTCGATATTTCTTAAGTTAGCACAACTGTCTAACAGGAAAAATACACTATGTGTACAAATACAACAATATGTGTTGCAACTGCAAAGTGGCATGGTCCATCCTATTTCCCCAGCTGTCTAAAACTTGTCCACAGTAGGGATGCTGACTTAGAGCGGGCCGTTGTCACGGCTACACAAATGACATGGCAGGACTTTGGTGATGACTCTCATTCACCCAGTCAAGGCAAACAGGCCATGCTCAATTTACTGATTATCCCAGCATCTGTCCCTTATCTCTCATTTCTGGGTGAGAGCTGGCAAAGTCAAACACAAACACAGTTGCAGGAGCAGAGAGAATCTCTTCCAGGCGAGCAGCTTAATTTTGGCTCACATCGAATAGTTTCATCTCAGTTAAATCAAAATCGAGAAATGATAGAAATTGCTTATGTGTGTAGTAAAACAGCTTGTGTTCTTGTGATTCATTATTCAGCCATTCATCATTGGAAAGTGTGGTTAATTGAGAATGTGATTATAGAGCAGCAATTTATGTCAGTCCAATAAAATACATAATTACCACATTTACAGTGTAATCTCAGTTGTTAGCCATGTGATACAATGGCTGCACAAAGTGAGGCTTTATCCACTTTCCATTCTGCTTATTTTTATTCACAGAATTTCCTGGTGACAAGGTTAATTTGCCCAGCACATTTGCCACACCTTACAAAAGTGTATTGATTTCACTTGCTGTATCTGTTTTATGGAGAACGTCCCATCTTCTCCTGCACTTTTATCTTATAGTGGCTTCAGCAGGGTTTGGGTTTCTGCCTGGTCACCTGGATATTATATTTAGTCAAAATGTGAATTTGCTCTGTAATTAGCTGAACAGATGCTTGTGACTATGCTCGGACAGACAGCAGGGAATGTTTGGTTGATAAATACAATGATAAATGGCAGAGAGGAAGAGAGGTGCGAAATGGGAGTGCAAACTGAAGAGACAACGTGAGAGAGGAAGAAAAAAGGCTAATATTCTTGATTTATAAGCCCGACAGCCTCTGAGATAGATGAGAAGAAATCTGTCTGTGGCCGTTTATTGTCACCTGTGGGATGAATGTTCTCTATTGCACTGTTTGTCTTGTGTGTGGCATCAATAAAAATGCTAATTGCAAACAGAAAAAAAGTTGCTCTCACTTTTAATTTGTGGATGTCAATCAATCTATGGAGAGAGATTTATTTGCAAGTCATACTTTGAATTACGCTCAGCTGCACCTCAAACTTTGTGTCTCTCATAAACATAAAGTATAGTACAACACAAGGTAGTCAAATTAGTTGCGTACACCTGTATTCACTCAGAATCATATCTTTAAAGTATGAAACCACTGTTTTCATGTGATTTCTTCTCATACAAATCAAGTGTCTTCTTGTGTATATTGTGTGGTCTTGCTTGTAAAAAAAATTACTGATTGCAGGAGTAAACGTGTCAAATTTTTTTTCATACTGGACATACTGTACTTTGTGTTCACCCTTGGTATTCCAAAATACAGAATCTAAATATCTTAAATTGTCTCCTTTTGTTTGTCTCCAGGTGAGACTGGTGCAGCCCTGTCACGCCCACAGCGCCCCCTTTCGGCCCGGACGGCCCACCATGGCCCGGCGCCTATGAAAGGGTACCATGTCAGCCGTAGCATGTCTCAGCATTCCTCTGGTGGTGGACCCTGTCATTGCTCACCTGAGGACTGTGATGGCCCAGGCAGAGATTACTACCAGGGTCACAGTGACAGCCACCATTACCCTCCAGGAGGTCCAGCTGAGGCCCTGGCATTGGAAAGGCATCACTCCCACTCCCACTCTCACTCCCACGGCCACTCTGGAGGCGGCACATTCCCCCGTTCCCAGCACCCACCTCTGCAGTCATTTGACTCTTGTGAAGAATGCCTGTCTTCAGGTCATGGAGGCAAGATGCATCGCATTCCCCCAAACCTGATGGACCAGTTTGAGAAGCAGGTGCCGTTTCATCCTGATGGCTTCCACACCCTGCAGTACCAGCGCACTGCTAGTGGGGGCGCTGAGCAACGCAGCGAAAGCCCCTCCCGCATCCGTCACCTGGTCAACTCTGTGCAGCGACTCTTTGCCAAGTCCCATTCCCTGGAAGCACCATCCAAACGGGAATACAATGGTACAAGAGGAAGTGGGGACTACCGTGGTGAGAGAGGAGGAGGCCACAGGAGTGGAGGCGAGGATGGCGGGGGCCACTACTCGGGCCACCAGTCTCGCTCTACCAGGAGAAGCAAGTCTCGAGAACGTAGCAAGAGTGGAGACTCACGGCACGAGTCGGGCAGACGCCACCGCAGCAGGACAGCAGGCTGGTGGAGCTCTGACGATAACCTGGACAGTGACAGCAGCTTCCTGGTTAGTGGAGGCAGACGAGGGTATCCCAGTGGACACGAGAGCCTCGATGCTGCCATCCAAGAGCTTACCATGAAGAAGCCCAAGGAGCGTGGACCGGGGCCAGGGGAGTGCATGGCTTGCACCACAATGGCTTTGCCTGGGAGTGAAGGAGGGGGGCACCATGGGCACCATGGCCACTCCCTGAAGAGGAGCACATGGTCAGCCATGACAGTCAGTCAAGCAAGGGAGGTGTACCCTTCCTCCAGGGGAGGAGCCTACAACAAAGCCCTTGTACCCATGGAGAGCAAGCTGAAGGAGAGGAGTTTCCACTACCTGCAGGTATGCCTGCATGAAGACCAATATGTGTGTGTGTGGGGGGGGGTGCGCTTGTATGTATGTCTTTGTGAGAATCAAAAACATTTAAAAATTAGGACGTAAGGGTATACACAACATGTGGATGACTTTCTGACAAGTAGCAAAAGTTTGGGGACAAAACCAGCATAATGAACTTCTCCTGACACATATTTGGCATTTGTTGTGTGAAGCCTCTATAATAACAGTTTTTATTAAATTAAGCAGCCCAAGATTCAGAGGTTTAAATAGCCACCTGAGCGACACCATCGATGGACCATTTTAGTGTTTTTTGCTGTGAGTCAAAATATAATGATTCTCACCCACACAGAGATTATCTGGTGCCTCTATTAACACTTTCCACCTCCAGGCACTGCAATCCGTCTCTGAATGTAAGTCATTTTCCTTCTGCCCTTTCACTCATTGTGTGTAAATTCCCAAAAATAAAAGCTAATGTCTCTTGCATTGTACATACTGAGGCAACTGCAGGAGCACACAAACACTCACGGAAACTTCCAGCTGTGCTGAGATAGCGCTGCCATGCAAGGCTGTGTTTCTACGGAAACAGCAGGTAGCCACAGAAGTCCCTGGTGTTTGTTTGTTTGTTTTTTTTTCAACTCTCATCCTTTAGATGCAGCTGAGGTCGGCTGATAGAAGACACTGTAAGAGCAAGACTGTGCCTGTTAGTGTTTTCAGAGGACAACCCCCACACAATTTGCCTCTGTGCCTTCATAGCAATCATAGCATTCCTACCTGCAGCTTCTCTGATATCTTCAAGCGTCAAGTTCAGGTTTGCAAAGATGGGTGAGAATGTGTGGTGTGAATTTTGTACCGTGCTCAGCTGCACTGAAGTTGGACAGGCTGATCCTTGGCATCTGAGCTGGCAGCTTCCTGGAGCTGCAGATATTGAGCTGTTCAGGTCTACTTCACTAGAACTAGAACTCAGGAAAACAGGAGCACAAGGTGTCATTTTGAAGCAACATCCTCAAAAATAAAAGCAGAATTTCATCTGTAAAACAGCTCAGTGTTGAATATTTGCAGCCAGATTGGTACAGATAAAGATTTGATTGATATACTAATATATCTTCTATCTTCTATTATTAGTATACTGTAGTTTTATACTGATAATACCATGATCACAAGACTACATGAATATTAAAGCAACATGACCACATAGCTTTACATGCTCTTTAAGCTGTTTATTTTGCTTTTCTGGTTTGTACATTTATGGTTTTGTTTCACCATAATTGCTCTCAATTTGTCATTTCATATCTTTTTTTTTGTCAAAAACAAATCTCTAAAATCTAAGTTTACACATCATTTCCAGCACCCAACAACAATGTTATAGGAAGAAGCCAGTGTGTACTGAGCTGCAGAGTTGGTCACGAAAAACAAAACAAACCGGCATATATTTTCAATGGTGTATGAATAAAACACAAACAGAACAGAATGAAAACACCTAGTGTAACAACATTTATTCGCATCTTGCATAAAAATGTCAAAAACTTTGCAATCTAACACTCGACATCAGACAGAAATGGTCCATTTACAAAACTCTCACACTGTACAAGCCAAAGGAAACATGTTGTATGGGAGTTTTTCCACAGGAGGACATGAGTCATGACAATAAATTCTTTAAACAAATAATGTCAACCTTGATAAAGGAGGTAAGAGGTTTATTTCAAGGTATTTCAAGGTTAAATAAGGGTTACATCCTACTGACATACTGGGGTAGTTTTTGTTGTTGTTATTGTTGTTATTGTTTTTGTTTTGTTTGTTTTTTTCATGAAACACTGATATGTTTATACAAGATCATCCTGAAAAAAATCACACAAGATCACCACTCAAGTTTGCTGGTCAAAGATGGGGGCACTTACATGTGTGAGGTTTTCTCTCATGGTGTCAAAGCCAATCACAATGTGTGGCATCAGAACCTGGCGATCCCCATCCTCTAAGCCTCTCGCTGTGTCTGATAGATAACAAACGAGAAAAACAACAATATGGAGTGAAAGTAAAACGAACAGAAAAAGAAAACGAGAGACAGGGGTGGGTGGGTAAAGAGTAAGGTGGAGGGATGCAGAAATAACAAAGCAAGCTCAGGGATAGAAATGAGATAAAGGAGGTGATGATAGCCAAGGGGCAAAGTGAGAGGAGGAGTGAAAGAGCAGGATCAGAAAATGAGAGAGATAGTGGAAGGCCAGGGGGATCAGGAGATTAGGCTGAATCATCTTTTTAAGTGATGACCTCAAAAACACACACTCAGCTGGATGCCTATCCCTGGGGGCTTGGTTCTGTGCGTGTGTGTGGGTGTTTTCATTTGGTCATGTGTGTCAGGCTGCTCACCTCACAGTATTTGCAAACACAGTAAAGATAGCAGGGTGGCTTTATCATTTTTTGATCCTGGTATTAATGTCTGTCCTCTGTGATCCAATCACATGCAATTAAAATTATGTTCAACTGTTTACACCTGGCATTAAAATGTGCCCTAAATGAATCCTGTGACGACATACTGTAGTTCTGGCGTCCTCACCCTGTATTCAAAGATACTGAATTGAGTTGCAACATGGACATTTCACAGAGATAGAGGTGTCGCGTTTTATAATGACAAATGAATTATGAACTAACCCAAATACTCCTCGACTCCTTTTAGCCACTTTTTCTGCCCTGTTTGATTTGACCTGTTTGGTGTTATGACAAGCTGTTTGTCTTTACAAAAACAATCCCAGGATATGGAACCTTTAAGTTGTGTAGGTTTTACTTGAGGGCTGCTGTGGGAACCTGCCTTTAATTTTGTTGTTCTCATCAGTTCTCTTTGTGTTTCCAGTTTCCTCTCTTGAGTGTGTGCATGTGTATCTGTAGTTGTCTCATCTCATCAGTCTCCTTCCTCTTAATTCTCTTTAAAGCTGCTCTTGCTTCTCTTGTCTTGTCACCTTGTACACCAGTCTGTCTCGCTGTCCTTTACTGTCTCTCTGTCCATGTTTTGTCCCCCCCACCCATGTCTTTATTTGCTCTGTCTGTCTGCTTTTGGCTTATGCTGCTCTTCTTTCTCTGTGTCAGTGTTTCTCCAGCTGTCAGAGTTTCGCTCTCTCTGTAAGTTCCTTTTGTCCCTTTGTTTCTTTCTCTAACATCAACACCCATGTGCATGTGTGTGTGAGAGAGTGTGTTGTGTGCTGTGTGTGTGTGGGTGTGTGTGCTCTGATTGCGTGCATGAGCATGCTGGAGCCACTTGTGTTGCTGTGTTTGTTTTACAGCACAGCACTGTGTGCATGTGTGCCAGGACTCGTCCTACTGAATCATGACTGTGCTTCTGTTTGAGGTGTGAAATATTTTTCAGTAGCGTGAGTCAAAAATAACAGATATTGGGAAGAAACTGCCAACTGTGCAGTGACAGCATCTTTAATATCTCAACTCTAATTAATTCATATTGTGATTACTTGCTTTTCCCTTCAACAGTCACTGTAGAAGAAGAATGCAAACTTAACATGTAACTAATGGCAACCCATTTATAGTCGTATTAACTTGACAACCATGTGTCTACTCCACATGGTTGTACTCTTGTACCCACTAGATGTTGTATTTTCAGATCAAACCCCCACCCCTCAATCATTTTTAGATGAGAATCTTTATGTGACTGTACCTTAGGTCCCTTCAGAAGACTGGGCAGGTGGATACGGCAGCGGTGGTGGTGCCGATACTGGAGGAGAGATTCCTTGCCGTCGCATGCGCAGCGGCAGCTACATCAAGGCCATGGGTGACGACGACAGTGCTGACTCAGACAGCAGCCCCAAAGCTTCACCCAAGTCCACCCTGATTGCTCAGAGGGAGGCCTTTAGACGATCTATCAGCATGGATCAGAGGTAAAATTTCATAAAATGTAATGTTTGTTTGTGTAAATGGTGGAAGATTTCTCAGCTGTGCATTCCTCTCTGCTAGCCCTAGTTATGTATAAATCACACACACACACCCCCTTGTGGAAAGACTATTGACTCAGGTGCTGTACTTTAAGATACAGCAGGCAGGATGTATATTGAGTTATTGACCAATGATTCCATAATAACCTTTCAGCATAAGAGATGGTGGCACCTCTGTACTTTTCTTGGCTCTGTTTCAGTTCACAGGTAGCTGTTACCAATCAGATCATGTACAACATGACATTTTAGTTTAACGTGTTGTTACAAAGTGGAGATTTTGCAGCCACAATATGGAAAGACGAACAGACGCATGCATTTTTACCTCCGCCAAAGACGTTTTCACCAGTGTTGGTTTGTCTGTCTGTCTGTTTGTCAGACTTTCCTGAAAAGTTATGTAATGGGACAAGGAACAGATTATGATGGTGATCTTTTTTTTGAAGGACTCTTTATCATTGCTTGGGGGAGGAGGTCTGTACTCTCCGAGTGCTTCTAGTTAAAGACTGTTAAAATGTGAACTCGAGGAAAAATGTAAGCGAATCACACTAAAAATAAAAATGTGTTTGTCATATGTGTGATGCAGGTACTCATGTAAGCAGTGCACCGATTCCTATCCCAACAGCCGTACCACGCCCAAATCCCAAACCCGCTCCCGTAGTTACACCCGCTCTCTGACCAGCTCTCAGGTAACCAGTAATGTTGTTCCTTTGTTTGTATCCTATAGAGATTTGAAGCTTTCCACACAATACTGCGATCTTTAACTTGAGCTCCTATTCTGTACTGAGGTGTCTAAAATAGATTTAAGTGTCTTCATCTCTCTGCTCCAGCTGGGAGACACTTTGAACCGCCAGTTTGAGGCAGTGTGTGAGACCATGTTTGGGGAGGTGGAGTCTCAGGCTGTGGAGGCACTGGATCTTCCGGGTGTGTTCCGCACTCGCAGCCACAGCTACGTCCGTGCCATCCAGGCTGGCTGTTCGCAAGACGATGACTGCCTCTCTGTCTTCTCCATGTCAGGCCCCCAGGGAAGCATCAAGGGCGGGGCGGGTGAGCATGCGTGTGTGTGTGTGTGTGTGGTTTAGTCTGCCTCTTAGAAAAATGTGTGGTTGATTTCTTTAGGATGACTTCTTGGTGAGAGACACAGTATAAGGTAGCCACTGTGAGAGAAGGCAATTTGACAGCATGTGACTCCTTGCTTTGACAGAAGCAAGTTTATTCACACACACACTCACACACAAATGTCAGGCTCTCCACTTTCACTTTTTTTACCTCTTTTCCTTCTCCCTTTGCATCATCATCTCCCTCTTGTCCTTCTCTGTAGCACTTGTGCTTACTGTATGTATATGTTTGCATCCTGTAAGCATAGTTTTGTGCCTGTGTTGCTGTGCATGCAGTTTGTTTTCTGTCACCTCTTGTCTCTGTACCTCATCTCATCCATTACTCTCCCCTGTGTGATAGCAAGTTTCTGCGTCTCAGTAATAGTGACAGGAACATTTGCGATCATGATGCTCATCAGTGTCCCCAGCTGCTCCTTCTTTCTCTCTGTCTTTCTGTCTTGGCGTCTCTTCTTGGCACCATCACATTTCTTTAGCGTGTCCCTCTCATTCACTTTTTATTCTCTCTCTCTCTCTCTCTCTCTCTCCTTATCCCTGTGTGTGTGTGTGTGTGTGTGTGTGTGTGTATGTGTTTGCTTGCATCTGTTTGTACAATACCGCAGAGCCACTTAGGGCCTCACAGGACTCTTTTCTAAGCTTAGCAAAATTCCCCCAGAGATTTATTAAAACTGCTGTAAAGAGCTACATATACTTGCAATAAACACACATACTTGGACTATACACAAACCTTTTTTTTTCCGTGTGTGATGTGAGGGTTAAGTTAGCTCAAGGGCAAAAATTTTTTTGTCATTTGTGTTTAGCTGATTCCCCACCACTTTTCTCTTTGCCTCTCACTGAAAGTCACATCATATATTAATTTATGGTAAAAACAAACCCTAATATAGCTGCATTTATACATCCTTTTTGTCACACCGGCATGATTTCTTAGGGATTTGATTGTTTTTTGCCTCTCTTTCTCTTTGTATCTGTCACCTTATTTACACAAATATGCTTCTCTCTTTTCACTTTGTCCTCCCTTTTACCTTGCGTTTCCAGTCTGTCCCTTTATTGAGTATCCACCTCCCCTTTTTCCCGTTCTTATAGTAACCATTTTGCCCTTAACAGCAAACTATAACAACTTCAATTTTCTTTCTCCCACTTCAGTCTTTCCTTATCGTAAAGGCGCTCCGCCTCCACTTCCTCCTCGCATGTCCAAATCCTCACTCTCAGTGCGGGCCCAGAGCAGCACTGAGTCCACGCAGGATGCCTACTTACAGAGCAGTGGACAGTTGGTCTCAAGCTCAAGCTCTGGTCGCCCAAAGCAGCACAGCAATTCTGTGGACATGGGCAGCTCCGACGGACCCCCAGGTCGCTCCTCCAGGGGAGGATACTACACCGCCACTGGCCCTGCACGTTCCAGGCAGCACAGTAACTCAGCTGAGAGCTTAGATGGGGTCAGGGGTTCACGGGAGCTTGTTCCCTATGGAGGGGTCCCGGGAGTTGGAGTGAGAGCCAAACACAGCAGCTCAGCTGACAGTCTACTGGAGGGGCCACCCAGGCCGGTCAGGGAGCGAGAAAGTAGGATTGGAGGCAGTCTGGGAAAATCCGCCTCTCTGCCTCAGAACAGCTTAGTTCTGAGTAAAGCTGCTGGGCAGGACGATGGCCGCAGTGGGAGAAAGTGGAGTCCATCTATAGCTGTTCAGGTGAGAAATGATGATTGCAGTTTATCTGATCCAATAGATGTACCTTGCATATTATATTTCATCAACAGTCTAAACGTAGAATTTGTAACATTAAATACCTTTAAACATTATTGTTATATATTTTGGTGAGTAGTTGACTTAACATTAACCAAATACTCACAACACATAATCCATAGAAATACATATTTTGATTCAAGGTAAAGGACCATTTCATTTTGGTCACTTTTTAATGACCTCATTTGCTTTTGGGCTGTTCCAGGTGGACAGCTCAGAAACCCTGTCGGATTCAGAAGGAGAAGGCAAAGCTCTTACACAGGTCCACTCCATAGGGGTCCAAGTGGAGGAAGACAAAAGGTAATGGAAGTACAATTAAAAGTCAGCGTAGGGAAATAATATTTTTAAGCCTTCTCCCAACTTAAAGTGTGTTTATTTTGCCTGGCATTTGATTTTCTGTAATTATGGACACAAACTAAGATGTTTCTGTTCATTTTCTAATTTAACTTTGCCTCTAAAATGTGTTGCCTCATCAAGAAGTTTTGGTCTCCGTACTGTGATTTATGTAAATAATCTCCACATATGATTTTTAAAAGCCTTCATCCCCCACAGAGCAACCACCTATGGCTGATTTCATGGTGCAGTCCCATTATTTCATTTAACATTTCATCAGACATCACAGCTTGAATTCCGTAACATTGTTCCAAGAATGTCTTGTTTTTTCGTCATTAGTGACTGTAACCATGGCTACAGCAAATCATGCACTTGACATGACTTTCACACATGATGCAGCCCTTCTCCTAATTATATCCAGTGCCATTTACAGGTCAGACGCACACACACACACATGCGATGCAAGCACTCACAGCTTTGCACAATCTGAAACCTCAAGCAGTGTGCAAGCATTCACCTGTTAACAATGTCCCCCACCTCCTGCAATCATCAGAGATGACAGTGGGACGTCGAGAGAGAAAGCAGAACGCCAATTTGAGTCACACTTTATACCTCATCAGAAAACAAAGAAGGGTGAGGGGAGGTGGGATATAACCTTGTGAACACTCACCACTGACTCCACTGACATGACATTTGCACACGCTGTTGCGTCATATGCCAGAGTATTTTGCAGGACGTATTGTTAAATAAAGTGTACTTGGGTAAAGCCACTAAAAAGGCAATTACCATAATTCCCATTGACAGTGGTTGGTCTGCCATGTGTGTTTTTTTTTTTTTTCACCAACAGAGGAAGGGAAAAAAACACAATGGAGCTCAATGACAGTGTTACAGTGGTCACTATTTTAAACCTTTTATTCTTTCATTCAGTCTTTCAGTTGATGCAACTGATGAAATATAAAACGTTGAGCGCTGTCACACGTTATCAGAAGTAAGTTTAGCTGCAGACATGAATGCCTAATGGGTATGCTTGCAGTCAGAAAATGTGGATTGTACTGTTACTGCTAAAAATGAAGCAGATGAAGAAGAAACTAGCATGTCATCTCAGGTCTTGCATGCCCATTCACATTGATCAGAGCTGAAGCTGATAAAAACCCATGTGTCTTGCAAACTAAGTTGACCTGGGGATGAATTCTGATTAAACATTTTTCCATGGTTCAAAAACCGATGTAAACCCAGGATTAAACTGTTTTTTGTTTGTTTGTTTGTTTGTTTTTTAACCATTGAAAACAGGGGGACAGCCTTGACAGCATCACTATTAAAGCTCAAACAGGAATGTGCGATTGATAGGGGGAAATACTTTTGCATGCGATACTCCCTGTGACTGCATGGCTGCAGGCCTTCTCTGACTGTCTGTGTTGCAGGCGGGCTCGTTTCAAGCGCTCCAACAGCGTGACGGCAAGCGTGCAAGCCGACCTGGACCCTGAGGGTTTCCCGGGGCTCAGCATCGCCGTGCCAACACAGGACAAAAGTCTTCAGTTCGGCTGTTCTTTCCAAAGGCACTCGTCAGAGCCTGAGTCTGCCAGCCAGTACACAGAGTGCCACCGTACAGTGCACACACAGGGACAGTGGGCTCACAGAGAGGTACAGATCTTTTTAATATCATGGAATCTGCATTGTCAACTGTTTTTCTAACTGACCAAAAAAAAAAGAACCATTCTAAAGTAATTTTTAAGGTGAGGGTCACATGGACAAAGGCAGCTAACAGGTATGAAGGCCCGTTAATTGTACACTAGTTTACTTCTTTACTATTTACTTGAATATGAACAGTGAAATGACGCCCTATTTCACTTAATAATAATAATGATTATGACAATAAATAATAATTTAAAAGGTTGTTCGAACGATGCCTCTTAATATACCCCTTATGAATATCTATTAAACCGAGCCCTTCTTTATTAGAGTTATTGTTTTCTCAGTTTATTCATAATGTGGGTTTTTCCATACCAACAAATCACTCTCACCACAGAGAAATATCAGCTGATGAAGATAAAACGACACAATAACAGTGGGAATCCATTTATTGAATTATGTATGTCCACTTCCGCTATGCCTGGGGGTGATACTCCTCCTTTCAGCTCGATGATGAGCACCATTGCAAGTCTACCTAACATCCATTAACTAACAAATATTCAATTACTTAAGCTGAAAGAGCCTTAAATCTGACTCATTGTTAATCCAACAAATGTATTGGCCTGAACTTTGCCATGTTTTTGTCGCTATACACCAGCTTTTATTATTTCCAGGTATTAGCTTAGTAATCTGACTCCAAATGGCATTATCCAATGGTATGACTTTGGGAAATTCAATTAAGTACTATTTTAGTTTAACATGTAAACATGTATTTTAAGTTCGGTTTTAGTTAGTCTAACACAATAATTTGGTTTTTTTTTTGTGATGTCATGAATGTGGTGAGCAACAGTAGAAACATCCTTATTGTTCTATGACTAAGTGTAAAATAGTTTGGTGCAGTAATTCACCGTGATAGAGAATGGGAGTGATATTGAACAGATGGTGTAAAGTAGAATGTCTTCGCTAAATCAGAACACATTATTGATGACCTTTATAAATCATGTCAAAACATTTTTCTCCTTTGACCCCCCAGGACTACATCCAGAGTGGCTACGCAAGTGAGGTCTGCCCAGCAGATCCACGACCCCACCAACATCCACACTTGCCTCCACGTTCCCACTCCCCTCTGCCCATCACATCCGAGCGAGCCTGGGCAGGGACGCCATCCCTGGAAGGCCCCCGCAGCCTGCCCGACTCAGGCCGAGCCTCACCTTGCATGAGAGATGGAGAGTTCTTCTTACGACTCTTGCAGACAGAGGTGGAGAGGATGGAGGGCTGGTGCCAGAACATGGAGAGAGAGGCTGAGGAGAAGGAACTGCCAGAAGAAAGTGAGTCGGGGAAGAGGAGGATTGAAAAGATGAGAGCCAAAGTGAAATGATGAACAATTCATGGTTTTCTGAAACATTTTATGTTCTGTTTCCTCCCTAGTTCTTGAGCTAATTCGAAATGCAGTTGGTAGTGCCCAGATGCTCATGTCTCAGAAAGTCCAGCAGTTCTTCCGCCTCTGCCAACAAAGTGTGGTGAGTATGTGATTGCACACGGTTTTGCAGGTTCATTGCTGATAAAGGAAAAGTTTGGTTGCAAAAACAAGAAAATTTGTCCTCTTTAACAAATATTGGGTTATTACTCCATCACCCTTCACATATCCCATCATATTCCGTCTCCCTCCCTGCTCAGGACCCATCAGCCTACCCCCAGCCCACCTCTCAGGATCTTGCAGGCTTCTGGGACCTGCTCCAGCTCAACATAGAGGACGTCAGGGTCAAGTTTCAGGACCTCCAGAGGCTCAAGGACTCTAGTTGGAGACTCCCAACTGAAAAGAAGGTGAGAGGCCTGGGGATCCAACCAGCCTTGGTTTCTTTTCAACAAACCCCCAGAGCTAAGATGGCAATGTGCAGAAGAGTAGCACAGATGGTCGTACCCTCGAAGCCTTTGCAAGCTGTGAAAATACAGAACAGCACGAGGAACTGAGCTGAAATTCCCACGAGACATTGGAGTCTCACACTGCTAGAAATAATTACAATGGCAAATGTTACTTATTTTTGCATAAAGTACATGTGTTACATTACTATCTACAAAGGTTACACTACTTACTGATCAGCTACATTATTCTTGATAACAAACTAACAATTGTCTCTCCCTTCTTCCTGTTTGTTTTACATTATTGATTTTTTTTCCTTTCCCATTTCATTACAATTTATGTTGCCTGATGCAAATGCATGCTGAGGTACTTTTTGATTATTTTTTTGTTATCTTTCCATTTTAATGTCCTGGTCCACCTTTCCCTCTCTCTCCTTTGTCTGTGGTCTTTGCCTTTTTTTTTATTTCCCCCACTATCTCCCTTTTTTTGCATGGGATTTCTTTTGTACCTCTTTACAAAACTACTTTGTCACCACCCAACACAAAAAAATCCACTGTCTGTTTACTTCTTAAATCCATGTCTCATCATCGACGAGCTAGGAGGACAAGAAGCTTCCTCCTCCATTACCAAAGAAGCCAGCAGGTGGGGTGACTGGCAGTCTCCGGGCTGATAGCACTGGTGATGTGGGCACTGGTGGTGGGTCGGGGGGCCTGGTGGTTCCCCGTGTGGGTGGACACACTTTACCCATCAGAGAGAAGTCCTTGGACCTCGTGGAGCGCCAGAGGACTGAAGCAAGGAGGAGGCTGCTGCAAACCAAGAGAACGGCCTCCTTCAGGCAGAACTCAGCTACAGAGAGCGCAGACAGCATTGAGATTTACATCCCTGAAGCCCAGACTCGACTCTGAGCACAAGAGTGCGGTGTCTCCCTCTCCACCTCCGTGCTCACCGTCACCCGCCCAACCCAGACTTGCACCAAGTTTTAGATCCACAGCGGGTCCTTGCTGTTTTTCCTGTTAGCTGTCCCTTAGCATTTCTATCACAGCAGACAGCAAATGCCATGATGTTGCTCACTAAACAAGCAATGACCGCCATTTTGAAAGTTGGATATTAATAACACATAGGCCTACACCTGACGTGGTTGGTAGCAGACCTTTGAATCTCAGAATCTCTTTCATCTTTTGTTGAAGTTGCCCACAAACTGTCCATTTTAATAGCACTTGGCAGTAGAGGTTCACACAGTAGCAGCATGCCTGTGCGTGTTCACCTTACACTTTACCATCACTGAAACTAAGGGCTCAACAGGCACAGATCCTCCCTCTGTGGATCACTCATGAATTAAAATCAGCTCCATATTATGTTTGTGAGGTCTGTGAGTCACAACAAGATGAATCCCCAGTCGTCGCACATGTATGGATGAATTGCTGTTACGGTCAGATGGTTCTTTATCCCCAAAGAACATCCCCCAAACATAGTGAGCTTACCACCCAGGCCCCATTTACCGTCTTTCTCTCCTTCAGTCCTCACATCTCATCTATCCACTCACCATCCCTAGCATTCAGCAGTGAGGCTGTTTGAATGTGCAATTGCTATTTACATATAGTGTGCACACTCATGTTTGCCAAAACAAGCTTTTGCAGTATAGCCTCACAGACAAAATGCAAAAGGAGGAGAAAAAAAATAGCTGTTTTCTCTTCAAGTAGTCTTTCTGAAGTTTCAGGGTGGGGTCGTTGGGTATTTTTATGGGATTTTATTTTGGAGCCTTTTCAGGACTGTTTGCTGACACAGCCCCTATTTCACTGTGAGACTATAGCACCACTTAGTGGTCAAATGAGGACCCAAACCTACAAGGGTGATTTTGTAGAGAATTGTTTCCACCTCAGTCAGAAATGATCAGATGCCCTGATGGAACGGCCATGAAGGTAGTAGTAACTTTTTTTTGCCTTCGTTGTTTTCCTTCTGTAAAAGGCGGCAGATCATAAATTCTAAAAAAAAAAAAAAAAAAAGAGTGCCGCCAAAGTCTTCAGTTGTGTGACTGAAAGTATAAACCTCTCAGTTACAGACACACACTCACTGGTGACAAGAGAGGGAACATGTTCTCTGATCAGGAGATAACGAAAGGAGTCCCTTTGTGCGTGTCTCCATCCATATCTTTTCCAAAGAATCACCACAGAGAGTTTAACCATCATTTGTGAAATTATAGAAAAGAAGCAGAGTGTATTGTTGAGATTAAGTTGCACTTGTTTTCAGTGGTGATATACTGTATGTTTGTTGCACTACTATATGTTTTCTTTCATCTATATTTAAGACTTCCTCAATCACAACACCTGATGTTTCCACTGAAGTGTAGCATGATTTTAAAAGCTGTGAAGGGGTCTTATTTACAAATTTATGTCTGAACACATTTATTATTTAAGTAATTGTGTATAGGCTTGTGTGTAGTGTGAATGTGGTGGGCTGTGTGTAATACGGGATATGAGATGAAGCCCACCGAATACTGAAAAGTCCAAATCAGCCATTTTAAAGGAGAAAAAAAAAAAAAGAAAAACCTTAAATTATAAGAATCTTTTAGCATGACCTGTGTATTTCTTTTCTAAAATTTGAATGGAATGTGATGGCAAAATGGGATATTTTAATGGGAGATGTATATTTTATAATATAATCTACATTTCTATGCTAGTAGAGATTATTGAGTACAGTATATGTACAAAAAAAGCATATATCAAATGTGAAACGCTACAGTATTATTATGATAGATTATAGCATTGTGTGAAACTTCAGCTGTGTGGCATATCCAGACTCAGCGTAGGTGAAAAAGAATTTCAAATGATTATGCTTTCCTTAACTTTGTGAGTGCTGAGTCAGGTTCACAGGGTAAAACTGGCAAGAGTGTACTTTGCCAAGTATGATCCTCCTTCGATCTACTGTTAATCTATGTGTGGTTCTAACAACATATATACTGCTGTATCCCCTCCCTGTATATTTCCTCTTTAGAGCCAACAACACGTGCCTAACCAGCTATTGTGGAGGTTTCATTTTAACACAGTTTACACACATACAAATGAGAGAGTGAGAAAGAGTGATGTAAATAGAAAATTGAAATCTGCAGAGAATATTGTTAAAGAATATGTTTTTATTCGACTGACACGCCATCCTTTGTGTCCCTTAGTTACACTTGCAATACTCCCATAAGACTGGCAGATTTTGTTGATATTGCATGTTTTGTGGCAAATTTAGCAAACTTTCTTTTTTGACTGAGTCAAAGTTTGAGCAAATTTTGTAACCAACAACCTTTTGTTGTGATTGAAAAGAAAAATCGACAAGATTTTACAATGAGCCTCTTCTTTGTACAGAGATTATATCCTTGGAGGACGCTAATATTGGAAACCTTGAAACAGTAATTGGTGTTTTGACTTGACTCCAGACAGATCAATATGAGAACCTCCATGTAATACGAGCTGCCCTGCCGAGGGAAGAAAAAAGGGCTCCGAATTAGACGTGGTTTTTAATTCATTTTGCAGCAGTGTGGGTTGCAGAGCAGCCTCTTATCCCCTCCTCCCTTCTCCCGTGTCACACCCGAACTTGACAACATCTCAGTGGTGTATGAAGGAAAGCACAAAGACCTGCTCTTATACTGTTAACTCCACTGTGAAGGACTCAACTCTTAAAAATCCTCAAATCAACTCACAGAGGGGCGGCAAGGTCTTTCCATTTTGGCCTTGAGGGACACCAGGAATTGAGGACGCTTCAATGGATATTTATCTACAGTAGCAACTTCTAATACTTAACCTTTTTGCTGACTTTCTCCTCTACACTACTGATCACAAGTTGAGGTGTTAGCCAGCCACCTTGCCTTGAAACAGGTCCATTGGAAACACACATTTTTGTGGATGTGATTTCCATACTTTTTTGTTTGTTTCTGTACTTTGCCTCTCTATTTGTCCGACTATATACTGTATATCGGCACAGTATAAACACAGGAGCCTCTGAGTACAATAGCACCTGGGTGTGTAGTTATGTACAAACATGATACACATGCTCATCAACACACCAGACAACTATATGAAACCCTTTCTCCTCCCTTTAGAAGTGCAAAAACCCCACATGGACAGCCTGACGGACATGACAACTCTGAGTACCTCAGTTTCTAGCAGCAGTGTCTCCAAACCCTGATCCAGGCCTCTGTCCTCAGGGGATTCTCTAGCACTACACAACAGCCAGAACCTGAAAACACACGACCAGAGCCATCCCACAGGAAGGTTGACCATACTCTCTGAATAATGGGGTGGATGCTTGTTATTTGAGCCCAGTTTCTCTAGTAGCAAATTTTTCAGAGACTGGAGGCCAGCGAAGGTGGTGAAGGAGGAGGTGGCAACTCAATTGTAGCCAATGTGCGTGTGTAATGTATGTCCTGCGTGTGCAACAAAGTGGAGCAGGAGGACGGATGTTGTAGCTGCAGATTTGAGTTTTAGTTTGACATTTTCTAGCGGCAGAGTTGTTCTGGAGGAAAAGCTAAATGAACAAAAAAAAAAAAAAAGTTTTTTCCAGCGAAATGAGCTATGGGCCTGCTCCTATTTCTGTCTGACACTTAGCTTTTAACTTTAGGGTAAGCATTAGCATGGACTATGAAGCTTTAAACAGCATTTTTGATGAACAATGAATTAATGATTCCCAGTTGTCTTTATTAGAATTTATAAAATTATTACACCATAGATCTATATGCAGAGATGCTTCCCAGTACAGCTCACATGTAGACTACATGTACTAAACCTTAAGGTACAAAAGCAGATTTTGAATTAATACAACGAGGAAGGAAAAGATCAGTCTAGTCAACATTAATTATGTCTGGATGAGTGGCGAATTTAGAGCATTCCAAAATCCTCACTTATATTACATGATATCAGGGACATTTGGATTGAGTCCCCTGTCAATTTGTATGTAAATTTTACATTAGCGTATAAGAATAAGTTAAGTCCAGAAATAAAATGTGACAGGGTGCAATGGAAAATGAATAAGCAAATGATGCACATGAAGCATGTGACTTATTTGTCTCGCAAGTTCTAAAGCAAACAGCAAAGCAAATGCAAAGCATAACGTTTCTCAAATTAGTATGAAGTCGGCATGAATGCCATATCTGCCATCATTCTGTTCTGTAACAGTTTCAGAGAACTCAAGAAGTGTCGATCCTTATTCACTTAACTCCTACTGCTCACAGAATAATGCGCATTTGGATGAAATTTATTTTTTGTCAAACCATTAAAACTTTATATTACACTCCAGTAAAAACATGGTACTGAAATAACTTTGTAATATCACTGTAATACCTTCTTATTTCTGATGCTGTTTCCATCTTGGTGATAACATTGGCAAAAGTGTGGTAATAAGGCAATAATATTACAGCAATACTATGCTATTAGGTTATGGTAAGGTTAAGTATTGAAAAACAAATCACTGAAAATTAATATAGGTCACAATCAGTTGAATTTTTTTGTCATTTTGTGCGGTTACTTTGTGGTTTACATAGAAATATAATAGTATAATCATTTAAAATATCATTCCCTACTACAAAAGGTTATGATACTGTTAGTGTCTTGTTAAGAGTTACGGTACCATCAAACCTAACTATAGATACTAAAAGGATAATAAAGTAGATCCATCAACAGGGTGTAAATGTAATGAGTGGCTGATACTGAAAAAATTATCAAAACATTATCAAAAGTCCCAAATAACTCTTTCAATTTTTTTCTGGACTTTGGCCAAAACTCCTTAAATCATATTTCTGTTTCTTCTCAGAGGTTTTGCTTCCCTTCCTCCTCCAGAGCAGCTCGTGCCCATGAAGCGCTTTAACTGAGACTCCAATGTGCCTTTAACACTGTAAATGTTGCTCTACAGTACACATACACACACACACGTACACACACACACACACACACAGGAAACCATGTGGGTTAGAGACATCTGAGCAATTACTATGTAATTAACAAAAAATACCCTGCCACCCTCATGTTTACAAGACTGTAAATACATGTTGCCAGTGGACATTGCTCTTCTCAATATTACATATATTGTTATAACAAAATGATTATTATCAGTATGATTGTTGTCATTAAAGGATTAATTATTGCCATCACTCTCATTATTGTATAGCTATGGGTGAAACATTGTTCTTTATTTAAGGGCAAGTCTTGCATCAATGACAGAAACAATTGTTTAATCCATGATGATAAGTCTTAAGTTGCTGCTACTAAGAAGATAGAGTAGAAGAAAAGCAAACTCTGGGAAGACTTTTTCTCTGGGATCAAGGATAGAGGATCACCACAGGAGGAACGTAAGAACAAATAAGGAAGATCCAAACATTTTTTCCCATTTATTCCACTCTGAACTCTCGGTTCTGTAGAAGAAGGAAAACAACATGGACATCAAGCTGATACAGACTCGCCACTCTCTGTGTATTCTACTCTATACAGTAATGTAGCAAAAATGAAATAGCCCCTTGTTCTCACTCTGTGTGTGTCCACCTGTCCTCCTCTTTCATCTCTTTCCTGTGCTCCTCTCTAAACACCATGATTTTTATTCAGACGGGTTTGATACCCGTCTGATAAAGCTTAGCTTTATCATTGGCTTCTCTTGTTTTATACCCATTTGATCCAGTGCCAAGACAACATATTGTACATACAAGTATTAGATGTGTTTGCTTGTTTGTTTTTTCCCTCCTACAAAAGGAACTGACTGGAGCATATAGCAATAGCAATGCCATAAGATGTGAAGATTGTTTCATAATGCCACCGGTGGATACACAAGATGCATGAGAACACCACAGTGTAGTCTGAGTTTGTGACTGGGCAAAGCAATTAAGTTTAAATCATAATTCTGTTTTTTTTTTTTTTTTTTTTTGGTGTGGTTTGCATTTTGTGCATATTTATTTATAGACCTTGTATGATTTATGGATCTAGATGCGTGATGGAGCACGTCTTGATATCGGTCAAGCCCAGAGAGATGGCACACTGTGACGTGGTTTACCCCAACACAGAATGTAACACTGTCGACGTTGTCAAAACATTTTTTAATGGCTAATATTATTACTATAATATGATAATTATAAAGCTATTTTAGCGATTTAAACGGGAAGGACGCCATGTCTCCTTTGTGTTTCTTCCGTGTCAAATTTCTGACTCTGTTTAATTTATAGTGTATAATTGTGATTTGAGACAGAAAAAATAGTTGTCATCGAGGCATTGCTGAACTGTGATTGGCCCACCGAAGTATGTGACATCATCTTTTATCTACTGAGACCCACCCACTTTAAACTAGGGGCACAAGAAACATGGATTGGAAAAAATTATGAAATTCTTATTTGTTATGTGAAATTTTAAAATGTTGGCATGATGGAAATGTGTTTAATAAGCGCACTGATGCTATCTGTACAAGAATCCAAGTTTCAAATTGACACATGTTCTCAATTTTAAGTTAATTCTGTGGCATATTACAGTATTTTCTAAGAAACCAGAGAGGGCAGCACAAGGATAACTGCATGGCTGAGAAGTCCATCACATATTGTTGTAGAACATATGTTGTAATATGCTGGATTGAAAAGGTCCCGTGTGTAAGCATTAGTTAACATCTAATTCATCATAAGGCTGTTGTAGAAATATGGTGGCACAAGATGGCTGTCACCAGTAAGCAAGACCTGTGCGTAAAATACATACTGTATATATGTAAAAGGCTTATTGAAGGGCTCCAAGAACCAAGAGATTATAATTTCTGAAGTGATTATACACATATGCAAAAATACTTATGGGTTTAGTATGTTCACGTTCAGCCAATAAACTCTCCCAAATGTAACACCATTACATGTGATACCATTTGGAGTTCCTGTGGATTGATCCTCTTACTTTGAGACAGGCCAATTATTCCACCCATTTCCAGTCCTTGCACTTGCTGGCTGTTTACCTGCAGATGTCAGTTTTTGCAGTGTAGTCAAACCCACTTGAACAGCCTGTTTTAAAAACGCACTCCTGAGGTGAAAGAAAATTTCCATTCTTTCTTTGTCTCCCTCTTCACTTGCATGTATTTACAATGCAAACACAAAGCAGGCCATATACAGCTGTGAAAGAAGGATAAAGGAGAGAATTAAGAATAATTTAGTGCTGAAATTCAGAGTCAAACACACAATCCTCGTGTGTGTCCTCCTCCAACCGTTGCCATGGCCACGCCCTTTTGAATAGCTTTTCATCTTCGATGTGTCTGGCATAAATTGACACACTTTTTATGTTGGTAAAACTCAGTCGGTAAAATACTCTATTAATATATTTGTTCATTTACAAAACGTGCAAATCACCAAGATGGACACTAAATTCAGAACAGCCAACTTCCTCTTGAGTTGAGGCCATGGTCCCAATGGACCTTTATGTTCATTTTGGGCTGCGACGTGTTTTGTGAAATTCGGTGCAATGACATTTTGCATCACTTTTATGTAGTCCTTTCATTTTTTTAAAACATTTTTGCCAGTTTGTATTTAGATGCCAATTTTCCTCAACTATCACCAAAGTTAAGTGCTTTAAAAATGCGATCCTTTGGGGAGGAAAAATGAATTCCAGGAATTCCAATAGGTCTTTGCACCACTGTGTTGATCTTAAGTCATTTAATGATGCCATCTAACATATGTGTATGGACATATTCCTCCGTATTTTAGACTCTGATATGGATCTTAAAATGCAGGTGTAATGAAGTTCATTTTAAAAGTCCAATATTCAGTGCAAACAATCTAAAGCCCTACGAAACATTGCAAACATGTCTGAGCAGGTAAGTTAGTTGGTTAGTAAGCTCATTTGGCTAAAGTGATTCTATAAAATCCTGAGATAATGGGTTCAATTTTTGAAAGACTCAGAATTTTAAATATTCTGACCAAGATGAGAAACTTAGCTCAGTCCCTTGGACAATAATGTGTTTTGTTCTCATCTGACAAGGAAGTGAATTTCACAGAATCTTAAAACTTTAGACCAAAAATAAAACTTTAAAAAAACGAAGAAAGTGTTGTGATGTAGCTCAAAATGAATAGCTTGTGCTGTAAGAGTAAGACTATGTCTGAGTTTGTGGGTTATTCTCATTATGTTCTTCTTTAGTTCAAGATTAGTTTTGGTTTTACACTGACAGTCAAAAATTCAATAAATAAATAAATAAATCCCAACTCTGTGTACAGTTGCAGACCTTCAAACTGCTAGACTGAGACATCACCAAGGTTGTGGAACCAAACCTGCCACCTTGTGGCCTCTTATAACCACAGGGTTGTTCCAATTCTGCAGTTGGCAGGTTCTCTTCCACCAACATACAGTACCATTGCTCTGAAGAATAGGTTTTGACTGTTTGCGTTGAAAATAGGATTATATAATTTGCTTCATCACATACGATCGGAACCCACATTTTCAGTGTGAAAAAAAGAATAAAACTTCAAATTGTGTTTGACATTGATGCTTAGATCTGAAGATGTGGGTTCAATTCCTGAAAAGCACCTGGATGTTGAGAACCTATTTACCCACTTAAAAACTCCATGACTAATCCCTTTCTCAATGTTTGTCAAATGGCTTTGTCTACCAGACATTAACTTGAAGGATTAAAGTTTTTTCGAAACTTCAGATTCTGAATGATTTTGATGTTGAGTTGTCGATCTTAAAATGTAGGTTTATGAAAATTATTTTAAAAGGCCAATATAATATTATAAACAGTCTGAAGCCCTATGAAATATTGCAGGCTGCAGGCAACTCGGTTCATAAAGTGAATTTCACACAATTTTAAAACTCAGACTACAAAACAGAACTTAAAAACACTGAGAAAGTGCTTTTGTGCACCTCAGTAAGAGTAGCTCATGCAAGGTTGTGCCAGGTTGTGAGTTCAAGTCTCATTGTGAGTTTTTCTTTAAGTCAAGATTCAGTGTAAACAGTCAAAAGCTTTAAAAAAACATGCACAGTAAAGGCAGATAGCTCAGTGGATAAGAAGTTATGATTGCATAGGTTCAATCCTTATAAAAAAGCAAGAAACTGAAGATTGAAAGAATGCAAAAAGTCTCAAATGCAACAGAAATTCATGGTGTGGTGGCTTTGTTCCCAAGTGTAAGACTTCTTAGTCCACAAGATGGCAGGTTCAATTCCACAGCTGCAGGGTTGTGCTCAAGGTGGCAGGCTTGGTTCCATTAATTTCTTTTTTTTTTCTCTTTCTCTTTTCCCGACCAAGGAAGTTTCTTTAATTGTGGTTACAAAAAACTGCAGGTTGTTGTACAAAAACTGCCCAGTGTTTGTGGAACTGAACCTGCCAGACCACAGGGTGGCAGTCCCTCACTCCAGAGACGGTAAAAGGTCATGAATCTGTTGGACATTTGACAGTTTACATTTGGACAATTTTTGATGACATACGACATCTTTTTGACAGTTTTTATTTAGACATTTTTTTCAACATTTTTGACAGTTGACAGTTTGGACAGTTTTGTCAACATACTATACTAGGACGTTTTTGACAGTTTAGAGTTTGATTTTTTTTTTTGACGTCATACGATATAATGACATATTTGGTACTAAGAAAATAGTGAATGATGATGACAGCTGCGGTGACACACGTCCGTGGTTGGACGGTGATCACGTGTTTACATGCAGACCAGTGACGTCACATCACAAGCAGCAGCAGGTGTAATGATCAGCTGTGAACGGATCGCTCAGGTTGGATGTTAGCGGCAGGTGTGAGCAGAGCATCGACGGAAAATCGAAGAAATGTGACGATCATTTATGCATCAGTGTGTTCCCGATGGTCCTCGTCCTCCTGTTTATGGCTCATGCTATAGCTCCACGTGAAAGGTCTGTGTAATTGAAGTGTATGTATGAATTTCTCAGTAACTTTTAATGGGAAACTTGTTACACTGATACACAGTTTCGTTTTCTTCTTCTTCTCGCATTTTACAGTTGGACACTTAATAATGTGGCACCCTTTGTTTCCAGTATTTGAGTTCTGTTAGAAAATACTTTCCCCTTATCCTTTACTGTCTTAATAAACGTCTCAGTCACACACAGTGGTAGTAGCGTGGTATATTCTCTCCCACTAACACGTTACATGCTTCAGCACCTGGTGGGCAAGATGGCGCCGGTACGTGTGGCTGGCCGTCGACCTCTGTCTCTTTGTTTCGTTATTTTGTTGTTTTTGACCAGTGTCACTCCTCAAATCAAGTTTCTACTGGTTTACGATCGACAAACTCTCCTGGATCTTCGACTTTCTGCCAAGGATCTGGTCACACCTGACAATGCTGGACAGAAAACTCTGCACCCCCCGCTCCTGCCAGGGATCCCTGCTCACCTGTACCGGCCCTCAGATCCACAGCCCCGGCGTAAGCTACACCGTCGTCGCGGTAAGAGTAGCGGACTTAAGTAAAGTTAGAAAGATATTGACAGATTCGAACTTCGTCGATCAATAACATTTAAACGAAACATTGTTGAAACACATGTGATACATATTTTTTAATCATAGTGACTTAAACAACAAGCTACAACCTCGTCTTCATCAAAAAGAGCCGTCTTCCGAGCTGGAGAAACTACACTGATCTCTTAAATATTTTTTATGAATATTTATGAATAATAATTTTCAATAACTTCACCATAATACAGTGTAGTGTCATCAAACTTTCTGTACATCTTACTGCTGTACTGCACATGATACTACACCAGCAGTTTGAATAAATATTTTGAATATTTGTTATGAATATTTATGAATAATAATTTTCAATAACTTCACCATAATACAGTGTAGTGTCATCAAACTTTCTGTAAACTTCACAGCTGTACTGCACATGATACTACACCAATCAGTTTGAATAAATATTATTTTGAATATTTTTACTTAAATCCTTAAACACTATGTCAACAATTTAACCATTACAGCCTCTTTGGTTATGGCTGTTGCACAGTACACAACACCAAGGGGCATCTTGGTGTGGTATTTGTAGCACTGTCATTCCATGGCATTGTGTGTGAAGCCACCTGACACAAATTTAGCACTGAATCTACACAGGAAGACATTTTAAAACAGAGATGCAATGCATATTAGTTAACATTATTTTTTTATCACTAGATTATACTGATTATTCACTATTAAGATTATCAATTAATTAAAAAAATAAATAGTAATATATCTTCAAACTGATTGGTGTAGTATCATGTGCAGTGCAGCAGTGATGTTTACAAGAAGGTTTGATGACACTACATTGCATTATGGTAAAGTTATGAAAATTATTGCTAATAAATATTCATAAAAATATATTTAAAACAATATTTCTTCAAACTGATTGGTGTAGTATCATGTACACTATAGCAGTAGGATGGACAGAAAGTTTGATGACGCTACATTGTATTATGGTGAATTTATTGAAAATGATTACTAATTATTCATAAAAAAATATTCAAAATCATTTCTTCAAACTGATTGGTGTGGTATCGTGCAGTATAGCGGTAAGATGTACAGAAAGTTTGATGACACTCCACTGTATTATGGTGAAGTTATTAAAAATATTACTCATTCATAAAAATATTTAAAACAATATCTCTTCAAACTGATTGGTGTAGTATCATGTACACTACAGCTGTGAAGTTTACAGAAAGTTTGATGACACTACACTGTATTATGGTGAATTTATTGAAAATGATTACTAATAAATATTCATAAAAAATATTCAAAATCATATTTCTTCAAACTGGTGTGGTATCATGTGCAGTATAGCGGTAAGATGTATCAAAAGTTTGATGACACTCCACTGTATTATAAAGTTATTGAAAATTATTACTCATTCATAAAAATATTTAAAACAATATATCTTCAAACTGGTGTAGTATCATGTACAGTACAGCAGTAAAAGTTTACAGAAAATTTGATGACACTACACTGTATTGTGGTGACGTTATTCTTTTTCAAATGTCTTGCAATTTGTTGACGGTCCCTGCGCTCCGATCTCAGCGGCGACCATCAGTGTAGTTTCTCCAGCTCGGAAGACGGCTCTTTTTGGTGAAGACGAGGTTGTAGCTTGTTGTCTAAGTCACTATGATTGGAAAAATATGTATCACATGTTTCAGTAATGCTTCGTTTAAGTGTTATTGATTGCGGAAGTTCGAATCTGTGAATATCTTTCTATCTTTATTTAAATTCCCGACATCTGGATTTCCTCTAAGCCTACAGTCACAAATCTGGGTTTTAAGATGCACAGCGATTTTAGGTTGGACCGTCAAATTGATGCTGTAGTAAAGTCCAGTTTTTTTCACTGAAGAAAGTTACCGAAGGTTAAACATATTCTTTCCAAACAGCACTTTGTCAGTAATCCATGCCTTTATTACCTGGATTACAATGCAATGCACTTTATTTTGGAGTCAGCCAGTCGTCCCTGTCACGTCTCCAGCTTGTTCAAAATGCTGCTGCGCGTCTTTTAACTGGAACATAACTCCCAATTTAATCTCACTTCACTGGCTGCCTGTGCACTTTAGAGTTAATTTTAAAATTCTTCTGTTTGCTTTTAAATCCTTAAATGGTCTTTCCCCGCCATACCTCGCAGAGCTGCTTCATCCGTATACTCCTGTCTGGTCTTTGAGGTCAGCTGATCAGATGCCCCTGAGGATACCTAAGTCTAAACAGAAACTTGGAGGGGACGGAGCCTTTTCTGTTGTGCCTAGACTGTGGAACGATCTTCCTTTACATATTAGACACGCCCCTTCTCTGTATTTAAAAAGCATCTTAAGACCCATTTTTACGAGGTATGAGGAATTGATTTACCAGTTTATATTGTATTTGTTTGTATGTGTATATGTAGGTGTGCGTCTGTGTGATATATGTGTGTGTGTATATATATATTAGTGTGTGTGTGTGTGTGTATGTATACATGCATGTTTGTGTGCATATCTACACTACCGTTCAAAAGTTTGGGGTCACCCAGACAATTTTGTGTTTTCCATGAAAACTCGCTTTTATTTATCAAATGTCTTGCAAAATGAATAGAAAATATAGTCAAGACATTGACAAGGTTAGATCGAACCCACAAATGTGATGCTCCAGATACTCAACTAGCTCAAAGGAAGGTCAGTTTTATAGCTTCTCTAACCAGCTAAACTGTTTTCAGCTGTGCTAACATAATTGCACAAGGGTTTTCTAATCATCCATTAATTCAATTCAATTTTATTTGTATAGCGCCAAATCACAACATACATTATCTCAAGGCACTGTATTAGCCTTCTAATGCAATTAGCTGACACAATGTACCATTAGAACACTGGAGTGATGGTTATATACTCTATACACCTATGTAGATATTGCATTTAAAACCAGACGTTTGCAGACGTTTGCAGCTAGAATAGTCATTTACCACATTAACAATGTATAGTGTATTTCCGATTAGTTTATCGTCATTGGAAAAACAGTGCTTTTCTTTCAAAAATAAGGAAATTTCTAAGTGACCCCAAACTTTTGAATGGTAGTGTGTGTATATAGTCCATTTCCCTTGCTGCACGGATGTACTGTATATGTGTGTACATATGTATTTTTTAATAGTTTATTTTTTTTTTTATCTCTAACGTACAGCACTTTGCTTCAGCTGTTGTTTCTAAAGTGCTTTATAAATAAAGTTGGATTAGATATTTTTAAAAACATTAATAAAGCTGCAAGCAGATCAGTGTCTGAACACAACACAGCAGCAAGAAACAAGATGTTCCTGATGAGATATAAAGGAGTGCCCAAGTGCCATCATGATTCACAATAAGAAATCTCTGCCTCTTGACTAAGGTATTTAAGACCACACAAACCCAAGATATAGCAAGAAAAGTCAAAGACAGGGGATATTGAAAACAATTTTAATTCAACTTAATCAACTTATTCAATTTAAACTACACATTAAAAAAAATAAAAGTGCATTTCAAGGTGAACTGTTTAAATTCACAGAAAACAACTGGCTAAAATTTCTGACATGTAAAAAGAGCGATTAAGTAGCCGAGGAGCTGATTTTATGTGAATCCTGTTCAGTGAATCCTTATAAAAGATCACATTTAAGAGTCAGTTACCCAGTAAATCTTAGTGCAACTAAAGAATTAAGGAGTGTCCCATCATTTAATTTTTGTAAAGAGAATGCAAATCTATTACATTCCCCTTATCCTAATTAATAATCATCTGAGTCTACCAAGTTCCACATGGAACTCATGTGTTTAAGGCTCACTGGATACCTTCCAGTTTGAGGGTCCAAGCCTCTCCAGGGCTATAAGGTAGCTTGGGCAGAAGGATGACAAGGCCAGAACTGGGACTGAGTGGGGACCAGGCTAAGGGTGTTGGATTCCCCATTAACGTCACCTGTAAATATTAATAAAAAAAAATAATCAGTGATTTAGAAAATCTAGATTATAATTTAGAAATTGCTCTGTATCTGTAAGACAAGGTGATCTTTCTTTACAGCAAAGTTTCAGTAAAACATGGTCTCAGATACTTCACCCTGGTGATGACTGAGGTCTTGGGTTCCAACAGTTGCACTACGTTCTTGGATGGCTTGGTTGTAATGATGGCATAGACTGTGTTCCCTTTAGATGTGTACCTAAAAGAATCAAGATGATGACAATCACTTGTAATATTGAATCATTTGGTCTTAATTCGGACTTAAGGCTGCAAGGAGTAATGTCAGACCCTTTGAGGTCAAAATCTCCAGCCTATCTCCAGCTAACATAGGGTGAGAGGCAGGGTCTATCACAGGGCCACATAGAGACAGACAACCATTCTAGAGACAGACAACCATTCACTCTCACATTCATACCTATTTAGATTAATGAATTTAGGTATGAATTTAGAGTGTCCAATTAACCTAATCCATGCATGGTTTTTTTTGGACTGTGGGAGGAAGCCGGAGTACCTGGTGAAAACCCACGCACCACAGGTGATGCTTGCAGAAGGCCCCTTGTGAACCCAGGACCTCTTGCTGCAAGGGCAAGAGTGCTAACCACTACACCAACCGTGGGCCCTCATGGTATACAGTTTAGACAAAATACAAGGTGACAGCATGGTTCAGCTCCACCTTGCTCATTACCAGATTGACACAGTAGTGTTTTCTCTTTGGACCCTCCAGGGTTTAGAAGCATAGATAGCCTCCCCATTGATCTCCAGCCAAGCACCAACGCCCCGGAGCCTCTCCTCAAATAAAACAGGGATTGTCCCATCAGGTGTGGGACCCACATTCAGAAGGTAGTTACCTCCCAGGGCCACAGTGCGAACCAGATCCTGTAACAGACAATATCCAGACAGTCAGTGGAAGCATTAAATATTTGGTGATTATGAATCATTTGTACAATATTTTCTCATGTCCTCACCATTATGATACTAGGTAAGTCCATGAGCTCACTCAGCTTCATGTTGTACCGGTAACCCCAGGATAACCTGTCCACAGAAGTGCACTTCTCCCACTTGTGCTTGGGCAGCTCACCTGGTGTGTACTTGTCTGCGCAGTTATAGTAGCCACCATGTTTACAAGCACAGCCAGCTCCCCATCTGTCATTGGTCACAACAGTATCCTAAGGCAAAGGAGAAGTAATAAATACATGCAACTCTGGTGAAACTATAAACTCCTTAAAAGGTCCAATGTGTAACATTTAGAAGGTGTGCAGGGACAATAATGACCTCAACTGAAAAGACCAAGTCCGCAACAGAAATAGCTGTGATACATTTCTGAACAATAAAAAATAATAAATCTGAGGGCCACCACATTCCCCTCATGCATTTGGGAAAAGTAGTGCAAATAGTATGTGTTACAATCTGAACTCCCACCATTACACAAATACACTGGAACTTTAAAAACTAAAATGCAGTCTGAATCATGTATTGTATGTGTTCTAATGTGTTGGCTCCTTGACAAAATGCACTTACTTTGACTGGGCTGTCATTATAAAGCCACGCCAGGAACTCTGTGGAGTTCCAGTAGGTGTCAGGTGCTTCCCAGTCACCGTCAGACCAGATCAAATCAGGCCTGTACCTACAATGCAATAGAAAGACAAAGGCTCAAACACACTGAACATTATAAAACTATTACTGACTTTATTGTGTGCAAGTTGAGCTTACACACCTTACTACCAGGTTATAAAGCTCTGGCAGCAGTTTTTTTGCCACAAAATGCTGAGTTTTGAAGTTGTTCTTTTTGTCAGCCAGATAGAGGGGGTGGAACCACTCATACAAGGAGTTGTACAGTCCATAGTGCAATGACCTACATGAAGAAATGAAACATTTTGAATCTGTTGTTAAAGAGAGAGTCCATTAGATTATGCAAACATAAAAACCTGAATTCAAAGAGTATTGGACTGATTCTGATGTATCTGAGGACCCACCTGTTACGCACTGCCTCTCCCAGGTCTCCCACCAGGTCCCTGTGTGGACCATTGTCAACAGAGTTCCAGTTCCAGGAGTATGGAGACCCCCAGGTTGTAAATCCTTCGTGGTGTTTTGAAGTCAGAACAACATATCTACAAATAGAATAATATACGAGTGAAACAAACTGTATATCCACAGTACTCAGTACAATAGAGCAGGTGGAGGTGAAACTAATCCAGGAGTCAAGGTTTTATAAATGTTTTAAATGTGTAAGCATGCCAGGGAAGGCACAGTGAATGAAAAAAAGTTCTATTATTTTCATTATCACCTCCAAGGAGTTTATGGTTTTGGCCACATTTGTGTGTCAAAACAAAAGTTGGATGAGGTTTTCTGGTGACAAGGAAGAAATTATTATGACTGTACAAGTTTATCATCACCATGGCAGACAAAGTGACCTTGGGCTATGTTCTTTCCGTTTGTTAAACACTGCAATCACATATAGCAACCTAAATGTATACGATTTGGTTAGAGAGACTTCTGACTGAGGATAATGGAAAACAAAGATATCAGAGGTTGAGAGAAACTAAGCAGCTACATTGGGGGATCTGGGACAGCTCCTCTATGCTGGGTCTGAGGGGAAACATATTAAGATTGAAAACTACCAGTCTAATAAAGAGTAGAATAGGTTAGATTTATTAAACCCACAAAAGGAGAATTGCTTTTCTACAGCAGAAAGTGGATTTGTAGTAGAAAAGCCCCTGTGCATAGCAGCCATTTTGGAAGGTCATAATAAGAAAATCACAGTTGTAATAATTTATATAATATCGATTACTTTCTCAATTAATCAAGTACTCGTTTGGTCCATAAAATGTCAGAAAATGCTGAAAAATGTTGATCAGTGCTGACTAAACCTGGAATGATTAGAATCTCTTTTGTCCACAAACCAAATTTTTTTTTATTCAAATTTAAGAAGCAGAAAAATCTGAGAAACTTGTTTTAATTATTAAAAAAAAAATCAAACTGATTACTGGTTATCAAAATAGTTGATGATTTATTTCATAATCAAATAATAGTCGTTGCAGCCCTAGTCTGAACTCCATGTACAGTAGCTTCTTCACTTTCGGGTGCATGTTTGTTCACTGTTACTCTATGCTGAAGTGAGCACAGACAACTGCCAAAACATGTCAAAATGACTCCTGTGCAAAGGGCCTATAGGCATAGGAATACAGCAATCATCCATTTCATTTTTTTACCACTGTATCCTCCATATGAGGGTCGCAATCATACAAGCTAGATATAATATATTGAAAAACAAAACAGTAGGGATGTACATGTTTAAAGTGTAATTGGATACAAACATACCAAGCTCTGTTGGTATGACTAATGTTTGCAACATGAGGCTAAATAGGTTGCTACTTCCTTCACTTCTATGCTGGAGCCCCATTTTTACAACTATTTTTTTTTAAGTTTCTTTATTATGCTCACTGTTACATAAGTAGGCAAAATAATCACAAAATAATTTCACAACAGAAGAGACTAAATGACATCTGCAGTTGGGCACAGGGGAAGAAGTTATGTATACTGTATATTGGTATTGGTTATAGGCCCAAGGACGCCCAAAAAATCGGCATATCGGTCCTCGGAATAAGTCCAATATTGTGCTTCCCTACAATGGAATGGGTGATATAATATGATCACAAAGGAACGTAATCTGGGGAAAGTATAGTGGATCAGGATTATTGCACAGAGTAATGAAATCAAACTTTACAGCCTGAAAGCAGTGGCAATGAAGGATCTGTGATAATCAGTGATCTACAGTAACCAACCGTGTACTCACTTTGCGCCGGAGGCTTTGAATATGTCCGCCCACTGCTCCGGGTTGAAGAACTGAGCGTGAAACTTGGGCGCAAACTCGGCGTAACTGAAGCCAGGAGGGTAGTTCTTCGCCATGTAGAGCACACAGCTGATGTCCGGGGGCTTCTCGCCCTGCCAGTGCCACCAGAACCATTCACTTTGAAAGCCCACGACAGAAAACACGCCCCAGTGTACAAAAATGCCCACTTTAGCCTCGTCGTACCATGAAGGTAGTGGTCTGGAGTCCAGGCTAGTCCAGTTCGCGGTGTAGCGACCCGCTGTTTGACAAACTAACGCAGCAGCAAAGAGAAACAGGAACATGGTCACATTGGCTCAGGCTGCTATGCTACACTGTCGTGAATAAACTGGGAAATAAACAGGTCCGTGGAACACGGAAGTTGCGGGTAAATAAATTCCTGTCATGTGACTGTTTTCACATGATTCGCTGTTTGTTTGTTTTTTTAAATTGTTATTATTACAACTTTATTTAAACACCTTTACCCGAACAAACACACAAGAACAGCTGTTTTTAATGTGACTGAATGCGAGAACCTCTCGTCTTGATCCATAAAAACAGATAATTTGAAAGCAAGGCCTGTATTTTTACTTTTCATGTATGCCATTATGCCATTACTTTTCGTCTCTCAGATGTATGGAAGAGAGGGATGCAGTGAGACTGCAATTTATATATAATGTGGACTAGTGCTTTAGATTATGTTGGATTGGATTATGTTGGATTTTAAAAATGAAATGAAGTTACTTCATTTTGAAAGACTGACAAATGCTAACAAAGCCTTAAAGTCATCTTTTATTTTAAATTTTAAATGTACTTTAAACTTATTTTAAATGTATACACGCCCTCATCTGTCTGACTTAGTATTTTTTTTAACAATTTGTTCCCTTAATTTCTTGTTATCTAATGAGAGCTGAATAAGAGAGAAAGGACAAAATTTGTACACAAATATGTATATACACTGTCCATTTGCCTAAATGCCTAAATGGAAAAGCTACACACTCACATACACATTCAGTAATCTGCCCAAAATCAAATTTAACCCACATGATTTTTTTATGTAGCATATGTATTCAATTCCCTGTGATAAATCAATTACAAGAGACGTGTAAAGAGAATGAATAGTTGTTCATTTTCAAATTACTTTTATTTATGCTTTTTACTTATTTTTGTCCCATATATCTTGTAAATACACCACTGTATCCTGGTAATTGTAAGGTTACGTGTTTTTTATTATTATTTTGAAGGGGACAGCTATTTTGTTTAATAGAATGAAATTCAACAGAATTTTTTAAAAAAGAAAAACAAAAACGCCTCACTGACTTGCTCCACAACCTTCAGTAGAGTTTTGCCCAGGTCTACCTAGAGTCCAACAAAAACGCGCTCAAGCTAGTATGTCCATACGGGCCGCCGTAGAAACATGGAGGTGTGCAAGGATGGTTCCTGCTTTGATTACTTTTTTTTAAAAAAATGCTACTTCTTTTACATTATATTAAAGCAATTACACTTAAACTAATGTATTTACTGATGCTGTATTGAATATCTGCCAATGAAACCTCCTAAATGCCACACACTTGAACACAAAATAGCACAAAGTGATCAGATTCGTGGTCCCAGTATCTAGAGAAGGCATACAATTTGTTACTACATCCACGTCGTCTGTGGACGACTCGGTCTGTTTTAGTCTGGGTTATTGTCATCCCGACAAACAACATCAGTGGAGGCCCGAGTCACTCGGTCCGGGTCATTATTGTCCTCGCGCACGACCTCCATGGAGGACTGAGTCTTTTGGCCCCGGTCATTCTTGTCCCTACACACAGTATCCGCGGATGACTCCGTTTTTGTTTCTGGGTCATTCTGGTCCGCACGCACCGAGTCCTTGTTGGTGTCCAGTTGTTCAGAGCCGGTCGCGTACGACGCTAACGCCTCTAGCCCGGCCGCGATGAGTGAGTCCCGCTGCTGCGTCTTGCGACAGTAGCCCAGTCGCTTCAAGGTTCGCCGAGTGGTGGTGAGGGAGATGGGCTTCTCTGAGCCGCTGTTGTTATACAGATTCTGAATCTGCTCGCTCGTAGCCTGGAGGTTAGCCTCCACCACTTTCTCCATTCGCTTCTCGCCGCTCTCGTCGACAAGGCGCTTTCTCCCACAGGACCCCCGGTGACTGGACGTCTTCCGCTTCAAGCACCAATCCCGGTAAACTCGGGACACGGCGGTCCTGGAAAACCCCAGTGTCTTCGCTGTTTGCGAGATGCTGCAGCCGGAGCTGCGGAGCCCCACTATCAAACCCCGCTCAAACTCACTCAAATCCCGTGATTTGCCCATGTCCTCGCTGTTTTCGACAGAAACGGTGCCTCCAAGTCATAAATACTGTCGTTTCTTCGTCTGCGGTCTTTTGGTACATCTTCTTTCCCGTTTTACGGCGGGTGGTATCACGCGTAAAGGCACATTACCGCCACCTATTGTGTTGGAGTGGGGACCAGAGTAGCTAGGCCCCGCCCCAATGTACATGCATACATACACAATAGTGCTTAACAAAATTATTAGAGTACCTGTCATAACCTGGAATCCTTTCAAAAAACTTGTTTAAGACTAAAATACTATTGTCATTTATTTGGTAAATAAAAAATGAATTCACCTTTTTATACCCAAATTTGAGCTGGCCCACTGGGCTCCATTCAGAAATTAATCAAGCATAACATTCAACCACTGAAACTAAATGTTCTGTTCATAAATGCAAGTAAATAACTATAATTTATCATCTTAATCGAGATATAATGATGTGTTTTACAAACAAAACAGTAAATTGGAAAATTGACGGATAAAAAATATAATTATATTTTAGCATTAAAAATATATTTTTGGTTAAGAAGCTTCCACATACTGGTATATTAACCATTACAGAAACACAAAAATGATTTTGATAATTACCTATGCTGTTAATTTAGGGCAGCTGTGGCATAAACCTCGAATTGGGTGGTGGTCAAATACGTTTAATACATACAGTACATATACATGCATACGTACACACAAACATACATTAATTTCACTGAAAAGTAAATTAATTTGATTAGCTCAGTTACTATTTAGTAATAAAAGTTTCTTCTTTTTTTCCTTACTACTTTATATGGAAAGATTTTTTTTTAAATTACTTTAAATAGTTTGAAAAGAAACGCAACATCCATCAGTTTTTTAAAAAAAAATGAAATATTATATTATATTTAGAAACACTTAAAATTATCGCCAAATTCCACTATAAATGTTTACAAAGCCTTAAATACCTCATTTTGTCTATTCAGAATATATACACCGTATTGAAAATTTTCAAAGGTGCAACTAGGTGACAGTTACAATTATCACATCCCTCAGTTAAGAATTTATCTGGCATGCTGTTTAATTGATGATAATTTCAATATCTTGTTTAATCCTTGCTATCAGTTCAGTGTTCTTAATGAAGTGCTCAGTGAATGTACAGTACATTTTATTTAGGTACATGACTCTCTGTGATCACACAATGCTCTGTATAATTACGGTAAACTTAAATGCAAAAATATGTATAATGTGAAATAAAACAGAATGTAAAATTTGCTACAATGTGAGTAGAAACTCAAAGCCATTATCAATGTCTTGATAACTCCCTCTACATTTATATTAAGTGTGGATTTTGCAAAAATCAGGACTTGCCATTGACACAGTGTAATACAGTATGCACTGATGTTAGGCTACACCCTCCAGCTTCAGGGTCCAGGTATTTCCAGGAGATTGAGGCATAGGAGGCATGAGAATCAACAGTCCAACTGTTGGTTTCAGTGGCTCCCACCTCAGTGGCTTGTCAGGATAGTCCAAAAGTGTCACCTGTGGATGCAAGAGATGATTGCATAGAGTTAAGATGCATTATATGTTGCCCAATATTCACAGTAACAGACACTGTGTGTAAAGTTTACCGTTGTTGCTGCAGTTGTCTTCGGCGTTGTAAGTTTTAATATGAATGGCCAACCACCAAAGACTATGGCATAAACTGTACCGTTTCTGGCAGTGTACCTTAAACAGAAAACAGTGGTTTAACCCAAACAGCAAAAGTGAACATTACATGAGGATATTAGTCTCACCTGAAATCAACAGTGCTGTTCTCTGTCTGGACCCGCCAGACACTGGAGGCATATATAGCCTCTCCATTTATGTCCAACCAGGCACCAAGTCCCCTCAGCCTTTCCTCAAACACCGGGGCAATCATTCCATTTGCCATGGGCCCAATGTTTAAAAGGAAGTTGCCACCCATTGACACCACAGTCACCATGTCCTGAAGGAAGAAAGTGCTTGATTAATGCAAAACACACCAGATAAGGAATCGCAGGCTATTTCAAGTACACAAAAGCATTATTTTCTGTGGAGCCACACAAAACAAGTGTTTTTATTCTGTACATTCACCAGGATTAAAATATCTCAAATTTTTAAAATGCAGGTAGCACTTTAAGCGTCTTTTGATACTCTGGCTAAAGAAGTGGGTCAAATTGGCCTTTGTTGACTCTGAATTAGTTAGTTGAAGGGGGGGATGCAAACAGACAGTGGAATTTTTTTTCACCACACAAACATCTAACAAAAAAGGGGATGTGAGGGAAATGTGGTGTTGGTAATCCATTTTCTTTATTTTGATTTGTATGTGTTAATACAAATCAAAATAGAGGATAGAGGTGACAAAATGCAACCCTCATGTGTCTCTGTTAAAAACTTCTGGCTTCATCCACACATGTTTGAAGCAGCCCTTGGTCAAGACTAAGAAAACTGGGTTTGTCACAGAAGGGTTGCCTGTTTGAATCCCAGAAGAGAGATCAAGGATGTCTACTTCCCACTGCTGCTGTGCTTAGTTTAAGTGTTCACTATACTTGTGAGTCATTTGGATACAAACACCAGCCAAATTACTGAAAATTTCAATGTAACGCAAAATATTTAGACATGACATGTGAACAGCCCCTTAGTTGTGGGTGACAACTGACTGTGACTTTCACCTTTATGATGGAAGGCAGATCCATGAGTTCCGTGAGTTTCATTTCTCTTCTGTAGCCCCAGGATTGAGTGTCAATGGTCTGGCATTTCTCCCACTTGTGATCTGGAAGTTCGCTTGGCGAGTACCTGTCATTACAGTTATAGTAGCCTCCATGTTTGCAGTGGCAGCTCTTACCCCACCGGTCATTAGTAACCACTTCGTCCTACAGAAACACATAATTTCGATGAAACAGCATGACCATGAGAGAAAGAGAGAGAGAGAGTTTGTGTACCATTGTCTTTCACCTTGACTGGGCTGTCATTGTAGAGCCAGGCTAAAAATTGGGTGGCATTCCAGTATGTATCTTCTGCCTCCCAGTCTCCATCAGACCAGATCAAATCGGGTGTGTATGTTTTAACGAGGTCCACTAGCTCAGGAAGAGTCTTCAGGGCAACAAAATTTTGAGTCTTGAATCCTGAGGCTTTATCTGACAAATACAGGGGATGGTACCACTCATAGAGAGAGTGGTAGAGACCCAAACGCAGTGATCTAGTGACAGAACAAATGCACAAAATTCTTACACTCCTTGTTTTATATTGTCTTCATTTACAGCCTAGGTTATAGACTCTGACCCAGCTCTGTTATTGTGTTGAAGTTATTATGCAGATGTTTGCCCTAGAGGTGCAATTATGTGTTGAGCAAACAGAATATGTAAAAGCAAAGTTTAGACACAGTGTTTGTGTTTGGGAACAATGCAGACAGAGGTATCATGTGTCATCTATATACTGTACACCCATTAGCCACAACAATAAACCGGTGTAACATTCATTGTTGTGTGATTTTGACTTGATTTTGACTTTATTTTAGCTTTATTTTACTTAAACTGCAGAGAGAGAGAGACATGAACACAGGCACAAGCTCGGACCTCAACAAAAATTACATTTCAACACATTCATAGGTGATGTAGGCTCATGCTCTGCTCATTAATCCATGCTCAATAACTGTTTATAATCCCACATTACCTTTAAGCCTAATGATGCCGTTCTGCAAATGACCCAAAGGGGATCATTAAATTATCATATTTTAAAATTTATGATATATTCAAGACTAGTTGCACTTTATTTTTTATGTGCATTAATTAAATTATGAATAAATGAACATTTCAAATTTACATATGCATTATGCTGCAGCAATTCTGTATACTTACCTCTTCCTGACCGCTGCAGCCAGTTCTCCCACGAGGTTCTGGTGAGGACCAACATCCACTGAGTTCCAGTTCCAAGAGACAGGTGACGGCCAGTTGGTGAATCCTTCATGGTGTTTGGAGGTGAACACCACATACCTGCAAAACACAAATACAGAAACATGTCAGTATTATTATATTTGTCATGTGGTTGCATGAAGTATAGATTTTATTTTTTACCAACACTGACTTTACAGACCATGACAACATGGTCTGGGAACCATCATTCAGCCAGGGACACAAGAGTTTACCCAATCAATAAAAGACTCGCCTAATAAATTATGTCTACTAAAAGGTGTTAGCCCTGAAACGCTAACTCTATCTCTGTTAATATGATTGTACAAACCGAATAGTATAAGCGTTTTTCAAAGTTAGTGTGTCAAAGTTACAGCGCCACCCCAGGCCTGGGGTATGTACTACAGTAGTTTGGGGCTTTTTGAAGACATTTCCTGAATCAGTGATGTGTTGACGGAGAAATATCGTTTACGTCTATATTTAGGTAAACCCAAACAAAGGATTTAAAACAAATTCAAACATCATACATTATTCGAAAACTATTTATTAAAGGACTGATTTTTTTTAGTGTGCGGTATTTTTATTGCCCCGCATCAGCATACGCGTTATTATGTGGTAAGAGCTGGTCATACCTGGCTCCAGATGCCTTGAAAATATCTGCCCATGCTTCCGGGTTGAAGAATTCTGCATGGAAATCTTTCGCAAAGTCTGCGTACTTAAAGTCCGGCGGGTAGTTTTTTTGCATGAAGTCAACATGTGTCCTGCGCCCCTCGGCCTTCCAAAAGTACCAGAACCATTCACTGAACTGACCGAAGCTGGGGACCGAGAAAACCCCCCAGTGGACGAAAATGCCGATCTTTGCCTCGTCGTACCACTTTGGCAAAGGTCTGGCATCCAGACTGACCCAGTTTGGTTCGTAACGCGCTTCTGTCCCTATCAGAAAAAGAGAAAGCACGTGAATTATTGGAATACAGCGGGTAGGTTGCATGGTCATGCAATTATGAAGACCGGACCTCATATATCCAGTTTATCTCGTCTACCCGTGTTATAGGAGTCGTCAGGTGACACCTTTTGCACATGACATCTTTCGCTTCCTCTTTCCATCGAGTTATCCAATCGTGACTGGCGATCACAACTTGCGGTGTTTTAACCAAACTGAAATTATTGCTGAGGCATCACAACTCATTTGTGCTGAAAGTCAAAACACAATACCAAGATAAACACAATCAACAAAGACAACATGACCCCAAAGCTCAACAAAACTGTATTAATCAGTAAACTCAAATCCGGATCAAGTGGGCTTTAAATCTGTACTCTTATTTGAGGAGATGACAAGAAAGAATCAAAATAATTCCAAGTGCCTTCAAGCTGAGGGCTAATTTTTACTCAATTATGCTCCTTTGTTTCATTGTCAATCAAGCTCCTGTACAGTAAAAGTTAAAATGTGTGTGCTTGTGCAATTGTTATTAATATAAGTGTTTATTTGATTGTAGTTAAGGTTAGAGGCCCTGTACAAGATAAAGATACATTTCTTCATGAGGGAAGACAATGAAGGCTGATCTTTTGAGTTTGGGTTATTTGGTTAGGGTTTGCTTTCACACCTGCTCAACTCACTCACTCTCTCACTCATTTTCTTACGCTTTATCCTCCACTGAGGGTCGCGGAGGGCGCTGGTGCCTAACTCCAGCTGACATAGGGCGAGTGCTCAACTCCCATTTAATGCAAAGCAGCGGGAAAATGAAGGGAGCAAGAGGAGCGATAGATTAAAACACATTAATTTACAACAAGGAGAGACAACAAGGACAACCATGTTCAGAATTATGCCACATTTTTATTGTAAAAATACCAACAGTGGCCCCATGAAGAGCAAAGCTATTTTTGCTTGAGAGATTTAATCTGGAATCAATAACATAACAAGCTACTTTGTCCATCTTCTGAGTGGCTCATAATGATCTAGAACAGCCACATTTGCCTTATGTACAGAGTTCTGGACATGATAATGAACACAAAGACGTTGGCAGAAAATTAGTAACTCATGTAGTTCATTTTGTGTCGTCATGGTGTCGATCAAAACCCCAAAGTTCCATTCTGCTAATGCAGGCAATGTGGACCTGTTCAGACCTCGATGGGAGAGTCATTTACCTTTTTGAAGTATCAAAACTGATCTTGGAGACATTATTTGAAGGTCAAAATCCTACATTGTGTTGCTTTAAAGACTATATTTTGCATTTGTAAACATCAACAACATTCATTTCTTAATGATACACCAATACACAAATCACAGGAGCACAGTATCTTCAATAGTAAAAAGGAATAATTCTTAGATATTAATAAATAAGCTCTTTGTACAGCAATAATTTAACATTAATAACAGTAGGGCCACAGTGGAAAGCAGCACAACAGAAGATTTAAGTGGTGCTTTATTTACTGAGTGGAGTATAGATTCACAGTGTGTGACCTACATCAGTGCAGACAGCAAGCTGCCTCTCCAGCATCTGTTTCTCCACCAAGTCCTCCACTCTGCCGACCTCCACCTCATCTACATCGTCCATAAAACTGGACCAATCTGTGCCTCCATCTGCACGTTCCATGGGCTCCTGTTGACTGGCAGCATGAACAGGAGCAGAATCATCATGAGTGGTGGTCACACAGTTGCAGCTGTCACAGATGCCAAAGCGTCGGAGTCCCGGAGAAACACCAGATCCAGTGAAGGTTCGCCTGCAGCTCTTGCAAGACACTGGCCAGAAGTGCCTGTGGACCTGTCGACAGTACACAGTGAGAATGACAGACAGAAAGTATAAAAATCATTCTGTACAAGAAACAATAATTAGATTATTATACTTCCTGAATATTAAATTTACCAATGGTGGATTTATTAAAACATTACCCTGAATCACATATCCTCTTTTCTTACACAGCTTTACAGATTTGCCTCAGGAAAAAAGTCCTCAGCAAATTTTAATAATAATCATTCTTGCTACACTGATTCCTTACACTGAGGGCATGGCTGCGAAGGTGCTCCTGCCTTGTGAACCTCTTGCCACACATTGGACAGGGAAAGGGTCTCTCTCCTGTGTGACATCGAATGTGTCTCTTCATGATACCCTTCTGTTTAGCTGTGTATGGGCAGAATGGACACTTGTGGAGTTTCACTGGCACTACCAAGCCATCGCCTGCAGGGGGAGAGAGAGGCCAACTGTTGAAATTTATGTCATAAGGACAAAACTGCAAAATGTGTAGACACAGAACACTTTTTCTTTCAATGACTTTTCTGAAACATATTTTAGTCTTAGCCATTTACCATCTGATATTGTTAATTACCTGTGTCCTCTCCAAGCCAATCAGACTGAATCTCCATTATAGATGATCCTGCAAACCCTAAACCTTCATCCATTCTACTTCCTCCTGTGCTGCTGCCTAGTCCTTGGGTAAAGCGTTGCCCCACTCTGTCCCCCATAGGACTGGGGCCTTCACTTCTGGCCAGCATCTCCATCACCTGCCTGGCATTAAAAGATGGGCTGTATCCCAAAGAGGAGCGCTCGTTGGGACTTGGGGGAAGTAGCCTGTTATGATGTGGATTATGCAAAGGGGGCCCAGGATACGAGGAAAGCTCTTTGGTGTCAGGAGACTCCATAAGTTCTTCATCAGGGTCGTACTCTATCTTTGGGTTGACTAACTCTGGGGTCAAAGCAGAGGATGAGGAGGATGAGCGGTTTGTCTGATCCAAGTGTCCCTTTTGTGTTTCACTCTCAGATGTAAACTCCTCCCTGGACTGGTAGTCACTGTCCATGTCCCTGCTGGTCCCTGGAGGGGTTTCTACATGGATTGACAAGGGGGTTCTAGCTGAGGTGACAGACTCTGGACCTAAACCGGCCCCTTTATCCGCCTCGGCAACCTGTGAATGAGGCTCGGTTGTCCCTGCACCACTCGAGATTGCCACAGCAGCAGTGCCACTGTCTGCAGGACCCATCCCTCCATCCTGTCCCTGTTCCTCCTTCTCTGTGTTCCTCTCCTTCTCTTTGTTGCAGATTTCCAAAGATGAGCGGATGTATCCTTTACAGAAGTTTACTAGATCTGTCATTTGCAAGTAGCTGGCAGCAGACATCACCTCAATGACATTGCTTCTGTTCAGGGCCAAGCGGCCAGAGTAGAGAAAGTCCAGGATAATTGAGAAAGCATCAGCTGTTACGATGTCCAGTGATGCTGTGCTGTAGCGTTGACCACTATCCTGAAAAGAGACAATCAGGATGTGATTAATTTGACAAAGAAAATTCCTGTATTTTTCTTAACTGCTTTAATGTAAATATATCTCTTTCTATCAGACGTCAGAGTAAATTACTTAATAGCTAATCCATGATCGTAGCTAGTTCAATACATTTGTTTTAAATAAGTCATGCCCAACACTACTGAAGCAAATTAAACACTGGAAAATGGTGTCTCTCACCTGCAGATAGTGAACTAGCAGAGCTCGGAAATAGCCACTACCAGCAAACAACACATTACGATGGGCCTTGAACACCCGGCCCTCAACAAGGATGCTGCAGTCACAGAAGAAGTCTCGCTTACGCTGCTCGTTGAGCTCAAACAGCAGTTTGGGCAGGTAGCATGGCACTTCCATGTTCATGCCTTAGTAAACCTTTTTAGAGAGAGAAGAAACGGGTAAGTTTAGCCAATATGTTTCTTGTTTCTTACAGAAACAAAGATTTTGTTTGAAATTAATGTCACACTATGATCTTGCATGATCTATAATTTATTGTTGAGGAGACCATTAAGTAAACAAATGCTGCAATTCAAATGCTTTTAAATCAACATGGGTCACAGGAATCAAAAGAAACTTTCAGCAACAACTTAACTGCTAACTCAGCATTATAGTAACCCACTGTTTTAATCACTGTAGTTAAGTAACAGGCCATTTTGTTGTGTCAACACAAATAGGGTTGCTGTTTCAGACTTTGTTCAAATCAATCAACCTCGTACATAATGTGTTTGGGTTAAAAAAAAAGGCCTGCAAAATATGTATGTTCAAGTACTATGGTCACATTATTTTTTAATTCTTTATTTATTTCCTTTCTTTTTTGAAACTGCTCTCTAAACCTCCCAGTGGAGTATTTACATGCATCTATACATTAGAGATGTTAGAAGGCTATAGGAGAAAATTATACTATACACATGTCCACAGTATGTCCTCACAATGAAAATGTGAAACTAATTCAGACTACTGAAGTGGTTATGCAACACAACACAACCATGGATAAGTGGCAGAAGATGGCTGGATGGATGAAGGTGATTTTAAAGAATTATTCTCATTTCTAATTCTACCTGAATCTTGTTTTTGTAAAAAGAGAAATTAAAATATACCCACCAAAGAGAGTTGTCATTTTAACTAAAACAAATACCTCATATTGATATGAATGAGCTATAGTAAAATTAAAAACCCCTCTGCACACATATTTCTTGACTCTTGTCAGCATTTCCTTGGCTGGGACACACATAAGTAGAGATGATAAGGATACACTGTCCTCCTTCATTAAAATGTATTTATTCCCAGAGGTAAAAATGCCCTTAACTATGAGTATTAATATAAGAAGGGAAAACAAAAGGATACTGGCACTTAAATATAAAGATAATAAACTACAAAGGGGGAAAAGCAACAGGACATCACCATAATCGTTGGTGAAGAAGCCAATACTGACAAAAATTTAATAGCCTGCATGTGGAGAAACAATAGATATTGATGCAAAAGTGCATATATTTTCACTTTCATTCAGAAGCAACAAAATAATATCACAACACGCAGTACAGTCGTGGATAAGTATGATTAACATACATACTTATCCACAATCTAGATCAGATAATGATGCCCACACATTGCTTCCCAGATATAACGTACACGTACTAAAGAAAATTGTATACGCATATACTACAAAATACACAAACTTTATAAAAAAAAATCCAACATTGTACTTCCCTTGTAGTTTTTAGTTTCTATGTTTAATTGAATAAAACGCTTGTTGTTGTTGTTTTAGGTTGCTGAGATCTAAGCATACAAAGGCGAATGTGTTTGACATCATGACATTAAAAGCAACAGAACTAGACAAACATTCCTCCTTTGTTTACGTCGACATGGCTACATGGCATGCTAGCTTGTGTTGCTAGCGACGAGCAGCTAACTAGCGTCAATGAGGGAGTAGACTAACTGCACCGGTTGCTATCTGCGAAACCTGTCGCCACCCGGTGACATAAAAAACACAACGTTATCTCACCTCAGTAATAATGCGTCTGAATATCACAAAGCGTTTAATGTAACACACAAAATGCCACTGACAAGGCTCATCGTCTAGCGATCCCCTGATTTAGCCAACAACTTCCGCTTCAGCGAACTATGACGTCTGTCTTTCAACCAATCAGTGGCCGAGAAAGCCAAACGCGTCAAAATGCACCCTAGAAAACGTATTAATATTGGATAAAAATGGTTATGTAAACTAACAAGACACGGGTGAAAACTGTGGATTACAAGTGCTTTAATAATAAATCAACTTTGTCCCGGATGATCCCATATGCAACATAGTATGCCAGCACAACAGGATTTCTTGCTTTGAGTTCACAAAATGTGTCAGTCATTGGTTTGATGTTCATTTAACATTATGCAGACTTCCCATGTGCACTGCATAAAATATATGTGTGTGTGTGTGTGTGCGTGTGTACCATATGCAATACTGTGCAAATGTGTATTTCTTAAGCTCCAGAAAAAAAAAAATCCAGAAAAAAACTCTTCTACAGGCTAAACTGTCCAGCAACGTAGGCAGTGAGTTTGATTTACTGAATGTGGGGTCACACTTGCTCTGCACAAGAGGAATCTAACATACCTCCTGAACTATGTAAAGTAGATTATGAGTGTGCGTAAGAGTTGTCACTGGATGCGGTTGGGAATTACAGTGGTAGTGGTGGTGAGTGTGGGGGGGGGGGGGATTCAATTAACATTATGCAGACTTCCCATGTGCACTGCATAAAATATATGTGTGTGTGTGTGTGTGCGTGTGTACCATATGCAATACTGTGCAAATGTGTATTTCTTAAGCTCCAGAAAAAAAAAAATCCAGAAAAAAAACTCTTCTACAGGCTAAACTGTCCAGCAACGTAGGCAGTGAGTTTGATTTACTGAATGTGGGGTCACACTTGCTCTGCACAAGAGGAATCTAACATACCTCCTGAACTATGTAAAGTAGATTATGAGTGTGCGTAAGAGTTGTCACTGGATGCGGTTGGGAATTACAGTGGTAGTGGTGGTGAGTGTGGGGGGGGGGGAAACCAGGCAGAAGGCACCCTATACCCATGTCAGCTGCCAAAAAATAAGAGATGATAGAACCATGCTCAGAAGCCAGACTGTCCCCAGGTATGGGCAAAGCCCAGAGGCCCTAGACCCCACCCATCTGAGACCTGCCCAGGTCCCTGGGATGGAGCCTGGTGCAGGAGCAGCAACAGCTCTGACTGAACAATGTTGCTGTCGTGTTTCCACCTTGCCTCCATCAGTCATTGTATAAATTGCAACACAGCTACGAAGTTGCTACACTGAGAAACACAGAGAGTCATGTGGAGCTGATGGGCTTGATCAGCATTGTGTGAACTTTGTTGGTGGAATGGTGGAAAGTGGACATTTGTTTATATTTAAACTACAGATTTACATTTTAGATGTACAATTAAGTTTCACTTATGTTTGCCTCCGTTACAGTGGCTAATCGATGGAAATGATGATAGTGATGTTTCAGGAGATCCTCAAAGTGTTATACTGTTGCTCATATCAAGTCCAGCATGTTGCTGCACAACCACAGGCAGCTCATGCCTGCCCACAATGTCTACTCAAGAATACTTGTTTATTCGCTTTCCATCGTGGGGAGAAAATAGTTCCTTTTCTATTTTCTGACATTGCAAGAGTAAACAAGTAGTTCCTTAAGCACTGCGCCACACCCTCTCAGCACAATCCAAAGTTCTTAGAAGTGTTTTTTACAATGATGGGTGCCGACCAGGCAACTTATTTGTTTCAGATATTTTCCCATGGCAAACATACTGAACACAAAGGCTTCGTGGTGGCCTGAAGAAACCACAGAGTAGGCGTACATGGGCCTCCATACTCAACCTCTTTTCAAAATGAAATTTATGGCACATCATAAAAACTCAGTTCACGCTTGTAAGCACTAAATATAAACTAGTATAAACCAGTAGGCTCTGACTCAGTCTTTGTAAACTTGACATGTAGAAGTGTTATGTCCAGCTGAGGGCAGGCCAACCATCGGTTGACCCTGCTGCCCCGGCCTGCCATGACTCCGTCCCCAAAACTAAGATGCAATGGGTTCAACTCTGATGTGGCGCTTGTTCTTGACCCTCTTCTCTCTCTGACTCAGGGAAACACAAGTCCTTTGTTTTGGTCATGTGTTGACATAAGTGCAGGAAACTCCCTCTCCACAGACCTTTCACAGCCCAACAATCACAGTGGATTTTCTGCAATGCTGCCATATGTGTATGGCAGTTGAGTACTGGTTTACACCCAGCAACCATTTTGGAATAAATAATATTCATGATTTATCACTGGGTTTTTGCATACGCCTATGATTATAATGATGAATGATTTATTCATCGAAGCGCAAATCCTAAAAAGTAAATAGATGTAGCATTGGCTGTTATGTGAGGTTACATCCAGATTTGGGACCTCACTCATTGTGTGTGTTAGCCACTCTGAGACCCGCGGCTGGCACAGAGGGCTCCAGCAGCACCCCTCTGGGTCCCTGTGGTCTGCGCCTCAGCACATAACAGCCACTTATGCCGGCATTTTCCCAGGCTGAGACAACACACCACGGTGGCAGCGCGAGCCACAGAGAGGTCCTGATTAAAGAGTAGGGACAATGGAGGGAGAGGGAGCTGGGGACTATGGTGGCATTTTCCATCTCCGCCGTTGTCTCCTGGGGGGACCAACTATGTGCCGTGAAACGTTTGAATTATCCCAGAATCTCTGGAATTCAGACAGAGGCACCACGGAGAGGACCCTCGACCAGGGATCAAAGAGCTTTGAGAGGAGTGTGGTGGACTGGTGGTGAAGTCGAATACGTGGGGGAGTATGAGTGTGTGTGTGGATGTATGTGTGTGAGCTTATGTGTTTCTGAAAGCCAATTTTAAAGAGATAAAGACAAAGTTTGAATTTGAATCATATTCTCTTTTATGGCTACATGTCTAAAGATGTTTTTACAAAAGCCATATTTGACTTCTGAGGAGGCACTGATCACTGAGCAATGAAATACAGGCGTGTGGTAAGAGAGTGTGTGTTGTTGTCCTTTTATCCCTCATGGGATCAGACAATGCAATCATAACCAATCATTGAGAGTCTAATACAGCAGGCGCCCCTCTTCAGTTTGGAGACACCACTTTCCTCTGTGGTGGCATAGGACAAGGAAAAGGAAGAGAAAAGCAAAAGAGGGAAAAACCTCATCTCTCTCTTTCTGTCTATCTCTCTCTGTAATTATCACTTAATGTCCCTCAGTCATCTGGAGACGTCTGTCTCTCGCTAAGTCCTTTCTTCCCCTCGCTGTAGAGGAAATGTATCCCAGTCTGAAATAATCTGCCAGCCTTTTTATTATTGTATATTTAGCACTAGAACAGAGTAGTAAATGGAGCCGTCCCAGACCACAAGCTTCCGGTAGTGCAGGGCCTCAGCACCGATTGGCTGTCTTTGCCACAGCCAAGAATGAAAGCTTTGTGCACTATATGCAGTGAGCTTGTCATTTGTTCAAATATGTCCTTCAGCAAGCCGCTTCTGCTCAAACAACTGTAACACACTGGTTTTTTAGTACATGCATTGTATACCTTCGTCTGTCTGCCAAAACCCATATGGTTTGTGTGTGTCAACCTTTGTCAAGGCATCGTCATGTGTTCAACAAACACCTGCACCAAAGGCTTTCTCTTCTATTCTATTTTCTATGACATGTGCCATGGGTTACACTTGTACCTGATATAGTGTATTTTTTCATATAGTTGTTATATTGTATCTGTTCTGCAGGTATACTCAATTAAATCACCCAAACTCAATGAAATATTTATGACTTAAGCTCTATATGCAAATATTTTCATGTAAGAGAACAAACAGCTAGAAAAAAAGATTCACAAGCCCAGATTTTGATACTGCAGTTTTTTACTGCAGTATCAAAATCTGTGGTAACATTAAGACGACAGGTTCAACTGAGTGTGCCAAAGGTGGAAGGAAAGTGAACAGAGGAATTTTTAAATGAATAAACATGTAAATATAAAAATATAGAGAAAAAAAAGAAGTGATGACTTTTGTAAAAAAAAAAGTGATAAATAAATAGCTACAGGTCTTCACGTATGGTCATGAATAAACAGCTGAAATAATTAGACATGCAGCTGCTATCCTTTATAATTTAAAAGAACAGAAAACAAGCTTACTAAAGTAGGAGCTGTAGAATCAGCTTGATAAAGGAATGACTATACAACAGAGGGGATGACCAAACAACACAATGTCCTTTTCAAATGCTACCAGCTCATTTTTATTTAGTGTTAAGTTTAAAATTAATCAAAAATGAATATGACAGTGGGTGTTGATGATGATTTACATGAGATGGTTTTGTTGTAGTGCCACGGTTGTATGTCCAAAAACAAAAAAACAAAAAAAAAGTAAAGTCCAGTCCATTAGTTTTACTGAATAAAAAAAAACAAAAAAACAAGAATCTTGAAAGAGTCCAGACTCAATGATCACAGCATCCCTCATTTCAGCTTTCGTCATTTTTAATAATGAAAGCCTCTATCAGGACTAATAAATGTCATGCCAATTCCCTCAGGAGATAAAAATTATGTTAGTCATTATATCCTCCCTCTCTCCATCAAAGTCTTCTTTTCTTTTCTTGCACACTCACTCTAATCCCCTTCTGGGAACACTAAAAATTACCCAGCAGTGTAGTGGCGGCAAGGTTTTATGTCGGTTTTTAAGGGCTTACGTCTGCCTTTCTGAGCTGCCGTCAGGGCGAGGTGTGGGCAGGATACCCCCCTGATAAGGTCGTAATCTGAGGTGTAACGTTATAAGAGGGATTTAGGAAAGCGAGAGGGTGACAGAGAGCTGCAGCCACAGGTGATAAGATTGGGATGAAGCACCAACTGCATGGGTTCATGGCTCTGTTGAAGTTTTTCCGGATCAATAAAGAAGTCAATTTATCCAATTCCTGAAAATAAAAGATGATCAAATAGAAGATTCATGTTTGAAATCCATTTGTGTAATAAACTGTTCACTTCCTTTTCACAATTAGCGGTATTTACACTATTTCCGTTGACGTGGACAAAAATAGAATGCAGATCAAATGGCTCCATGAAAATTAGTCTCCTCCATAAACTCGAATGATAGTCAGCTTGAGGAAAACTGGTTTAACTGTAACTAATATTAGCTGCTTCTTAATTAAAACCCCTGGTCAAATAAGTTGCATGCATGGCAAAGGGAACTGAGCGCATTAGCCCTAAACTCTCTTATTTTTCACTTTCCCCTTCCTTCTCCCCATCTTTCTCTGCAGCTCATAAAGGATTGCGTACTGCGTCTGATGTGGCTAAGGAGTGCAGTCAGAAAGGACTGATTACGGATGAAAGCCGACGTGCCTTTGAGTCATGTCACCGCGCAACATTCTTACACACTTAAAAATAGTAATAGTTGGCTTTTCTTTAATGTTTGTATCCCTCATTGGAGAAGTTTGGGGGCATCCTGTGTTGGAATCATAACCAGATTTTTCTTTCTCCCCCCCACTTTCCCCCATTTCTTTCATTTTGTTATTGATAGTTTGTTCAATCGTATGAAGAAAATTGGCTCAGCGTGGGAAAGGCAGAATTCTTTTGGGGATAGGTTCTGTTGTTTTAGAGTTGTGCACATTGTTTTGTTGTATTTTTTTTTAAGTGCAGGAAGAAAAAGTGCCAGTTTGTGCCAAAACCTCATGGAGTACAGATAAAAAGGAGTTGAGTGAGAGGGAGGCCACAACGCCATGACAAAGATATGGGCTGTCTAAGCAAGGAGTTTTACAAATGATGATCTCCAGGGGGAAAGGGGGCAGTCAAACATAAGGGAGGAAGGGAGAGGGAGAGGAGGAGGGAGGAAAAGAGAAGAAACAAATGTGGATGGATTGGTGGGAGAAGGAGGAAGATGGGTACTGGGGGGAAATAACGCAGAGCAGTGGGGAGGGAGGGAGGCAGATGAGAGGGGAAACATTCCCCCTTGCCCACATTAAAGACATAAAAAAGAAAACAAACAGAAAAACATGTCTGACATGAAGAGGCTGGTTTCCGCGGCGACAGCACAATGGCTGCCTGTGGCTCTTGGGGCCCTCGCCGTCCCGTCTGGGGCCCGGCACCAGCGAAAGTCACCACAGTCACAGGGCCCATCAGCGTGTGTGTGTGTGTGTGTGTGTTATCACGAGCCCGGTGCTGTGGGAACCGCCGTGAGAGGGACCCCACTCGGAAACCACAAAAGCTCCTTTCTGCTTCTTCTCCTCAGCTTTTAGCCCCTTTATTTATCTTTGCTTAAGGGAGCCGGATGAGGAGGGAGGATTTACTCACTCTCTCTGTTCTCTCTCTATGTCCCTTATTCTCTGACAGGCAGCATGACCCATCACTTTGGCCCTTGTGCCATCCTGACACCTCAAATCACAACAATTATCTCATTTATTGATACTGACTCTGTCTAACCCTCTTTTTTTATACCTTATTTTAGCTCAATCGGATGATGAAGACACTCTTATTGCAGCTCTTAGGAAACATCCTATCCTTCGTGTATGCTGGAATGTCTCATAAATCCAGGTTTCCGTGACTGAATCATGGCCACTACCAGACTGTGCCACAGGTCCCACGCATTCCTGCAGATAATTCCCTCATGGGTCCAGTCAGGACAGTGCCAAGCTACTCTGGAGCCAGTTCCCATGCCAATCCAATCTTTACCCCAGTGACTGAGTGCTTGGCCTCAGGCTGACTGCTATAAAGGCCTCATACCAATAAAGAATTGACTGAATTTTTGGGAATTTTTTGCATGCAGTGCAGCTTCATGCAGCAGGGCACCATGCAGCAGGGCGTCATGCAGTGCTCCTTTTGACCACATTTGGCCTTCAACAAATTCTCCACAGGCAGTTGAGACTGTGAACACACATTTCATCTGCTTAATGTTATTTCATCACGTTTGATCTTTGGTTCTACTGGCAAATATTCATATGTACCACAAACTACCATAAAATTACAATGATTTAAAGTTATTTCTGGTTGTTACAAAAAGAGAAAGTAGTGAAAGATGGATGGAAGATAGAGCTCACTCTATCGATCAATATCAGAATCTGCGCATCTTTTACTAAAACAGAATGGCTGATGTATCTGTGCCAGAAAACCTCTTCACAGTTTGACTGTAAGAATACCTGAAATAAATATGTTTTAAGGTTTTATAAATTGCGCAATTACTGGAATGCACATTGTATGTCTATTAATAATTTTATAATATATTTATTATTTTCTACACTTTTGTTTCATGATGTTTCTATATTAAAAACAATGTAAAAATTGGGGATATCAAGATCTGGTAAGTTTTAAGTATTCAGAGAAACTTGCATAAACATAATAATAGCCATTGTGCCTTTAAAAAATAATTTAAATGAAAAGAAAGACTGTATTTCTTATTAAGACTGCAAGAAATTCAACTAGCAATTTTCTATTTTATTTTTAAGCACATTTTCGTATTATGTGACTTGTATATCTTGTCTAAATGTGTTTTATATTTGATGTATGAGTCACGCTACGTTGCGTGGAAAGTTACAAATAAATTTGCCTTGCTTTTTCTTTTCTTCACAATAGCTCCGATGCCAGTATATATGATACTGACACCAGTCCTGTTAAGGATTATGTACGTTTGAGAGAAATAAAGTTATCTTTGTGTACTTTGATGAAACAGTTCACACCAAGTTTACCTCTTTCTCTCTTTCAGCACGTTTCAGTTTGGTGGTTATAAACTGGGGTCAGTGTATTTTAGTAAACAGTGTTGTTGAAAGTACAAAATAATGGACGTCAAGCACGCAGGGAGACACATCTCGTCAATCATGCAGTTTGAAACAGACACAGAGAAATTGTCACAAATAAAATACCCTGCTGTGCTGGTTCCATGTCAAAGACTTTCAAACAATAGCAATAGTCATGCATCAGTGTTTGTGCCTTATAAATATTGGGTATGCACTGTCCACATTCGTGTGAGGGAGTTGCATCCATGTGTGTGTGTGAATCAGTGCTTGGCCATGCGTGTGTGTCCCTGAGCACTCACACGTTCATATTTGAGTTGCTCATGTGTGCGTGTGTGTGCAAATTGTAAAAGTATGAGCTTGTTAATTTCAATAAGGGACGTGGCCTTGTTGTGGTTTGGAGGGATGGGAGGGAGACGACTTGAAGTGGCCGACCAAGATCGGCAGAAATCTCACAGAATTCCATCCCACCATCCAATGCCAGCTCACTCCCTCTCCCTCTAATTTTTCTCTCCATTCTTCATCCAAACCCTGAATCCATTTTCATAATTAACACATTTATTTATTCATTCATTTATCTTCTTAATTACATTCCACTTTGTGCGTGTTTTTCATGCAACTTGTCTAATCCTGGAACCACTGAGAAGTGGTGCAGCCAGAAACAGTGGGTTACACAGAGTGATTTCATTAACGCAAACATTGGTGATACCATGAAGAAAGCAAATGTTTGAAGACAAGGGTCGGCGGGTGACAAAAATAACAGCAGAGGACAGACTGGATCCGACTTCATAGCTTTCTCTTTTCTTTCAGATTCTTTCTTCCCTGTTTTCTGATGCTGAAATGAGATCCAGATCTGAATTAAGGAATGACTAGTAATGAAAGGATATGTGGATGGGGAGGGGGGTGCGTTTGGAGGGAGGGGGGGGAGGATTTCTCTTTTCTGTTTGTCCTGACTCATATCCACCACACTGTAAGCTCCCCCCCTCTGGTGATGGTCACACTGATTACTGACACTTGGGTATTACAAACACTCTTAAATACATATGTTATATGTTAAGCTCTTACTTTAAATGTACAATATGACAAAATGCAGAAGGGCAATGGTCCATTCCAGCTAATATATGGGAGATAAACAGAAAAACAAAGCTGGAGAAAAGCAACTCATCTCCAAGGGGACAAAGAAATAGGGGGGGGGGAATCATTAAACCCCTTTATTTGTTCAAAAAACACACACAAAGATCCTGCACTCATGTACTTTGCGATGTTTAAACTAACACACCCTTCCAGTCTGCCAGGCAGGAAGAGACACTCAGCTGGGCATTGTGTGGAAGGGGGCATGCCACTTGGCCTCCATCCGTCTTTAACACACATATATGCAGACACAAACACATACACACACACACACACTGCTGGGTCAGTCAGGCATCGCTCCCAACAACCGGCGCCTGGGTCTCGTGTTTCCATGGCAATCTGCACTAGCAATCTTCCCACGGTGGCAGTAGAACTGAGTGCTAGCAGCTGTATGTGTGTGTGTGTGTGTGCGTGTGTGCATGGGGTGGAGGTTGAGAGCATTATCTTGTCCAGCAAAGCTCCCAGATGTTCAGACACTCACTCGGCTGAGCTCGTCCTTGACCTCTGTACCTGCCCTCATCGCAGCATAGCTACACTACTGACACACACGCACACACACACACGTTTGCACAGCTATTCTTTCCAGGACATTGCACTGGCCTCCATTCATTTGGACAGCCGGAACAAATTTAACCAGTTTCTCATAAATGAGGTTCTGCCTCATTAGGACCAGGTTTTGGACTCCGTGAAGACTACTGGTCCTGACAAGGCCAGTGTTTGTGTCGGAAAAGGACCTAAAGAGGTAACAGATACGAGGGAGAGGGAGAGGGAGAGAAAGAGAGAGTGATCAGGATATCTGTTGTCATGTTTCAATAATAGTCATTCAAATCTGGGTTCAAGAACCTAATATGTGCAGTTAATATACAGTAACTATAATACATATTTGAAATAGCTAAGTTGAATATACAGCACCAACAACATTCAAATAAAGAATATAATATTGGATAAAAGTTTGTTTTTTTTTTAAAAAAAAAAAAAGGCATATGACAGTACAATAAAGTTATAAACTGCAAATTTATCTGGCAACTGTTCAAATAGTTAGTTAAAAGCAGTAGTCACATAAACACTGACAATCCTGAGATAATGTGATAAACTGCATTATTGTAACAATAGGCAGCGTTATATGATTCAATGTAGTGCTAAATACTAACAAGTTATTTTCCATTTGTCAAATAATATTTGGCTGATGAGGTTTGGTACTGATGACTCATGTGACTGAGCTGTTGGGCTACAACTGACGAAAAAAAATGCAAGGAATCACTTTTGATTATGATTTCACTATACAGTGAGCGATATTAAAACAATATGAAGTGTTTTTTAAGGATAAAGGCTGGATAATCTGTTTTCTCTCCGTGCTGTGGTTCTGTCCTGATCAATGACAGCTGCTGTAGGTCATGGCTTACATTTTTTAATCGATGATGTAATATTTTCTCCCACCGCTCTTTATTTGTGACATGTACACTCACACACTTTGTGTCTCCTAATCACCTATGTGATTTTCGGACTGTTGAGGGTTGTGCACCATCACACACACACACACACACACATAGTCCCCTGCAGTTGATGATACACAACCCTCAACAGGTTTTCGTGACTTCCAAGTCCCAATTCTGTCCTTCCCTCCTACCTTTACTGTCATTGTTGTGCAAAGGATTATAATCAAAGGAGCAGAAAGAGAAGAAAATTGGAGGAGGAAAAAAGGAGGACAGAACGAGAGCAGGATGAGATTGGAGGCTAATTGGCTGAGGATGACTGAGCAAAGGGGTGGAAAGGCAGAAACCCAAGGGGGGGTGAGAAGGGAGGGAGGGAAGGTGACAATCCAGGGAAGGGCAGATTAAAGGGAGGGAGGAGGGACAGGCAGCAGAGGCGGGGGAGCCAAAACTGGCAACTCTGCCCCAACTGCCAAAGTCCTATTTTGTCATTGGGTGGATGTGACAGCGAAAGGGAGCCAAGGGAGAAATAACAGAGCGAGAGAAAGTGTGAGACTCTGCCAGTGATAGAGTAAAAGACTTAAAGCCGCTTGTGAATTTTCTCAGTTGTCATGGGCCCTTGGGGGTTGAACAAGTGGCACCACTGATTCACAGAGGAGAGGACAGAAGACACAAGAAGAAAAACAACAACAATAACAACAACGAGAAATGATCACAGGTTACGAGAAGTAACTAAGGACAACAAAGCTTTTATAAGTCACAGCATAAGAGAAGCGCAAAAAGGGGAGTGAGGGACACACAAGGTCCAAAGGGAAGAGTTTCCTCCAGGCAGTCGACAAGATCACTCTGGGATCCTTCACCCCATCCCTTCATCCCTCCATCTGTCTATCCATCCTGTGAGGAAGGAGCAGAGACTATGAAGAGACCTCACGACTACAGTTCCCCAGACTCGGACACAGACGAATTTATCGACGTGGGACAAGAGGACAGTTTCTGGTGAGCATCTGCCAACCACACCTGAGTTTGTCACACTTTAAGATTTTATTAGATACTATCCAATTGTAAGTCTGCCAGTCTGTCATTGAACTGTGAGCTTTTTTCACATTATACACCAAACCTAAGGCAAGTTGAGGGCGTGTGTGTGTCAGAATTAGACATACAAAGCAGTAATGAAAAAGTAGTTACTCTGATGTATCAGATTATTTTGGAAATTGTTGAACTCTATATAAGTGACTGTGAGATGTTTAACTTTTAAACTTCAGTTATTTGGTAAAACATCCCTGTCTCTGTCGCACATTCAGAAAAGTATATCCATTTTATTTCCCTCTCTAAAAGCCTGTCATCATATTTGCTCCTATTATATGTTCTTGTAAGTAAATGCAGAGTTCACCAATAACCACGCATTACAAGCGTTACAACAAGAACAGGTAAAGTCATTTAGAGCTCAAATACAATAAAAAAAAATTGGATATAAAATTCACAGTTTAAATGTAATTAAGTTCACTTATCATGACAAACTGTTGCTAAGTAATAATGTAAAGTTTTTCACAGGATCTCTTATTGTTGCAAAAAAAAATTAAATAAACAACTGAAAAAGTGAACTACACAAGTGCCAAATGAAGACTAAAGCTACACAGAGAGATGACCCTAAATGAATTGAGGGCTTTTTAATATTTTGTGTGCGAGTGAATATGTAATTGTATGTATTATACTCCCTGTCTTGAATGTGTGAAGAGATTGAGCATTTTTATGTTTTACTCACTGACGCTTTAAAAGACTAGCGGTGAAATTTTTATTTCGGATCATAAAGAGTAGAATCTTGAACAAGAAACTTGAGAGTGGTAAATAAATTTGTGACAAATTTAAACAACTAATCATAGTTTGTCCATGATTCATGAATATTGTTAAATGTAACATGGAGTGCATAATAAGGAACATGCACTATTACAAGGATAGAATGTTTTTATGTAGGCAAAAAAAAAAAAAATAAATTATAATTTGAACCATGCTGCTTAACTGTAGTCCATTACATTTAACTTGGTTCAGTGTTGTGGATGCTTCTTCAGTACACAAATACACAAGCACTGAAGATGCTAAAGACGGTACGGATAAATTAGATGTGACATGCAAACAGAAGACAGCGCATGCAGCCTTTTCAAGTCAACCCCATCAAAAATGAAGCTAAACAAAAACACACAGCCGAATTGGCAGCCTCCATGTTACAATTTAATAGAAATGCAATAAGTCTTTGGTGGGGAAGGGAACTCCGAGCTGAAGGGTGCTTTCGAGCCAGCGAGATGAGAGCTCACAAACAAACACAATCCATATTGAGTGACTATACTCGGAGGAGCACACATCCCATGCTGCAAGTTGGAGCCCCATGCGAGCAAAAGCATCAGCCCGAGGCTATATAATCATCTTCCTAAAAGTGCTTTCACTCAGATGGAAAGAAGAACAGCATGCCATTTCACTGAGACTAATGTCCAAAAATGCTTTAAAACAAAAACAATCTTGTCTTCCCTCCTCTCCCGGGCACTCCTTTGCATTTCTGTGCCCAAAAAACAAATTAGATTTAAAGGAGCTGATGTGCCATCCTGCCTCTGTGACACATTAAGCAGGGTAATAATAACAATATGAAGCAGAATCAAAGTTGCCATACCTCCTCTTTTCTTCTATCTCTGTGGTGCAGCCCAGTCACTGGGTCCATGTCTCCCGGCAGTGCCTCGCAGATTCTGGCTCGAAAGAAAAGAAGAGGGGTAAGTGGATCATAATCTTGGGTCTCAATCTTGTTAGATATTCGATCTCAATGTCCTACCACTTGTCGTCTTTGTAGATCATAGAGAAGAGGCGCAGAGACCGCATCAACCACAGCCTGTCAGAGCTCCGCAGACTTGTTCCCAGTGCTTTTGAGAAGCAGGTACAGGCTTATGAATAAAGACTTTAGACAGATTCATTCTCATTCAGTGACAGAGGTAATAAAAGAGATGATTAAAATCTGATACAACTGGGTAAATGGTAATTTTCCCTGCAGGGTTCATCAAAGCTAGAGAAAGCAGAGATTCTACAGATGACAGTGGATCATCTCAAACTGCTCCATGCCATGGGAGGAAAAGGTGAGTCTTTTTTTTCCTCCTTGTAATTTACTGTAATTTTTTCCCCCTGCTTTATAAAATGAGATCCAAAACCCATCAAAGTTAGAGGAATATATTAATATTGTTGGAAAAAACACAGCGTGCAGAGTTATTTGTTATTTTTCAACTGCATTCCATTACTATTATTCAGCACATGAATAAGTTCTCTTTTCTCTCCCAGGATACTTTGATGCGCGGGCTCTGGCTGTGGACTACAGGACCCTTGGTTTCAGGGAGTGTGTTGGGGAGGTGGTGCGATACCTCAGCTCCCTTGAGGGGGAGTCTCCAGACCCTATAGGAGCCCGTCTGGTCTCTCACCTATCACACTGTGCAAGTGAGCTAGACCCTCTCCTGTTACAGTCACCCACGGCCTCCGCCTTGCACTTCCCTCCATGGCCGTGGGCATCGTTCCCTCAGATCTCACCGACCTCACCAGCCTCTGCCTCACCACCTTTCTCCACGGGGCGAAGAGACCTTGCCCTTCTTGGGAGCTACCCATCACCTGCCTCTCTCCGCCTTGGTCCCCTGGCCAGCTGCCAGCAGGGTGCTCCACCACTCCTCACGCCAACGGCTCTGGCCACCGTCCACAGAATGCCCTCTCTGGCAGCGCCCCCATCTCTAGCCCCCTCCAGACCGAGCCAGCCTTCCCCTCACTGTGCCACCAGGGCCTCGCCTCTTCCTCTGCCGACCCCTTCCTCTTCCTCTCCTTCCACCTCCGCCTCCTCCTCTTCTACTTCATCATCCTCTGCCCAACCACAAGTCTCTTTCAGGCCCTTTGCACCTCTGGGGTCTCCCTCAGCCCAGCGCAGGGGCTTGAGCGGATCAGCCAAGGCGACACAGGGATGGGGGACTGAAATTGGAGCTTTCTGAGGTTCAAATCCAGTTTTCTTTTCAAAGCGGACATGAAGATCCCACGTGCACCACGACGCACATATGATAAATGTGGAGAAAAAAAAGTACTGGACCTGAGATGTTTGTCTCCGACTTTAAGGGACTTCAAAAGCCATATGAGACTATAGGAGAAATTTCAGCTGAACAAAAACAATTACATAAATAATGGTGGAATGTGATGTAGTGGAGCATTTGAATAAATCCACATTCATGATCTTGCTTGACAGATACCAACAGAGCCATATACAGTATACAGTATGATGCTCAACAGTTTGATGTTGAGTTTTTTTACTGATGTTTTAACTGTGATATTTGTTTGTTTGTTTGTTTGTTTTTTTCTGAAAACATTTATACATTTGATAACCTTTTCTCAACTCTGAGGAATGTTTGACAAAAATCTCCATAAAGACAAAGTGCCTTCACCTTTGTTGCTGTTTCCTCTGTATGTTTTCTTTGACTGCATGTCATGGTGTAACATGTAATTGAAGCTACATAATCTGCCATCAATACAAATGGCAAAATTTTTTTTGTAAACTTCATGTTTCCCCACTTACTCATGTCAGCTTGCATGTTCCCCAGCTGTAACCCCCACTGTATCTGAGCTGTCTCCAGTGATGGCTGATGGGAGCTGTGGTCTTGTGGCTGCAGAGGATAAACATGGTGGGAGCTGGTGATGTTTTTGGGATGCCGCGGCGAGGCAAACAGGCCCATCACTTTGCCCTCTAATTGGCTTTCCCCTGTAATTAACTTTACCCTCATATCAGTCTATGTATCTTCCTCTCCTCGGCTGTCTCTCTGCCATTCTTTCTCTCCAATCTTGTGGTACACCAGCGGATATCTTCTCTCTCTGTTTGTCTGCGCCTCTGTCTCCTCAACAATGGACAGACAGTAAAAGAGAGGGCACGAGGGAAGGATGGAGAGACGCTGAGAGAGGGGGAAAACAAAGGAAAAGATCTGAAGCTCTGTGGTTGGGTGACTGATTCGGCATAGACGTTCAATAACAGGGTAAGAGAGAGAACCAGGAGACAGGAATATGGGGCGATGAGAAGGACTGTGAAGGTTTAAAAGGGCAGGGAGAGAAATGGTGTGAATCACGCAGAGTACGCCAGCGTACATGGTGCTCAAGAAAGCCTCAAACAATGATGAATGACAGTTGCAATGAGTTGCTTCTCAAGAAGATCAGCATAAATTGTGCCGTGCTTCACCAAAACAGCTCTGCAGGGATGAGAGAGTAGAGAAGAGCCCTGTGTGTGTTTACTAGTGGAGAACGCTTTGATCTACTTCAGGATGCAATGTCTGTGGTCTGTGGTCTAAAAATGTGTGTGTTCCGCAAAGTGCATATTGTTTATTTGAGTGAGTGTGCTTGTGTGTGTGCCTAAGCCAGTCTCACATGCTCGCTGCCCCCTTTCGTGTGTTTGTCTGTGCCTTTCTGAGTGTTTTGTTTATGTGGTGTTGTGTACGCACATCGTGTGTGTGTGTGTGTAATGTGAGTCTTCAGGGCTGGCGTCAGGACTGAACCGCGGTGGCGGCGTGGCTCTCGTGCGAGGCCGGCCGGTGGTCGGACAGACGGTATGGTGGTGGAATGTTTGCGGAGAGTGCATACGTACACACACACACACACACACACACACACAGAGGCACTGTCACAGACACACACAGGCTGGCTGGCACTATTGTAGCCTCTGAGTGGAGGAGCCAGAGTCACCACCACAGCTTCCAGGAAGGACAACCACAGTCACACTGCACTGGGTTTCCCACGGGGGAGGGGACACTGGAGGCAGCAGAGAGGAAGGAGGGAAGGGAGCAAGGGAGAAAGAAAGAGGGAAGTGCTGTGTGTTTGTGAGTGTGTATGTGAGGCATGGGTGCACTGGTTGAGGTTCTTGCAGAGGAAAAGAGGAGGATTTCACTATGGAGGGAGGACATGAGAAAGGAAAAACTTTCCATATCCTGGAAGTAAGAGGAAAAAGGGTTATTTGGTAATCAAAGGTAATGACATATGAATGCACAATCTTGACTGGTATGTGTGCAGTTATGTATGAGTGATTCTATGGATTCTAGTCCATTCTGTGAACACTGTAGTGCTTGCGGAACAACATAATGCTTCCTTGCATTAATTTAATAATCTTTTCTAAAGCCAAAGTAGGAGTAACTTTCCCTGTATGGAGAAATATAAAAAAAGTGCTTACTTTCTTATAGGGGCCAGCTTTGTGCATCCAGGGGAAGGCCACACCTACTTTGACAGGGATGATGATAATGACTGAATAAAACTCTTGGAGAAGAAACATTTTTTTATGTTTCACAATACATGAGATTAACAGTACAAACAAGAGACAAACAATACATCAGACTGAGAATGATGCTTTTCTACAATTAAAAGAAAAGTTATATATATATATATATATAAACAGATATATTAATTGCTTTAAAGGAGATAGATTTGTTCCATTCTCTTGTTATCCAAGTCATAACAAGTGTATTGAGTGCGAGCATGTGTATAAAGCAATGGGAAATGAAGAGAGAGGGGCAGTAATAACAATTGTGATATAATAGTAATAAGTAATAATAGTAATAATTGTGTGTATGCACATGTAAAAGAGTTAAAGATGTAGCGTAATAGTCATTATTTGCGATATGGGTCCATAGAATTTTTCATTTATATTTCTGTGATAATGTTACATTTTTATAAAATTTTATCTGTATAGTCATATATAGGGCAAGATGGAGGCAGATGACCTGCAGTGGTGACCCTAAAGCAAAAAGCCAAAAGAAAAAGGTCTATATTTTTATCTACTGACATTTACGTTCTGAGTGGAATTTGCTTTTCTTCACTGGGGTGGTTTTCAAAGTGTATAGATTTTTTTTAAAATAAAGTTTTTGATGCAAATTCATTTCATTTTCCACCTGGTTTCATATAACCATTATAGTGCTGTACTAATTAAATTGTTCACTGTAAATCCTGCTATTTTTTAGATGCTCGGGAGCACAAGCGCAAAAAAAGTGGACCCATTACTCCAGGTATGGGGGTTTTCTTTGATTAAAGTGATATGTTAATTGCTGTTTACAATGTTTTCCTACAGACTCTAATAGATCTGTTAAATACAGTGGACACTCACTGAGTTTGGAGAAAATTTGCACTCAGCAACAGTGTCATTATAGGGAGGCAAAGAAGTGCAGAAAGGGAGCTGCTGAGGGAGCAGAAGTGCAGGAAAATGAACCAGAGACAAATTAATGCATGATATTTATTTCCTAGGAGGAAAAAAAATGACAGCGTGATGCTGAAAATATAAGGATTGTCAGTCTTTCTCTATCAACATTTGTTTAACATGTGTTATAACTGGTTAGTATTTGTTCTTTAGGGGGAAGCCAGACACAACATTGTTGAGTTTGGAAACTTTAGGAGGAGCCGGTATGGTGATGATATTCTTCAGAAAGCAGAATCCCCTGGGACAATAAATCAACAATAACAACTTTAATTCTGCAAAACTTGACAATATTTGTTTTGCTTTTAATTTTGCATGCATGCAAAGAGTGGAAGAACTGTACCGGTAACTGCTGTTAGAGTGGGATTCAGTAAAGTAGCTGTAGAACTGGCAGTAACGATCTTCAGTGCATGTCTTTCGACATTTGGCTGCATTCTGCATCTTCTCATGGCGAATGTCAGAACCTGAGAAATGTATTCCTTCATAATCCACCTTCAGCCAGTCTGTCAGCAAAGAGTGACAGGGTCAGAATGAGAGATTATCTACATACACTATGCAATGATGACTCTGTTAGTGGTTGTTTCCAACCAAACTAACTTGAATTAATTTTTGCTGTGAATGGTGTGATGGTGTCTCTGTAGTGTTCTACTGTATCCGACAACTTCAATGTTACTTAGAGATCCATACCATTATCCAGCTGACAGAAACGCGATGGAATACCAGATGTGACTCCCACTTTGGCCTCCATCACTATTTCATTCGGATTGTTCTTCAAGTGACAATTGAAGTTATTACTACAAAAAGCAATGGCGACATAAAACTTTTAAAACGTATGTATGAGTTTGGAGTTAAAATTAAGTTGAAAACAACATTACTATGACCACCTTCAGACAGTCAACGGACAGTCACACTTAACCACGCCGTACCTGTTATAAGAGAAGTAGGTGCAATGTGGATGAGCAGAGCACAGGGCGTGACAGTGCTTAGAAGAGGCAGCGGGAAGGGTCTCCATGTTGTTTCCTGGGATGTTAGTGTTTGAAAAAAGCTTCCTCTGGCACGCTGTGGAAATAAAACACAGGTAAAAGGGTGAGAGAGAATATACAACTACAGGCATAGTGCAGTATACCAGCACTATCAGCTGACTCAGCATCATGTACAGTATTTGGTGCATTGCCTTGTGTGTCCTCTCTGTTGGCACGACTGTCGTTCAGCACACACTGAACACACACACACACACACACACAGATGTTCCTTGAATTGATAGAGAGAGATTCCACACCTGGCTCAAAATATGGAGTTATTTGTAGCTGTTCAGAGAATCCAGATGCTACGCCATCCTCTTTCCTTACACCAAGAGTTTGTGGTACTGTCCAGCTGTATTTAAGGTGACATTTATGCCTGAGACAGAACAAGAAGCAACGTCAGTATTTAACGATGGCGCTCCCTACATCATTTCACGTTTCTGATGCCAGAGTGCGATCTGGCAAATCTGACTTCAGCTTCAGCTTATAAATAAGAAAAACTGTTGGAGTTCAAATGATGCTATTGAGTTGAAAACTAGAAATGCAGTTCAGAGCAGCTCAGTGTTCAAAAGATAATGTAATGATGATTTAAACGGCCCTTTTAAGCTTAAGCATTTTGGAATACAGAATAAATTCATGGTGGGAAAAAAAATGGGTTTAGGTCAGTGTAAACAATTGACCATTGCCCATGCATACACGGAAAAATAAAACCCTTTGGTTTTAAAAATAAATGAAAGTTTAAAATACATGTAATATATACAGTATAATTATGTGAGGTATATGATGCTAAAAGGAGAGCAATAATGATAAAAATGCCATTAAAAGTGGCACAATACTACAAATTGATATAATAAATGTAAAAGTAAGTGCAGGCCATCTCATAACAGTGTAACTCCGTTGTACCTGTACTTCTCCGGTGTAAAGGCATCATTTATGAAAGTAAAGAACTGACAGCCCGGGTCATTTGAGCATACTATCTGACACTCATCAGAGCTGGATGTGAATAGGAATCTGTAGTCTGCACCGTAGAAGTCGATGTTGTGGTACACCTGAGACAGATATGGTTCTGACAGACAGACAGTCAGCCCGACCAAACAGATAGAGGAAGTTAAAAAAGACAATCGGATCTTCCTCATAATAATTTAAAAGAGTGTATGGTTACCTGAGTTTACGTTGCAGTGTTTGAGAGAAAAGCCAGAGGTGATACCTAGTAGTGGAATCTGGACATTAGGCTCTCCAGTTGGAGTAGACTTAAGGTAGCAGTAAAAGTTCCTACAAAGTGGAATTAATTAATTAATGCATTTTTATTTTTTTTTATTTTTTTTGGAAAAGAAAACTCAAAAATGGTGATTTCTCAGTCAGTGTTGTACCTGTTGTCTCTTGTCCAGTCTTGTCGAAGGAAGCTAAAGAAGAGACAGGAGGGGTGGTGGGTGCACAAATGCTGACAGTGTTTCACATCGGGAGAGTAGAGAAATGTTATGTCTGTTCCTGGGAAATCTATGTTCTCCAACAGATATGGGCGGCATTCTACAGAAAGAAGACATGCTTACATGAACACACTTTTTTTCCCTCCTCATCTAAACCCAGCTGACGCAGGGCAGAAGCGGGGTACACCCTGGACAGTTTGCCAACGTACAGAGACGAGCAACCATCCACTCTTACACCTACAGTCAATTTAAAATGTCTAGTTAAACTATTCTGCATGTTTTTGGACTGTGGGACAAAGCAGACTACCTGGAGAGAACACCACACAGGAAAGCCTCCAACCAGTATCCAAACTGGTGGCCTGCTTGCTGCGAGTCAACAATGTTAGCCAATGTAACACCGTGTAGCCCCAAATGGGCACATAGTTAAGAAATTTACTTTCAACATGTCAAGTATGAATCAATTACCTTTACTATAGGAGAGGCTGCAGACTGAGAGCAGCACTAACGAAAGCAGACGGGATCCCATCTCCTTGCTTTTGCTGACACTCTGCAGAGGAAAACTTTGCTGTGAAGCCCAACTGCAGAACAGTGGACTCTGCAACTGCAGCCTTATCAACAGGCTTACATATCACCAACTCAATATTGAGCCATGGGGTACAGGACCTGCCCCACTGTTAATGTTCACAATGGTCACTGACCTTAAAGGCAGTTTTGAGTAGGTCAGTGATGGTCTCAGGTCTGTCCCACTGCGTGCTGAGCGCCCTCTAGCTTGCAGTTTGAGCACGGTGTCACCGCTTTTCATCAGACTTTCAATCTTTGCAGATTTCACCTGAGGGAACTCCCCACAATCAGTAGTAACCTGACAGCAAGTAAGAAAAAGGAGTGACCAGCTTGTTGGCAAAACAAGAAGGAATAATGAATCCTGTAATCAGAGAAGATGGAATTATAATGTTCAGTTTATCATCATCAAACATACATTTTTTGTAAATAAATGGTTAAAGTCAACAGAAAATAAGCAACAAGAAATAAAGTTAAGAACACAACCTGCCATATTATGTGACACTTTTGTTGGTATCATCAAGGATTAGGGCATTTGTTTCACCCCTGTTTACATTATTGCAGACTCTCTCACTCACACACTAAGCAGGGGACATAATCAAAGTCTGAAGATTCAAGGCTTAAGGGCTTTGAGGTGACTTTGGGATTGGGACAGATTCTCGTTATAAAGTGTACATGGACGGTTCACCAGGTGCAACAGTTCACTGGAAGTGAATTTGCAGCAAAAGCTTTAGTAAAATGTCAGTGAATATCATTTTAGTTATTTTAGTTTAGTTATTTTTTTTAAATAAATAAAAGAAAGCCATTAACACAGAATGCAAATAACAATTTCAGTACATTTTAAACTCTGTACATACACCTAATTTATGAACCACAGTAAGTCAGAAAAACAGTTATTACTCTTTTTCTTAATCCATGGCCACGACACACTTCACATTATGATTATTTTTTGTTAACAAGAGCAAAAGGTTTATAATAGTAATATTTAAAAATAAACAGAGAGCTCAGTGAGATATCGACATCACAAGGGCCCTAACTCAGGCTTTGACTTTATAAAAAGTCCAGGTTTTGTTTGGAGATAATGTTGCCACTTGCTGGACAAAACATGGAATGGCAGGAAAACTCTTGATCTAAAATCCACGATAAGGCCAGAGCAAACCAAAGATCAGAGTGAGCTGCAATTTAATGACCTCTGCTGTCAAAACTCTGCAAGTGCAGCACAGAAGGAGGAGATTTTCCATCTCTAACATACATTAGCACAGAGATAATGACTTCTGTCTAAATTTCAAACTTGTTATTAAAGACCAAGGTTCATGTCAGTGTTCAAAAACATTACTAAGAAAACACTGTTGCACCTTCTTACACAGACAGATTTCCAGTGTTTTCATGGACAAACATAATTGAACGTAATTTTAGCAATTGATACCTGCCACAAAAGCAAAATGGTTGGACATTCTACAACTGGTTCTTTTCCTTTAATTATGCCTTTTAGAAATCAAAGATGTTAATTGTCGTAGGTTAGTGAGTGCAATCTTTCCCCATTCTTGTTGCCACGGGGACTAATGCTCCTTCATACCATCACACATGCTGGTTTTTTGCACTGTTCATTTATCATTGATTTTGGCACACAGAATCCATCATCAATTTTTCTGAAAAAAAAAAAAAAAAAAATCACAAGCAGAAACCACAGAACAAGTTTCCACTGAATTTCAGTCCATGTCAGATGAGTTTAGGCCCAGAGGAAAAGCAACAGGCTTGTTCTCAGAGTAAAACAGTCTCAGGCTGCATTTATTGATGTAGCCACAGCCTGTTAAGTGACACTGTTTCTCATTAGTATTTAATCACAGTAGCGTGATAGATACACACATAGAACCACACGAGGCCTCAATATTCATCCGTATTCAGCAGCAGTTTCTGGCCTTTATACATCAAGATTTCCCCTTTAGAATCGTAGATGGGGAAATAACTCAATTCTTCTGGAAGAAACCATTTTTCTACAGACTGATATTTATTGCAGTGTTTCACCAATCCATCCTTACTTGCAAAGTCTAATAAGCCATTGGTTGATCAGCCAATTTGCATGACACACTAATTGTGTAACCTTCCAGAAGAGCAATTTTCAAATAACCTTTTCAGTCTTGCAAACTGTGCCAACTTTGAGTGTGATGCAATATACTGTTTTTGTTTTTCTTTACATAAACACTTATTGATGGATTTGGATTTTTAAATAGCATTTTCAAAAATTGTCCAAACTCTTCTGGAAGTAAAGTATGTACGTTGATTAGGCTCAGTAAAAATGTATTTTAACTAAAAGCAGTTTAGGAAGAGAACAAATTTAAAAACAAAAATTTATTAAGAGCAAGTGCTTTTATTTATTTATTTTTTTTTTGCAAATGCAGTCAGCTAAGTTAGTGCAATGCTTATTACAAAACAAGAAGGGTGCATTAGTGTCTCAGATGTCTTTCAGAGTGTCTTGTCCCTGTGGGTTTTCCAGCCAGTTTGGAGGCCAACTGGCTTTGATACTGGGTCTGCCCTTCAGAGAGTTGTAGTAAGCTGCTAGTTTGGGGTAACGCTCCTCAGATAACCTGCAGAAAGACCAGTTAGTGTCCATGCATGTGTGGTTAAGGCTGAATTATACATTTATATTAGAATTAGATTGTTAGTTATTAAGTCTAAGACCCTTTACTACTACTGGACTAACATGTTGTTCTGTGTTTTATTTATTTTTTTATTTTTTAAATAAATAAATAAAAGTAGTAAAACCCTGATTTAATCAACTTACCCAAAACGGAAGAGATAGGCGATGGCTGGATAAATGAGGACATCAGCCATGGAAAAGCACTTTCCTGCGAGGAAACAGCCTGGACCCTGGTGAACAGTACAGAGGAATTGAATTAGTGACAAGAGCAAAAGTCTGGAAACAGGTGGAAACTTTTAGTTTCCCCCTCAGTCAAAAAAGAAATCCAATCCAACAAATGTATGTCATGAAATAATATTCTATAATGATTTAATTTAACCTGCATGAAGCCTAATCAAAGTATAACCACACTCTTAAATATATATATATATAGATTCATAGTTTGTGTTAATCTGTACAAATTTGATCTCAGAGTAGTGAGTCAAATCGACATGCAGTGTTAAATTAATTAAAAAAAAAGAATACAGTGAAGGACAATATAATGTAATTACACTAAATGCTTGCATGTAAGTAAAATGAGGAGCAGTGATATATGTTCTGAGTGTATCTCGGTTATACACGTAAACATATGAATAGTGTTTTTATTAGCATTACTGTACATACATACTGCAAGAGCGATAGAAAGTTTATCAGCCTGTTCATAGTTTTACCACAGAAGGACTCTCACTCTCTAAAATAGCACAGAACATTTCTCATGTTATTGTGTTTACCTTCTGCAGGTATCCCTCCCAAAACTTCAACTCAGCACTCAGAGCATCTTTGTTTCTCTTCACTGCTGATTCGTGTCTCTCCTGCTCTGGGACCTTCCAATTGTAGTAGATAACTTCCGCTGGAAAAACAAAAAAAAAACAAAAAAAAAATCGAAATGAACCAACCAGCAGCGAGCTTTAAGGCATATCAGGAAAAATCTATTCAAACATTCGGTTGAAATTATGTGTCTTCAGTTCCCCTTTAACAAAAGGAGGGTGTGGTCAGGCACAACAATGTTATGCAACCCTTTATTTATTTATTTTTTTGAATGTTGCTCACTTCAGTTTGCTGTGATTCTGCCTTTTTGTGTGTGTGTGTGTGTGCAATACTCCGTCCCATGACTGCAGCTGCAAGCCAGTCTGAGCATGTGATCCTATGTGGGATTAACACCTGACCTTTCAGCAAGTACTACCTGTGTGGGGACGAGGTGCAGCACACAGATGTTACGTGCTTCAGCTTAATGATGTGGATGTGATACTCATGAGTGCACTGCCTGTGTTTTGAACAACACAGGTGTCATGGGGGGGGGAGTAGCTGTTGATGTTCATGAAGCCTCTACAGGGGTTTAAGAGCAGCAGATAAGTGGATGATGTTGCCAAGTGCTGTGTTGCACTAAGTCCCAAAAGGCAGCATTATGACTGGCAACATCAGCAACTGTGGTCTAAGAGCTGAGCTGAGAAAAGGCTTCAGCAGCCTGGTCGTAGCATAGTGAAATTTTGGTTATTATCTGATGCATTACTATTGAAAGGGATCAACATATTGTGCTTTGCTTTGCAAGTACGTACCCATTTTCAGAGCCAATGTGAGCCCCTCAAACGAACGCTGGTACATCCTGGCCTGCTCATCAGGACAATCAGGGATCAGCTTGGTCCCCTGAGACTTGAACTGGCTCTATTGTCAGAGACATGAAAAGAGTAAGACAGTCAACTGTCTTCTGCTGTTTGTTTAGTGTTTTCTTTTTTCCCTGTTTGTTTTGCCAAGCTCAGTTGAACATGTACACAGTGCAAGGGGCACTCCTCTCTGTTCATTTCTTGTTTCATAATTTACCAAAGACTTGTGCAATAAATTTAAGAACTTTGGCCAAGATCTTACCTCCAGGTAAAAGCAGGCACCATAGGACTCATTCAAAACACGGTTCCCATGTTTGAAAGCAGGAAGCTGTGGATGATGGAGTAGAGTTGAAACTTTATTTGTATTCGCATTAGTCTTAACACAAAATCAAGAAAAAGTGACAATATATGAGGTTTTGAAATGGTGGTAACTAAATGAAGTACATGCAACAACAAAAAAACAACAACACATACCTGGCCCCTGGGGTTCATGGCCATGACCTCGTCAGACTTGTGCTCCATTTTCTCAAAGGAGAGCAGTTTGTGGTTGTAGCCCTGCAGCTGCTTCTCCTCCAGGGCGATCATCACCCTCCAGCAGGGAGGAGAGCCGGAGCCCCACAGCAGAGTCATGTCCTTGGCCATGGTTTCAGAGAGAAGCTGGAGCACCTCAGGGTCCGAGAGTGGAAGCTGCGGAAGACAGTCCAGGTGAGGAGTGAAGTTAAATTGGGACAAATCGCTGCTTATATAACAACTTCCAATCTTTGGCTGGATTGGTAGAATTAAGTTCCTCCCCGTTTTTTCGCGTTGTCACCGAAGACGCGTGACTCAAGACAAACAAGATAGTCGACACCCTCCCCGTTCAACAACTGCCTCCGTGAGTTCAATTAGGACATAGGCAGCTGTCATGTCAAAATATTTATTCTCATTTACAGTCATCTCCAATTCGTATGGCTGCATTTATAAATTATTTAAAAGTGGAGTGTGCCTGTAGGTGGTTGAATCAACAGGTGTGAGCAAAACCAAAGTTTTGGAGGAGGGACTCCTCTTGGTTTGTATTCATACTCTTTGTTCACGGACGTGCAGTTCAAGAAACACGCGAGATCCAGTCAGAAGCATTATTTTGTAAACTAATGCACACATGATATTTAAATGCTGAAAGATCAACTCATAAACAATATTAATGCAACATTAATCGAAACAACTTTGTTTTTAAAGGTGATTTTTTTTTTCTCCCGCAGACTCACTTTTAAGTTTTATCATCTTTCTCGCTTTATAGAAATATATTACTTATACAGTGATGTATTCTCTTTGTTTATGGTGCCTGAGTTTTTTATTTTTTATTTATTTCTGCAGGGATTTGCTGCATCACAAAATTAGAATGTTCGTGAGTCACAGTGACTCAGCAGTTTCCATTAACCCCATGCATACAGCATCCAGTTCTGCACAATTTCAAATAGTGCAATTCACCCAAATAAATCAAATCTGGATCCACAAACCCTATTTGACTGATAAAATGATGATAACATCATATATAAAGTTTTCTGTATAGCTATACTATAAAGAAAAAGAACTATAGTTACTTGCATTTATGAAATTTAACAGCTACAAAAAGAAAACAGTTGACATTCATTACCGTCTTTTCCCGTTGACAAAGGAAAAACACTGATCAACTCTGATGAAATGATGAAGAATAAAACACAGAAATGTGTAGATCTATTTGAGTCCCCCCTCCCCCCATTGTTTTTTTTTTGGTAAAATTTATGAAATAAAAAGTTTTTGAAATGTAAAAATATTTGGATTTTACTGTATGTATGTAGTTCATGCTTGAGAAAAGCCGCTGGCATAATTATGTGGATCTGAAGATGGACAGGACTCCTAATGTGTTGGGGATGGCTCTTCACATTTCAAACACAAGTTTGTCAGGTTTTGGGAGGTTTTCAATATCGCATTTGACCTGGACATAGGACGTGAGGCATGTTTTACTGGACGAAATAGGAAAAATAAAATAAAATAAAATTGCCAGTGTGGAGGATCTGAAGAGCCATATGGGGCCTAGAGCCGCAGGCTGCAGACCCGTGTAACAGACACCACCTACTGTATGTAGCGACCAAATGGATTCTGACAGTTCACAGTGATCCTGAGTGAGCAGTGTAACTGAGCAGCTGTTGCTCACATTGTTCACACACAATGTGCAGCTTCTTGCCGCCTCTTTCTCTTTATCAGTGTCAAATTTCAACTCTAGTGAATAGAACTCCACTTTTCCATTTAACTGTGTACAAATGAAGCAGAGTTCAGCCACATACTGGCTCGGCCCTTAACTCCTGCCCACTGCTGTTTTTCATCTGCAGCTGCACCCAAGGTTCACCTGGTAAATAAATACAAACAAACAAACCTTTGTTTAATGCATTCAGGTTTAGAATACTGTGCATTCCTGAGAAGATTTAATCACTTTTAAATTCATTTGCTCAGAATGTTTGTTGTGGTTGGGAGTGAACCAGTGACATTTCTCCTCTTTATGTTTCTGTCACTACAAAATTAATCAGCATTTGGATCTACAAATGAAGGACGGGATCATGTTACCGTCAGCGAGTGGATGAGTTTGCTCATTTCGCTTGATGAGCATGACACTGACTTCCTGTGCACAAGCAATGACTACTACGGCTTTGAATGTAATATGTAATGATGAGGAGTTCACCTGTATTTGCTCTAAATCCATTACTGTTTGACACTCTCTCTTATCTTACAGTTTGCACTGGTTTTATTGTTGTGTGCGACCCACAGGGGAGGATAAAGCGGTAGAAAATGAGTGAGTGAGCGAGTGTACACAGGACGCCAATTCAAGGGCGACTGTGAGTAAGTGGATTCATACTGCAACCTGTATTCAGCATCATATAGGATGCAGTGTTTTCTTTTTAATATAGATGTTTTAAATAGGAGGGATGCTTTAAAACACAACACATTTAGTCTTTTGGGTTGATCATAGTGTTGATTCACTGTCATTGTAATGAGGAGTGAGACCTGTGGTAACGGATTCATACGGAAAGTGATGTAATAACCACGAAAATAGAAAAAAAATAGCTCACTGGATGAATGTCATCAAGCATTAAAGCTGCAGTGTGTAACTTTTGTTGCTGTTGCTGTCATAAAGGATGAGCAGAAATCACGTAACAATATTTGTATACTGTGAAAACGGTCTGTCAAGCAATACTATCAGACCCAAAAGTGCTGTTGTCTTTACACACGCATTGCTGCGGTTGACTTTTTCTGTCTTGTCACAGGGAGACACAAGATCTGAACACCGCTATACAGAGAAACAGAGTGTCACGCGAAGCCGATTGGTTTAATCAGCATCGTGTGACCTCGTCTGACATTAGTTTGAATGTAACTGCCATTTGTTTAGATTTAAAAGTTACGCACCACACCTTTTAAGTATCCTTGACTGTAAAGTTGGGGTTGTGGGTTGGATTAGGTCGTGATAGGTATTAAAGCTCATCAGCTGAGGGTTCAAAACTTTGTACAAAAGGCCAAGAACTGTGGGAAGGTCCAGAAAATTCAACAGGCAGGTGCTTCAGAAACACATAATACTCACTATTCACATGGACCATGAAAGCTGATGTATCCATAACAACATCTCACATGCAAAACTGATTAATCTCTGTGTGATTTCCTCTGTTAAATGTATAGGAGAGTTTGAAAGATAAAAACATTTATGATCCAGCTGCAGTAAATGTCCCTTGTATTTTGCATGAAATGCTGAGTCACTGCCCTATGCAAAGTCATGATCCCGCAGCTCATTTGATTTACCTTTGTGCAGAGGGAAACCAGTTCAGCCACTGCCCTCAGCACAATTAAGGAGACAATGCCGACATCTCTGCCGAGATCTCACCTAAGGTGAACTACACCTTATATTTAAGTTTTACAAGGGTTATGTAAGCATGTGTTCAGAACACTGTAGCAACATTCCTTGTTGGGTTTCTTTCAGACGTTACTGACGCACTCAATAATGATAGTTTTACTGAGTCCACATGATACAGCTCTGGAAAAAAGTAAGAGACCACTTCTGTTTTATTTTATAAACTACTGACAACATTTTTCCCAAAACCCAAATAAAAATATTGCAATTTAGAGCAGTAACTTACAGAAAATGGCAAATGGTCAATATACTGTGACGCAGAGAAAGTTCATATTCATTTTTAAAGAACACAATACAAGTGTTTTAACTTAGGAAGAGTTCAGAAATGAATTTTTAGTAGAACAACCATGATTGTTAATCACAGTCTTGGCATCACCACCAGTTTCACCAAATACAATTAGGTTCAGGTGATCGATCACCTCATCAGTGCCTCTGTAAGTAGAATGTGCTTGTGTTGGAATTTAACAGACAATGGAATGAAATGGCTGTCGCACATGTAGAGATGCTGATTTCAGAAAAAAAAAAAATTCTGAATTCGTCTCTAAATCTTTTTATCCAGAGCTGTATATTGGTTTACAAAGAAGTCTGTATTGTGTTTCCTGATAAAGGTCATCCATATTCAACAGAAAGGTCAAAGACTCAAAATGCAATAGAAACTGCTGCTCTAGTAACTCTTAGTTTATTAATTAAACACACAACTTGTATCTAAGCAACATAAGGTGCTATGTCAACAAACATATGGCTGGAAACAATTGAATCTGAGACTCGGCTGTAAGGTGAGGTCTGGAAATTTAAGGGGGAAAAAAGGACATATCTGCCAGTTTAATACAGATATAATTGGAAACTACTAGTCATCTACCAGACGACCTCTATCATATTTGAGAAACTGTGAATTTCAAGTGTTTAAATGAATTATTAGAGGAACCAAACGGGATCATTTCACACAGCTTTAAAGTGAGTGCACATATCAGATGTCTTTGAGTGCGTCTTGGCCCTCGGGGTTCTCCAGCCAATGAGGAGGCCAACTGGCTTTGATGCTTGGCCTCTCCTTCAACAGAGCGTAATACTTTCCCAGGTGCGGGTAATTCTCGGCAGATAACCTACAAAAAAAAAAAAAAAAAAACAGAAGGTGGCAGACTTTTACATACTTTCTTGACTTGTGCTGCAGCGCTGCTCTGCTTACCCAAATCTGAAAACAGTAGCAACAGTTGGAAAAACAGTCACATCTGCCAGTGAGAAGGACGGTCCGGCCAGGCAGGAGTCGGCACCCAGCTGAAAACACGGAGGTGGAAAATACCTTTATGTATTGTTTCAGTGCATGTCGTTGCATGCTCGTGTGTGTGTGTGTGTGTGTGTGTGTGTGTGTGCGTGTGTGTGTGTGCATTACCTTCTGCAGGTAACCATCCCAGAGTTTGAGCTCAGTTACCAGAGCCTCCTTGTTTCTCTTGAGTGCCGAGTCGTGCCTCTCTTCCTCAGGGACGAACCAGCTATAGTAGATAACTGAATCTAAGAAACACAACATATAACGGGCCAAGAGCAGAAATGAGTTTTTTTCACGACAACATAAGGTTTTCTCTGCGTACTCCTGGTTCCTCCCACAGTCCAAAAACATACAGGTGGTTAATCGGACACTCTACAATTGAGTGTAAATGTTTGTTCATCTGTATACGTTTGCCTTGTGACGGACCGACGGCCTGTCCAGGGTGTAACCCGCCTTTCACCCTGTGTCACTGAGATTGGCTTCAGCAACCCACGACCTTCATGTGAAGGATAGAGCGGTTGACAACAGACAACGAATGAATGAATGAATGAATGAATGAATGAATGAATTAGATCCACAGTTAAGGTGTCCATGTTCATAATCTTAAAAAACTTCACTCTTTTTTTTGTCTGTTTGTCTTAAGAGAAGAAGCTCATGGTGGACTTGTCCGTCTGTTTTGGATCATGGTCCCTTTAAAGGGGTAGTTCATGTCTTGTGAACTATGATTGTATGAGGTGTTGACACATTAGCCATGTTTACATAGTGTAAACATACAAACCTGTTCACTCTGAAGAGGTTTCTTCTGACTGGAGATTACAATTTCATTGTTTACATGGACACGCATACATCAAGCGTTCGGTCATAATGGGCTATTGTAGCATGTGCAGTGTTGTCATTCACACGTCTGCCTGTCCCCTCACTGTCCGCCATCAAAAATATGTCATGTTTACACGGATCAGACGCGTGATAGCACAACAATCATGATCGGGCCGACTGTTTATATGATCACCGCTCCAAATGACGATCGGCGTGTAGCAGCCATCTTGTTCAGAAATACATTTCTGACCTGTTGGCTCACTATGAACCATCCAGACCTCTAAGGTCATCTGGGTCAGGTTTGCTGTGTGTCCCCAGAACCAGGACCAAACATGGGGAATCCGCCTTCAGTTTTCATGCCCCAAATATCTGGAACAAACTCCCAGAAGAGTGCAGATCTGCTACATCCAGTGTTTAAATAGAAATGAAATCATCATATCTGCTGCACCTTTTAGTCTTTTAAGCTCTTTTCTCTTTCTTTTACCTCTATATTTAAATGTTTTAAATGTCTTACTCTGCCTTTTATATCTGTAATGCTACTGTATTTCTCTTTTTTTTTTTTTTTTTTAAATTGTAAAGCACTTTGGAATACCTCGATGTTGAAATGTGCTATTTCAATAAAATTGCCTTGCCTTGCCTTGTTCGGAATTAAATTTTGTTTTGCGAAAGGGCTGTATTGGACCCGAGTTTTCAGATTGGCATGTTTACATGACATTTTTATTCTGACCAGGCCTTTATTCCGATTTCTTGCGTCCATGTAAACCTAGCCAAAACCTCACCTCTAAATCTGAAAACCAGCCACAGATGCGAAAACATGGCTGCCAGCAGGGACACAAGGAAAACCAAAGTGCACATTAATACTGGGCCACATTTGTGATTTTACTTATAATGTTGTTTGTATCAATAGTAGTCAAGCACCAGCTACTCTGAGAAGCTGGGATTCAGCTTAGGGCCCCGTAAAGGCTTGGGCCAGCACTGGTCTGCAGGCATTTTTCATCTAAAATGTTTTTCAATTAAGTGGAATCTATTCCGGTTTGTACCTGTGCAAAGTTGTGGTGTGTGTGTGTGTGTCACTGCAGTTAGAATGGGTTTGCCATGACTGCACACTTTATTCCGTTCATTCATCTTACTCAGCTTTTGGTAGAACGTCAGTCCCTCAAACATGCGCTGGTACATCAGTGCTTGTTCTGCTGGGTTGTCAGGGATCAGCTTGCTCCCCTGGGATTTGAACCGACTCTGTCATCAGAAACAGAAGTCACACACACACACATGCACACACGCACACATGCACACGCACGTATAATGTTGAATGAAGTGACTATAACTGCACTATAAAAAAAAAAGCTTGCCGTCACATTTGCATGGCTCACTCACCTCCAGGTAAAAACAGGCTGCATAGGATTCATTCACAATGATGTCTCCATGTTTGAAAGTGGGAAGCTTAAATAAAACAAACAGGCTGTAAAAATGAGTTTTTCCTCATGAGACAACTGTTAGTTAAATCCAGTGTTAATGCAAATGCCACTGGGAGCCAATTAAAGCTGCAGCGCTGTATCATACAGGTTCTCATGTTTAACTAGCTGGATCTGTGCGTGTTTTGTTTTCCAAGCATTATTCTGTTTTTAAAGCATTTCTACTTTACTAGTGCTTACTGCTAAATAAAAGTTAGGCACTTAGCTCAGTTTGTATTGGAACGCCACCTTAAAGTAGCAGGCCTTGAAAAAAATCACGAATTGAGACTTTAAACTGACCACTAATGGTCTAATGGCAGGTTTGACATGTACTGTTGTAAAAATTGCTTTTTAAAGTTAACTGGTTTGGACTGGTTGAATACATTTATGTGAAAGTTAAACATTACGGACCCATAAATTAGGGCTGAAACGATTACTCGATCAATCAGAATATACTGTCAACTGTTTTGATAATTGTTTAATGGAGTTGAGTGTTTTATTTATTTTTTTTTTTTGAAGAATGAGAGTTTTCAGATTTTTCAGCTACTTAAATATGTTCTAGTTACAGTTTTTTTGCTCCATATAACAGAGACATTATTAAAATTTAAGTAACAAATAAAACAAGACATTTGAGAACATCGTCATTTATATATTAGGACAAAAACAATTAGTCCATAGATAGAAATTATTTTTTTATTTAGAAATAGATTTTTTTTTTTTTTTTTTAAAAGAATGACAGTTTTCTGATTTTCAGCTCCTTAAATGTGGACAATCTTTAAAGTTGTTTTGCTCCATATAACAGAGAACTCGTTAAAACAATAATTAACACATAAAAAAAGACCTCTTTTCCAGGTTTGCAAAAACCCTGATCAACATTTTGTGACATACGGACCAAACCATTAGATTAATCGATTATGGAACTAATCGTTAGTTGCAGACCTACCATGAATAGATTTTCCAAAATGTGTTTAATAAACTAAATAAACGTCGAATGACATTCCTGTGATTTAGACACGATAATGAAAATGACCTCAGGTTGGGCGTTTCTTGTGATAACGGTGATGGTTTATTCTTGTGAACTCTGGTTCATTTTCTAAACTCACACGGCTGCAGTGGGCTTGTGCCGCCTGCTCCTACCTGTCCCCTGGGGTTTATATTGAACACTTCGTCAGACTTGTGCTCCATTTTCTCAAAGGAGAGCAGTTTGTGGTTGTAGCCCTGCAGCTGCTTCTCCTCCAGGGCGATCATCACCCTCCAGCAGGGAGGAGAGCCGGAGCCCCACAGCAGAGTCATGTCCTGGGCCATGGTTCGACGTTAGACACCCTGCGACACGGAGAACGTTAGAAACCGCTGCTGAAGACACGGGACCGAAAGCAAGAGCAGGGACTGACTTTTATTCTTTTTCTTTTCTAACAGGCCGTGCGCGTCTAAAGCCGTAATTAAAGCGCACACTGCCCCCTGCTGACTGGGAAGAGGACAGCACACATAGAGACTATATACACTTTGATAACTTTTTCAGTCACACAAAAATACCTAGTGTGTTTAACAAATTTATTAGACCACCACTCAATGTAAGGTTTATGCCACTTCTGCCCTAAATCAACAACACTGGTAATTATCGAAATAGTTTTCTTTGTTTCTTTTTTATGTTAATACACCAGTATGTAGAAGTTCTTTAACAGCTAAAATATAATTATTAATAGTTATTATGTTATGAATTGTACTGGAAAAAAGCTGAACAAATAGGAAGACACGTTATTATTCCAGAATACATAATCTAAAAAGGCATATACTGTAGAGGACCTCAGCACAGTGCAGAACACATGCAGTACGCAGCTGCTCACTTTACTTGACCACCATGTGCATGCTGTGTCTACCTGTCCTCTCAGGTTGGTTTCCAACACTTCCTCTGATGGGTGCTCTCCCTTCCCAGCAGCTCGTGTCTGTGGCCCTGCAGCTTCTTCTCCTCCAGAGTCGATGCCGCCGCCATGGTCGCCATGGTCGCCATGGTCGCCATAGTCGCCATGGTCACAGGTGAAGACAGGTCGCATGCTCACAGAGTGAAACATGACTAAGTGCCACAGAATAGAGAGCAGCGAAGACGAAGAATGACATGATCATTCACTTTTTCTCACTTCATGGTTTTGTTTTTTTTTTTTTATTGCAGAATGTGTATACACAGCATTTCAAGTGAAAGTGTCTCATTGCAGTTCAGCTCACTGCATAATATTTATGCAGTGAGGTTTGCTGTGCTGAGAGAGGAACAAAACGCTGCTCAACTTTCATTTCTTTTGTCTTTTTTTTTTTTTACAATTCACAGAACAGCTTGTCTCTACCGCTCCTCTCAGACTATAATACAAGTTTCTACAGGAAACTACAAAAATAATACAGAACATGAAAAACACTAAACATGCACACCGTACCAGGCAGCTCATGAGGGCATTTACACATTTGTATGCAGAGTTCTCTGCATGTCCTTCAAATAGATTATTCAAAATTTAAAAAAGCCTTATCCTTTTTGTCTTTTTACACTTTACAAAGTTACTCTGAGACAAAAACTTCCTTTTTCTGTGTTTTGAATCAGTCATTGTCTTCAGCATGACAGATCATTAATGCTAAATAAGGTGCTCCATGTCTGAGCTTTGCAAATAAATACTGAGGACAAATTGTCAAAAAAAAAAAAAGCTGCAGCTGCTGCAGTTAACACATTGCAAGTCATCTGAGAAGCAACAAGGGCGTAAAACAACAGGAAGAAATGTCCCTTTTTAAAATGAAAGGCACAAATCAGATTGCAAACTGTTCACATTCTCCACTAAACACAGCTCCAAATGTGCAGGTGCAAAAACAAACAGGTGCATTGTCACAAAGGAGGATTCTTAATATGCATCTTTGTCTGTGTGGATCTCTCAGGAAGGAGAAAACTGGATATGAAAACAAATTAAGCTTTGTCTTGTTCATCTTTACAACCAAATTTCACAGTTTAAATAAACAAGAGTCACAGCTGCAGAAAATTCCAAGCATGTCTGTGATGGAAGCCTTTGGACTAATGCAGTGTTTAAAATATGTTTATATAAATTAAAAAATGTATATTTCAGCTCAGTGTTTATGCAGCATCAAAAAAATGTTTAGTTTTTTCATTTTCTTCATTCATCGCATTCTCTTTCTACACTTGTTCTTTTTTCCTCTTTGTTTTGTTGCTTCCTGTGTTCTGCATTAAAAACACTATCGTGGCTGCAGTTTCTTCACTCGCACATAACAGAAGATTAGCAGCTGGCCAACACCTATAGGGTTATGTAACATTTCAACTTTGTAAACTGAGGCAAAGGCCGAGGCGTGGCATCCAGGTGTTTCCAAAGAGATGGGGAGGAGAGTTAAGGAGGGCAGATGATCACATTTGTGGATCTGGAGAATCAGTTAGTCCTAAAGCAAGAGCTTCTTCTGCTGTCAGACCGTTCTTCAGAGTCCGTCTCACTGTCAGGGGAAAAGCATTAGGTATCATTTATAATCCGTATACTGAATATGTACAATAATTATTACTGTGTACTGTTTAGGCCAAAACATTGAAATTGTGCAATCATACTAATATCAGGGAACGATGTCCATACTGTCTGTGAGATGCTTCTTAAAAGATGCTGACCTTAAAACTGCGAACCAAATCTACCTATACATATAATTGAAGGGAATTGACAAGGGAAGTCACATTCAAATTATAATCTTTTCAGCAAGTGAGACATACTGTAGAGTTTAGACCTAGTAATTTATGATTTTCTGGCCATACAAAGAGCCAAAGTTTATAAAGCATAGGCCAATATATCCTAACTGCACTTCCTGGTTTGGGTAAAAACCCAAAAATGCTGGATCCTGCTTTTACCATGGTGCAGCCAGTGTGTGCTTCTTTTGACCGCCCCAGTTTCAGTATCAGGGGTTTGTCTGTCAGGTAACAGCACCATAGTAAGTATTTTTTAATTTTATGTCTGTAGTGTTTATGTGAGCAGCTACTTCCCTTCCATTGTGCACAGCATTGCTGCTGTTCACCCTCAAGAATTAGGGCCTTTACAGTCTGGGTTCTATTTCCACTAAATGTGTACACAAATGCGACATACTGTATCTGCTGGGAATTAACATGTATGTGTATTTGGGGCAAAGGATTGACACTCGGGCCGTACAAGACTTGCGATTGGCTCTGGACCTCCTCCTCTCTCTGGGCTGAGCTCTGGTTGCTGGACCTTGAGTGGCCGACCTCACAATCCGCTCCATGATCTCGTCTGCGGCGTCGTCTCCACAGATCTGAGTGTCCTCCACAGCTGGAGTCCATGCCTGCGTAGTGCGACCTGAACGAATGTAGCACAGGGATAAATGATAAAACAGAACCATGCATAAGGTTTTACAGTGCGGGACTCGGTAAATAACTTCCTGTCACCTCCTCGTCCAGGCCGCGATCTCGTCCGCGTCCGAAGTCCTGGTACGCCGCTGACTTCCCTGTCACCGCTGCTCAGGCTGTTTCTCAGCACTGCTTTCATGTTCTCGTGCTCTGCAGCATCCTCAGCATGGCCAAGGCCTTGAGGCGGCTGAGTCTCCTGGCTGCCACTAGGGGCACTGTTGTTGCTGCTGGAGCCATAGCGACCAGACTGACAGGATGAAACAGAATGACAGAGTCAAATAAGTTGACTCATCCACCCTGTAAAGATTATTGTGTCTTATTTTGAATCCAGGAAATTTTAAATAAAAGGAAAATTTGAGGTAAATTGATCGAAGTACATTCAGTGGTGACATGCACACGCACACACATAAACAAACACAGACATGCAGACGGGCAGCACACATGTTGATACCTCACTCTCCTCTTCATCATCAGACTACAAGAGAGAGAATGAGTGAAAATTAAGAAAGAAAATGAAGGGAAAAAGTGAAAAAGCAGCACTAGATTTGGGTAAAGAAGAGCTAGAGAAAAGAGTAGCGAGTCAGAGCGTCGCTCTGAGTGATGCTTACAGGAGCGTTGACATCCATGATCATCTTTCCCCGGGTCTTGTTGCGTTCACGGTGGTCGGCCCTTTTCTGTTTCTGCTGCAGGACACGGTCTCTGGTGGTTCGATACTCCAATGCAAACTCGCTGAGGATCTTACTGAACCTGTGGACGCTAATCTCCCTCACACTGTAAGGCGGATGACCCAGGAAGAGCAGAAATGAGTGGAACCTGGGAGAAGGTACAGGAGGAAAAAGTGTAATTGTCCTATTAACCTGAAGTTCACTAAATCACTTTGTATTAAGCAGCACACATCTTTTTGAATATGCATTGCAGAATATATTATTTGAGAGAACTACCTGTTGATGATCCTGCGGTGAACAATCTTGAGGATGATGATCCTCTCAGCACAGTCTTTGAGGAAGTCGGACATCTTCTGCTTCAGCTGGGGCTTCATCTCATGCTTGGCAATGACCTTCAGGTGGTCCCATGAGGCTTTGCAGCGGCGCTCCATCTGACACAGGTTTTCCTGCAGCTGATCAAAATCCACCTGATGGAAGAAATTTCAGGAGTGTCATTGTAGCGTTTTCAGATAATCAGAATATAATGCATTAGTTCAAGTTGAACTTATTTTGTCACTGAATTTGTTTCAAATTACAGAAATTTAAAATATTTACAGCTTTTACAAGTGAGTGTGAAGCTATACTGTACTTTTGCAGAGCGTGTGATGGCTCCAATCTCTGAGTAGAGGTCAGTGCTCTGAGGGAAGTTCTCCACCACTACGGAGCAGACGTGATGCAGCAGAGACTGTTTATGGACCGTGTCCTTCACTTCTGGAACCTTCTCCAAGTACGTCAACTCGAAGCCTTTAGCCTGGGCACATTAACACATGGATAAAGACAAGACTAAAGCATCACTTACAGTACCTCTGTGCTTTCTTTACTATATCCATAACCACAAGCCTCTGGGTTTATTATTTTTATTTCTAAAATAAAAACAACAAAACAACAGTAACAGGAAAAAATCCAAAGAAGTAGTATTTAAAGTACATCTAACCTCAAACTTGGTTCATTAAATTATTTGACTATCTAGTACATAGGTAGTACTTAATTACAGCATGTCCAGCATAAACAGTTTACTTTTGTGGTATCAATCCAACTTCCTCTGTATCACCTAATATTGAAAGTCTGTTGTCATTAAAAGCCCAATCTCATCTCATCAGCATCACTAAGCCATTAAGCATGCAGCACACTATTTGACTGAGGTCTACCAGTGCTTGTGATTGGTTATCGTGTAGGAAGTTATGAGCAGAGAAGAAGAAGACGAGGTGTGATTTGAGAGGCTAGTGCTTGTTTAATGAATGTATGTTAAGAAACTTTGAAGTGACACAGCAAATGTAAATGTAACAGAAAGTTGCTCCATGCTGGGACAGCAAAAAATAAGTACTATTACCTTTATGGGTAATGTATTATTCTTTATTGGATTTCATTAATATTTATCGAAAAAAAAGTATAGTCTGTTATCTTTATTCAATACCTACACCTGCTTCACCCAAAAAGATGCAACATCCATGACTTACATTTGTGCCATTGAGGAAGTTTCCAATAGAGAGCAGCGTAGAGAGGATGAAGCGTAAAGTTTTGTTCTTCTCCAGCTGCTCCATACCTTCCTTCAGATCCTGAAGTGGCTCTGCCACTTCCTGTGAGGGTCGGGACACACAAGCACACACAAACACACATCAGTAATTGAGTCAAATAAGACCTGAAAACCAGAAACACGTGTTTCACTATTCCGTAGAAGTGGTGAACAGGTGCACTTTCTCTTGCACAACAAATCATCTGCTCTTCTTTAAGGTCAGGGGATGTTGTTTAAAGGCTGCCGCCTCAGTCAACCTTCACTATCAAAAGCACATGAAAACCTTTGCTTTCTTCTGTGCCTGCACGGTAACTTGCCCTCCATTTAGCCTCCATCAACCACACCGTCCTACGGAGTTAAGTGGGGGAATGCAGCTCTACTCAACATGCAGCAGGGAATCTTGCCTTTCATGGAGAGATTAAAGACAACTGCATCCTGTGGAAAGCTGTAAAATTTACAGCACAGCAACGGAGGGACGGCATGTTTTTCATTGTCTGGCCTGGGCTTTGAACTCCATCTCCTCCGGGATGCATTCTATACTTGAGTAAAACATGGTGTGCTGGGAGGAGAGGATGAGATGCTGCTAATAAGCTTGCATATTTGGTTATGATGTTATGATGTAACTATGTTGACGTTTTGCAGATGTGCTTGTGTTTGCCCAAGAAAGGGCTGTTGGTACTGACATGTTATGGTTCAATGTTCATTTAGATGCAGTAAGTGATAAAATCTTATTCACTTATGATCTGTGGTAATGATAGCATGGTTTTAAATACATGTATTTGACTTGACTTTTGACTTATCCTGTGAAAAGATTTTTTTTAAACAGTTATATCTCGCTGTATTACTGCTAAATGTTTTCTGCAGTGCACAAGTAACTTTTGTTTTTGTTGAACACTGCTATACTGAGAAAAAGGGAATCATGTGGCTTAATCGGCATTGTGTGAACTCGGTTCTAATCCAACACAAATTTGTTTATTTTTAAAAGATGCACACTGCAGTAATGTTAAGTATTGTTTCAAATGTACCTTCTCCGTTGCCTCGTAGTCCATCTTGAAGGCCCAGAGCTGGAGTCTGGCAGAGAGCTCACTAATGGACGACAGTGTAAGCAGGAACTGCTCTGCTGAGCCAAGTGGGATGTCTGGATTGGCCAGCTGAGCCTCCTGGATCTTCTGCTTCTCCTCCTCTGTGGGAATCATTGTCAGGATTTTCTGCGAGCAAGGACAGCGGGGGACAAGAGATGGCACGCGGGATGCATTCAGTATCATAAATTTAAAAGAAGACGAGCATCTATCATGACTCACTTCCTGCTCACTCGTGTCCCTTACCTCTATTCCCTCCTTGTTGAGTGCATACTCATCAAAATTAAGGATGGCTGTCTTGATAGTGCGTGGAGGAGGCAGTACTGTCAGACCGATGTTGATCGCGTTACTCCTCTTGGAGTCCAGTACGATGATCTCCTGACGTTTGCCGTCTGCTGCTGTTTTCTAGGTCACAAAAATACACAGGGTCAATGCAGGGTCTGTCCATTCACTTATGTCTCTCTGTCTTTTTTTCAGCGTGGTCTGTTTTTTACGGGCTTGTAAGGATTATAGGGATCATAACTAAAACAGGAACTACTTAGTTATTAGGGCAGATAATATCGCTACAGGTTAGCTCTGTGCTGTATGTGTGTGTTTGCTTAAGTCGGCAGACATGCTGTCACTAAATGTGTGGAGATGACCTCATGAGAAGTTGAGGCTATCATGAGCTATTATCGGAAAAAGGTTGTAATGTGTTACCACATAAAAGTGTTGCAGAGTAGGTGCTAAAACCTGGTTAATGCCTTCCGGAAATTTTACACTAATAACATGGAGATGTTTCATGTTGCAGGTTTTGGTACTGTGATAAAAACCCTTAAGTCTGAACTAATGTGATGAAATAAAGCAGCCTTCAGATTTCAATTACATTTTTAATGAGTTTATGGAGCTATAAATATGTTGAGAATGAAACTAAATTGGGTTTCTTGTTCTGGGAGTACAGCAGGTCCAGTATGCTTTTTATCACAATGTAATGTGGAAAGCTGAATCAAAAAATACCTGTAAATAAACCTCACTGTCAAGACTGGAACAACAAGTTATTAAAACGATAAATAAAACAGGTGACAGGGGATCTTAACACCACTATACCGTGTAAAGGAGTTGTGTGGAACTGACTTTATGTGAGAACACATCTGACAGTGGTTTGAATGTAACAGACACAATTAATTTTATTTCACTGTAGTGTAAAATGCTTGTAGTAATGGATCTTCACCTTTGTGACTGGCATCTCCTTTGACTTTGACTCAAACAAGTGTTCCAGTTTAGCTGTATCCACCTTGACTGGTTCCAATTTGGACCAGAGAGAGTCTCCACTTCGCTTATAGTCCCTGTACTGCGAGTCAGTAGGGCGCACCTGTTCACAAACACAGCAAGAATGGACCACATTAAGCAGAGACATGTGTTAGTCTCCCATTTCCTACAATAAACAAGGTAAATGAGACACAAGGAACCACAAATACAAGCAGCTGCAGGAAAATGGAGTGTGAGTCACTCTTGGTAATAACTTCTTAAATGCTTAATGGAAACAGGCAGTTGTTACTGAGGTCTTCTTCATGACCCGCAGGATCATCTGCACAACCTACAAAATAAATCAAATACCTGTGGCAATCTAAGAGGATGTAAATGGAAACTGTTCTGTTACACCTCTGCTTGTCATCTACCGCATTAGTGTGTTTGTAGAAGGCCTAACTTGTCCCTGATTAAATAAAGGGTTAATTCCGTCTTGACTCACCTCACTCCAAAAGAGCCTAATTGTCTTCTTCTTCTTGTTGAAGAGAGGTGGCTCTGAAGGAGGAGGCACTGGGATCGATGAGCTAAAGGAAGGAGGAGGAGGAGGCCTCATAATCCCAATCAAGGGAGGAGGCGGGGGGCAGCTGCCTAGCCTGGGTGGCAGTGGGGGGAAGCAGGGGAGACAAGGTGGAGGAGGGGGCGGAGGAGGGAGGTCACCACATCCTCCCATCAACACAGCATCCAGAATGTCCTTGTCATCGTCCTCTGTCAAGTCGGTGAAGTTGATGTCCCCGATGCGCAGCTCTCGAGGGCTGGCCAGGAGCTGGTCCCAGATCGTGTCTGATTCCTTTTTGGGTGGGGGAGGAGGGGGCTCGTTGGCTGGAGCATCCAAGTGAGGGTGGGACGTACCGAGGTCCTTGATCAAGTCTCCAAATCGCTCAGCCAGTGGACGAATGGTACCACGGTGTTCTGACTTGTCTGACCTGCTGTTCTCCTGATCATCGCCCAGCTGCTCCTCAGCATCCTCATGGGTTTCTTTGTCTTCATCTTCTCCTCTTTCTTTCTCCTTCTCTGCATCCTCCTCTTCCCCCTCCTCATCACTGCGCTTCTTATTATGTGCGTACAGCATGTCCAGCATGAAGAGTTTGCTGTTGAGGAGTTTACTGCACTGTTCATTCACCTCCGCCTCCTTAAAGCCTGAAAAAGAGAGTGAAAGAGATGAGTTTCAGGACATAAAACCTGATAATTTTTTTCTTTGTTTATTGCTTTTATCATAACTGAGTCAACAAAGGTGCGACAAAAGAAATAAAGGAAGATGCAGCAGTTATCACACACAATATCACAGTACTGATAGTGTGATTGATACCCTGTCACTGAGAAAAAGTGAATATATACAGCACACGAAAATATACACAAACAGTGCATGCATATTTTTAAAAAAAGTTTAAAAAAAAAAAGTAAAAGAGAAAGATGTGAAAAATAATGCATATTATGATAAGTTTCTTATTTAATGTCATAACAAAATAGTCCTAGTGTAGTGTACTAGTGTAGTGTGTTTTTAGCCTTACATCAATCCTTGCCCCTGTGTTACATTTAAAATGATCCCTTAATGTCGCCCAAAATGATGTCAAACAGACTTTCAAAGCACATGACCTGTATTTCTGTCAGGTACAGTACTACAATCTGCCAAATACATCAGAAAATTCCTCTTATTATTAACTTGGAAAGTGATTTGATTCAAATGAGTTTTGTGGTAAAATCTACCCACCATCCTCAGTGCTCCCTCTCTCCTCTCTTTCCAAAGTGCTACTGGCAGAAGAGATGCTGGAGGCAGAACAATTGTCCTTTTCATTTACTTCCTCATTTTGTCGCTCCTTGTCGCTCAGGATGCCACTGTCTTCCTCTGCCTCCTCCCTCTCCTTCTCCGGCTCCTGCTCACACTCTTCCTCTTCCTTTTCTGCCGTACTTTCCTCCTGCACTTCCTCTTCCTCCTCTTCTTTCTGTTCGTCCTCCGCTTCAGCAGTGGCCTCCGCTTCTTTCTCCCCTGTTTCTACACTTGCACTGGAGTCGTCAGCGTCTCCTGCCATAAAAAAAAAGTCAATGTTGGTTTATTCTCCACCATACTGACGGCTGTTGATAAGACTTGAACACATCATTCACACAGGGACATACTGTAAGATGCATGACTGCAATAAAATACTGTTTAAAACATGTAACCCGGCTGCCTTTGATTGTAAAGGTGCCCTTGTTTGGGCTGCATGTGGGACACCACTGTGTCAACACACACTAAGAAGAAACAAAAAACAACATACACTCATACGCTAATGTAAACAATATATGGAGGGTAAACAAAGCCTGGCTGTCACAGGATCAGGATATGAACAGGAAATGAAGAATTAAGTTCTTGTTTATGTCAAAATACTCTTGTGTACATGGCACACAAACACACACATACAGTAAGTCAACAGCACAGCAAGGGCAGGGTTAGAAAAACATGGCACTCTGAGGCCTCAAACACTTGCCTACAGTACCTCAGCTCATGGTTTTGCATGCTCTCCAACACAAGTCTGTTCTCTCCCACAAGATGTTTTGATATTACACTTTCAAAAGGCTCTTTCAAAGAACCCATTTTACCCTTTCACCTATATCCTCTCTCTCAGTTTTTTCTTCTTTGAAATCACCTTCAATATATTCCACAATCTTTCTCCTTCCCCCTTCTTTTGCTCACACATGCATGCTAATTTAAACAGCAAGAACAACTTAGGGTTAAGAGTGATTGATTGGGGCTGTGCACTGTTGGGAATCAAACTCACAACCTTCTGGTTTTAATTATAACTCCCCAAAGCATTAACCAGCAGGATTCAAAGGTCTAAACTGTGAGTTACCAGACACATTTAACATTAAAGATATAGTCCTCAAGACTTTTATTATCCACACTCAACACACTGTATATTCAGCCATTCAATGCTGTGTGTCACTAATTACTGTATATAGACATTTTCATTGTCATTGGCAGATTTAGCCATTCCCATGCTGGATTGCCTTCACACACATGGGATTTACAGAAAAGAAGCGTGTGTATGTAATCTGACAGTGGTCATAAATCAATAATCTGACTGTAACATATGGTTATTGGTTATTTCCTGACTTCAGATCAGTTTTAAGAATGAGCTATTGGATGAAGATTTGCAGGCAGCTTACTACATACCTACAACTCCTCACTTTGATGTTCATATCCACTGCCTGTTTCCCTGCTGTTGTCTGTTACTGACTACTAAAACCACACAGTGTGTGCAGCATGAAATCTAATTGCATTTCCAATTACTGACTGTCTTGTTTATGAAAACATGAATTTGCTTGGCCAACCTGTAAACAACAACCACAGTTTCTCCGTTGTTTTTGCTGTCAATAAAGCCTGTGGTTACCATGGTAAATATACCAGGAGTGAAATATTTAAGTCTTAAGTATGTTTCTACAATAATTTCTCAGTTTAAGAGCATCAATTATTAAATGGCATCCCTTTAAATTATTGTTTGTAAAAGTAGTAGCTATTGTATAGCAAAAATTTAAGCTGCAGTGCGTAACTTTTGGTGATTTGTGTTATTAATCTTTTTAAATCTCTGCGTTATTAATTAAGGCTTTGTAAAGCAATACTATAAGACCTGACTGAGGTAGATTTGTATGACTACAGCGGCACTGCAGGGGTAGAAACTGCGTCAAACTACTAAAACAACCAGGACTTTGAACAACAGAATTCCACTGAAAACGTTTTGTGGGAATTTTCATGATTTAAGATTTAAGAGATGTTTGCAGCCATCCCACTTTACTAGTGCAATGTTGCTGTGGCCTCGTTCTCGCTTGTCATAAAAGGAATCACTTAAGTTGTGCAGTGGGGAAATGTCGCCAAGCGACATGACTTCTAAACATTTCTATACTGAGAAACACAGAGAAAACTTGGTGGAGCTGATAGGCTTATCAGGATCGTGTGATCTCATTTGACAATGCTTTGATTGTAAGGTATATTTGTTTATACTTGAAAGCTAATCACTACATTTAATTGACTATAAGTTAACCTTCATTCAAGCAACTTTTAATTAGTTAATAACAGGCAAACCAAATTGATGTTACTGGTCAATAAGTGTTCTTAGTTGTCGTACCTGTCTCAGAGGGTGAGCAAATGGTGGTTGGGGTCTCAGCTTCAAGATCAGCCTCTGTGTCATCTTGGGAAGTGAAAGAGGATGGGGTGCTGCTGCGTGATGATGAGGGCCAGGCCTCAGAGGATGCAAAGTTTAGGGTGAGGTCAGGGCGAGTCCTTGAGACCCGGACACGTTCCTTCTCGAATTCCTCCGCTGCCAGACGCTCCACGGTCTTATACCTAAGAGGGACGGAGATGAGGTGTCAGACAACAGAACGGATAAAAAATAAACAAGGCTGAATTGACGAAACAACTGGTTACCCATCTGCCTCAATTTATTTGGTACAGTATGTAGAACACTATAAAAGAGGTTCTTCTCCCATCCTCTCAAGCCAAAAACTTAGCAATCCAGTTTAGAGTTTATAGAAGAAACAGCTTTGCAGGAGTAGAGGAAGATGGTTGGGAGGAAAGAAGAAGAAGAAATACAGGAGAGAAGAATTAGAGAGATGGAGAGATGTTAGTTTGGCTTCTGAAAGGCCAAACATCAGAAGTGAATCAGAGTAAACCTGTTCAAGATGTGCCTCAATCAGCTCTCCTCTGTTGTCTTTTCCCATTCTCCTCCTTCCTCCCTTTTTATCTCTTCCTCTACCAAATGTTACCATTCAGCCCGCTGACCTGAACTGAGATTTATGGCATTGAGTCAACCTTCTCTCTCTCTTTCTTTCTTTCTCTAACCCCTCCTCTTTCCCACTGATCCATGAATGTGTGGAGCTTCTGTTCAGACTTCATTAGCATAAGGCCACTTCAGAGAACTAAAGAAACTGGATACTAACACTAGTGTATTTGTGTGTAAGTGCACAAACTGTATATATTGGATAATGTAACAGTGTGTGTAATCTATTGTGAAATGGAGTGAGTGAGAGTATCAGCTATGTATTGTGTACTTGTACCAAAGCCTTCAATATGCTTTAAGGTTTGACAGATAAAATGTGTTTTGAGTTTTTGAACCAACTTGAGAGATCAGTTTACAGCTGTATGTTTAGATCTGTAAATTACTTTATACACCGCATGTCTGATTAACTAAGCATCCATGCATTGTGTCATTATTATACATTAACCATATCGCTGCTGTATTAAAGCTGTGTCGCAATGCAATACACAGTCAACATAATAAAACAAGTTAGAGTTAAAACAAGTAAGAGTCTTAAAAATTACAGATTTACTTTGTGATTACATTATTACATGCGTACATTTTCTAAACAGCATAATAAGGTGTGAAAATCATTCACTGTATAAAATAATTGTTTCAACTACAACAGTGAAGTACCATGTACACATTAATGCATCAGTCAAGATGACAATAAATCCTATAACTCAATGTAATCGTAGGGCATTTTACACATAATATGTGCTTTTTTAAGAGTCTCTTTCAATAGGACTGCAGTAATCAACTATCATGAATTAAAACAATATACTGAATGAGAGATGATCATTATTTAACAAGATAAAGGAGTTTCTATTTAACCATACTGGACTATGCAGGAACAAGTCTCTGTGAGAGTGGGAAGTAGACTGATAGAGGAGGGTACACTAAGTCCTTGACAGGAATGTTCAAGAGACACTGAGAAGAATGCACATAGAAAGAAGAAGGAAAGAAAGGAAAGAAGATTTTTATAAATACTGTGATGATGAGCATTCTGGATTTGCTTTAAGACAGTTGTTATTGGTCCTTACTAATATATGACTGAGTACCATATATCAATCTCTTGCTCCCTGAGTATCAAACTCTTGCTCCCTGCGATACCCATCTACAGACAAACATTCATTATATAAAAATTCCACTTGTCTGTGTTTGAATGTACATGAACTTGAAATACAAAGTGTGTTTGTGTGTGTGTGTGCAGGGGCATTTATTGAGGAAAGCTTTGTGAATCCTGAATCTGATTTTCTCACAGCATGCAGCCAAAGCAATCTGGCCCCTGGCAGACCGACAGCTAAAATACAGCTCCTTAAGAGAGACAAAAACAGTTAGATGGAGCAAAGAAAATGGTCTCAGCGTCCCCTCAGCCTCTGGCAGCAAAGAGCACCTTTTTAACCTGAAAACAATTACACCATTACCGAGCTTCCCAAACCACAGGCTCTAAGATTTTCCCCCTGGGTTCAGCTGTTCTGAATGTGTGTTGTTTTGGTTTGGTGAACACACTTACCTCTCCTCCCGTGCAAGTCTGGCTTCTTCCATTTTATCCACATAGTCACGGCTGACAAAGACAAACAAACACAATTTTAAAGCTTAATAATCATAACTATTGCTTTATTGTCCTATTGCTGTCAAGTTTCTGTAAACCTGCTGGTGTAAATTATATACAACACATTTGCAAATGATACACACAAGTGCTATAAACCATATGTTTCTCATATTGTTCTTTAGTAGAGTCATTTATTTATTCTTTTAAACCTTAGTCCTTTTTAATGTTTGAAATTCTTATATTTTAATTATAAACTTTTACTTCATTTACACATTTATTTGTCTTGATTCTGAATTGAATTTCTGTTTCAGATCCTTTCAATCCCTTACATCATTTGTGAGATAATTCATCTACAATAGTCTATTACATCTTAAATAGTATTTAGATTCTAATGCAAGTTTTCCCCTAATGAATTATAACTTTTATTGTACAGTTTTTTGGGGGAAATATACTTTATTGCTCAAGTTCAATGAGAAGCAAGCCAGTTAAGATAGCTTAGCTTTAAGATAGGGTGAAATAAAAATATATATAAGAAAAGGTATTGGAGTTACCATATTACATTTCTGGTGTGCACATTACATTTTTTTTTCTACAATGTACTCTCATCTAAAACAGCTTAAGGGATTTGAAAATCAAAGCCAGCAGTGACTCACCTGTGCTTGTTTCTCTCCTCCCTCTCTATCCTCTGCAGTCTCTCCTCCCTCTCCACACGGCGGCGCTCTCGCTCAGCTGCCAATGATTCCTGGTGCTGTCGGTAGGAGGAGGACAGGAGCCCTCCAAGAGCGGGCCTGAATACAAACAAATAAGTTTGGTTCCACCGCTACAAAGCTGATGTGCTAAAACACCAACACTTTTTTATTGCAGGGTTTGTTTTAATCAGCTGTTTAATTGTGATGAATGAAATGTCTGCATATCCAGAGCTTATATAGAATATACAGTATGCTATACAAGACTATTTCTGTAAGACACCATCAATCCTGTCTTGTTCTTGACAGAGGAAACAGGAGCAGTTCATAACCTCAGGCACAAGTTCCCAACAGTCAGAGTCTGAGGATTCCAAAGCTCCACAGAGGGTCACAATATATGTAAAATATAGATGAATCAGCATTTAATTCATTTTTGGAAAGGAAACAACTATATTAAAGTTTTTTTTCAGTTTGCCAGAGTGAGTGCAGACCACATCACCCACAGTAGGGACAAATACATTCTTAAAATATAAAGTACTTATCCACTGAAAATGATCTGTTCGGGATTGTATCCAAAAGGGTTAAATTTACTCAGGCTTACTGCAGAAAATAAAGCTTAAAATTCACAATGATTCTTTGAACACTTAATTTTTCCATGCTGGTGTTATTAATTGCAATGAATATAATAAAATATAATACGTGAATTTTGAATGTTTGAGGTTTTGCCATGTTTTTGAAACTACTAACTACATGATGGGGGTCAGTGAGGGTCCTTAATGTACTGTATATGTTACTGAACATATGGGTTATTCAAGTTAAGATTAAGGCCAGGAATTACTGAGCTAAGGAACCAGAGAGCTGAGATCAGTATGTGTTCAATATGCGGCTACACACATATGTATACAGTACATATGTGTATTTTCTATTTATGCATCTGTGTTCATGTCTGTTCATTGCAAACACACATGTTTATACATATGTACCCATATGTGAACATGTTTTCAGTACAGGAGTGTGTATTTTAGGGAGGAAATAATGTTGGTACTGAGTCCTCTCACCTGGAGGTGGTGGGCGTACTCGGACTGCTGTGAGAGGAGTAGGACGTGAAGCCTCCATTTCTAAGATAAGAGAAGAGGTGAGAAAATGTGTGAGAGTGAGTGACCTCTCCTTTCGTCCAGGTACCCGACACTGTACTGACGCATTGGTTAGTTAAAGACTGATGGTGAAAGACGAACACAACACCTCACTTGTTACGTAACAGGAATGATGTTGGTGTAACACTAGAGTGACCCTAATTAGTAGCTGCTGTAGTGTTTATTTACACATTTTCCTGGAAAAATCCAGGTGAGGTGTCTCTGCAATTACAGTCAACTACTAAAATATATTTACCTTTACATGCAAAATCAAGAGTGAACATGTGGAGCTCAGCTACTGTTGGAATATGAACAATCACATGATCAAGGCTGTAACAAGTTTTGTGCAGGTGAGGTGCAGTTCATAAATATGCTCTTAAACAGTGCCATCCAGCAAATCAAAGAGGAAATGGAGTGTGAAAGGATGAGAAATTAAAATCATGCTAATAAGCAAGGAGAGATGAGAGGGACTGCAGGTGAAGAATTCATAAAGACATTTGGTGCTAGACTTGAAGAAAGAGGGGAAATGCAGTGGGAAACAAAGTGAGGATTGCAAAAAAGTGCAGAACTCAAAAAAATACACTCAGAAAAAGTGCAGTGACAGACTTCAGGTGAGAATTCAAGAGAAAGCAACTTGAAAAGATGATGAAGAACAAAAGTGGTGCAAATAGATCCTAAGAGGTGCCACAGTTAAAGGCAGAGACAGAAATGGAAACTGGAAAAAGTGCCAAGTCGAAGAGATAAAAGGAAGACTTTCAGTGCTTCTCATGGGTCAGTGATTCTCTGCTGTTCCTCTGACCTGGGAGATGTCATTTTTGGAGACTCTTCGCTGGCTTTGGCTGGAGCCGGTGGTGATGACTCCTCGTGAAAGTCATAGGAGAAGAGGTGGAAGGGTGAATGGGGCAGGTAGGGCAGACGGTCGGGTGAAGGCCAAGAGCTGCCACGCAGTGGTGGACTGACCTCTGTGGTAGCCGGGACGGTGACAGCAGACCTCTTTCTGGCCAGCAAGGTGGCCAGAAGTGAGGGTTGGGATGGGGGGCTGAGAGGAGAAGATACAGGAGGGGAGGAAATGGGGGAAGAGGAAGAGTGGAGGCTGGACTCTGGAGGTTGTTCGGTGTGATTCCTCTGCTCTTCCTCATTTGTACTCCCCTTTCTGGTAGTGATGGTGATGGACTGGACGGTTGTTCTATGAACAATGGATGGAAGAGGTCTAGCAGGGCTATGAACAAAGGAGTGGATTGAGAGGAACACATGGATGAAAGAATCCCTTAAATGTGTATTACACTGACAATACATACAGTATATCGACCACATAGAAATCCAGGGAACCAGATAAATAACAGAAAACAGCTCTTTGACTCCACAAATAAAGTCTTTAGATGAATAAGTGACCACAGAGCATCGGTATTTTCCACCATGTCCTAAAATACCTGGGGGTGGTCTGTTTAGAGACTGTATCAGCCCCTTGCTCCTCATCCGAATCAGACTCAGTCACTGGAGTCTCCTCCTCCTCCTCTACTCCTTCCTCATACTCCTCCTCTCTGAGGAGGTGGCATGAATGTGGATGAACGGATGGTTGAGTGGAAAATGTAAAGAAAGAAGTGAGGGAGAGATGATGCGATACATGAGAATGGCATGCAAATAGAAATCGCCACACTTCTGAAGATATATAATTTATATATCTAAGATTTAGGGATGGAACAAAGGAAAGAAACATACGGAGAGTTAGATGAAACTAATGCATGTAAACATAAACATTTACAGCTGCACAACTAAACCACAGACATTTATTCTAAGACAAAAAGACATGACATCAATCAGATGGAGATAGAGAAAGAGATTAAGACAGGCCAATACGCAAAGATATTGTTTCAGATTACACACCATGCTGTGAGTTAGAGTTTTACATGCACATGAAGACTAAATATGAATGAGGAAAAGAGGAATGAGGAAAAGGAATGTATGAAGGAGAAAAAAACTGCCTTGAGCTCAGAGCCACTAAATTGTTTTGCCTAGTGATACCAGATGATCCTTGTTGCAGTTGCATTTGCCGTGCGCTGCAGGTTATTGCTTCTTTGCTCCACAAGACCGAAGTCGGGTGTTTGTGTGTGTGTGCAACAAATCAAATGGCCAATAAAGGTTGTGTTTGTTTGTTGTGCAGAATAGAAAACAGGAAGTTGTCTCTAACATAACCAACCTGCCACTGAAAAAGCATTAAAAGCTACACATTAATATATTATTGCAGTAATACATATTTTTATTTTACCTGCAAGACAAAACATGTGTTGGTACGCATTATAGACTGTAAATAAAAATGGATGAAGTGAAGCCGAGGAAGTAGAACGGGAGTAGCAGTTAGCCACTAGAGGGCAACATCACTGGTTTCAAAAAGAACTCTATTTGAATGGAGGTCTATAGGAAATATAGACCCTCTCAATTGATTTGTGTCAGTTAACCTTTTCCCAAGAAGTTAATGGCTGCAATTGCTACCTTTAGCTTTTTTCCTGGTTGTGGGTGAAGCCTCTGAACCTCTGTTTTCAAAAACCTTCACAATGTTTGTTTTGCAACTGGAAGACTACATCCATTTTTATATTCAGTCAATGCACACACTTACACACCATTGTAATATGGGCTGAAGCAAGGAATATAATCTGCTTTGATCATGTTATACGCTGTCGGAGGACAGAGGAGGAGACACACAGTAAAAGTGAAAGAGCTAGGGTAGATGAGAGGATATAGAGGAAAGATTTACCTGGGGTTAACAGCTGCAGGTGGCTCCCCATGCCCCCTTTTTTGTGCATGAACACACAACATTGAAGCCTGTGCTGATTTAATGTTTGTAGAAGTACAAGCAAACACTAAAGGCTTGTGCTGCTGCATAGAACTGTTCTCTTTTAGTGGAGCAGAGGCTGTACCAGTGTTTCAATGGGAGGAGGACAAAGATACCCACTCGGAGTGCTTAATGTCACATTATATAGCTGTTATAGCATGTAAGTGAATAGCAGCAGGGGTAGTAAAACATAGACAGGAGGCTGCAAAGGTCAGCTGATCTTTTTTTTTTTTTTCAATGAACTTTGAACTTACATGGATGGAAGGAAACCTGACAGTGACCTAGAGCAGAAAGTGGTTGTATATGACAGTCAGAACTTTTCTACTGAGCTGAGTTAGTTAATCTCAAAAGAGATGACTGTACTGTGAAATATCATACCCAAATAAAAAATGTGAAACTGTTTCCTATCTTTAAAAGCACTTAACATGACAATTTTTGGTCATTAAACACAAGTTGCTTAATATTAACTTGCTTGTCTAGACTAACTGAATTTTGTGGTTAACATTCATTTAGTTAATGGGTCTAATTTTTTAAATACAAGAGATGGAAAGAAAGACAAAAACTGAAACATTCATTTTTTCAATTTTCTATATTTTCAATATTTTTTAAGTAATGATTTGTAAGAACTGGAGGTGGATCACCTAAGATGTCACTGTTTTTAGATGAGCTAGTTCTGAAATTTATATCTGAAATTTTTAAAAAATGTTATTTTTTGTTTTTTGTTGTTTTTTTATGTCTGCAATGCATTGTTTATTTGTGCTGCTTTCTGTCTTGGCCAGGTTTCCCTTGAAACAGAAGTTCTTAACTTTAATGCGACTTTTTGCTGGTTGAGAAAATACATTTAGTGTAATAATGAAGTTGACTAATAGTCAGCTTGACTTAAAATTGCAATTGTTATGATTATAACTAGCTTAACCTCAAGCATTTATTGTTTCATTTTATTGTTATTAAAGTATTCTGGGGGTGTCTGCTTGCTTCAGAATTAGAACCAAAAACTTTTTTAAAAAGTTGGATAATGTTTTCATAATCATGTCTCAGATGAACCTCATACTGTCGCTGTGCAAAGCTTGACAATATATAGCAAATTTAAGCGGAGTTAAACAGCTCAGCAGTTTGTGTTGATACAATATGTTTTGTCAAGTTGAGTTTTTAGGCCACAGGTGAAATTTAATTTCTAAGTTTATCTAACTTGAAATCTGTGACTGTGACATTTGGGCTTGAAAATCACTCATTATACCTGCTGAACCTCTGCTGAACCTTATACCTGCAGCTCTTTTGTTATTACAACATCCCCCAGCCCCTGAAGCTCCTCTGTCTTCCCTCTGTCTCACCTCTCACTCATGTCCTCAGCTCTGTGTCCACTGAAATGTTGGAAGCCGGCTCTCTGTGGGGACACGGGGCTGCATGGGGAGGTGTGGCCAGATCGCCCAAGGGAGGCCCTGCGGCTCCGCCTCCTCTCCAGGCCACACTTTCTGTCCCCACCTAGGCTGGCTCGTCGACGGTCCCGTCCTCCTGTCGGTGGGGGCTTGCTGTCATCATCACCATCTTCGTGACGTAAAGTCATCTGGGGGAAAAGTCGATTGGGTGACAGGTGTTTTCCACAGAGTACAATACAAAGTAGTATAAATACACATTTTGCCGTACTTAGACTAGAGCACTTCTTACCAACTGAAATCTGATCTGTAATAAAAGGCTAATATCAGCTTACAATAACTTTCTAAGTAATATTAAGACTGAATGTTTGTGTGCATCACTCAAACCTCATAGATGTTGAGTTGCTCAACCAAGTCCAGATCAGTGCCTTTCCGCCCCAGGTGTCTCTGGGAAACTGTTTCCATGCCCTGTTCTTCTAGACCGTCCACCATATCATAGAAAGAATCCTGGTCTGGCAGTGATGCAAGTGTCTGCATGAGTACAGCAGATAAAAACAGACTTTGGTTGATATAACTAAGAAATAAGATAGATGTATATGCTTTAAATTGTGCATTAGTGTGCTCGTAAAGAGGATCCAATTTGGTGTATTGTGGTGCATTGTAGTCGTAATGTGGAAAATATATGTATGTAAGAGTTACAAGGGATATTGACTTATTTCTTTTAAATTTAGGTTACTCTAAGTGGACAGCAATTTAAGATTAAAACTTGACATTTGCACAAATAATCTTTTGATAGCAATGGTTCTGCATGTATAACAACACAATTCTACAACTTGTGTACCAAAGGTTTTAACCAATGTTTCTAACATTTCCAAACTGAGGTTGTGTTCATGTGAAGTTTTCTAGTTGGGGAGTTTTTTTTATTTCAGTACACCCCATACCACATTTAATAAAAAATATATATCCTTTCAGCACAGATACCTTATTGATGAGGGTCATGGCATAGACCAGCAGCTCTGTGTCCACGCCATCCTTCTCATGCAAGATCTCCATAGCATTAGACCATGGCTTGCACCCTGGAGAACAGTCCATTCACATCCACAAAACAGAATCAGAAGTGCCTTTATTGTCATTATATATTGATAAAATTCCTACTCTATATGCTGCGAACATAAAAATAAAACCTACGACATAAAAAGAGAGTGACTGATACTAAAAATAAATTATCTGAAAATAAATAATCTCTATCAATATTTTGGGTGAACGCAGCGTGAATGCATTGTAGCATCAGCCATTATTTCTTTCCAATTCAGTGTGCAAACTGTTTTAAAAAAAAAAAAAAAATCTTGTGATATATGTAACATTTCTTCAATACTTCTCTATAGTGTTCATCAGCCTGAGCACTGACTCAAGACTTTTTTGTAAGCAAATATAAGAATGAATGAGAACAAATTTGTCCTTGTACCTCTCTTGGTGTCCACAGCAGTGATGGCTTTTATCAACAGTGGAGCATTGGACTCAGAGTATTCCACAAACACCAGCAGCAGCTTCAATGCTGTTTTCACCACCAGACGGAACTAGAAGAGAGTTTTTGATTCAAATTTGATTCTCATAGGGTACACCCAACCTTACTCCATCCCGAGATTACTTGGATCCTCAGCCTCAACCATTCACCATCCCCTAAAGTCTTAAGGTGATGCAACATTTGCAGTAAGAGTACTTCCACTTTTAGCCTCCACCAAAATGCCAGAGCTACACAACCATTTCATTCCTACAAAAACTTCTCAAAAACACATTTTAACATCTTCCCTAAGCCTTCCCAGGTTAAGTAATCATATTCACTAAATCTTGAATACAATCCTATAAGTGTGATGACAGATGGTATGGTATCGTGCATTTGTTCTGCACTGTACAGTATGTACTATGATACCCACATTAAAACAATCAATAAATAGAAACAAAGCAAGACAGGCTTGAGGCACTAGAAGATGGAGACTAAAGATGGAGACATTCAGTACCAATACCACAATGCCACAAAATCTAGGAAAGACAAAGGCCTCAGGTCAGGACACAGAATACAGCCACCAGAAGATGCATTTGACTGCTTCTGTGCAAAACTAAAATTCAAACAATGGATGGGCAGCTGAGACTCTGTGTGTGTAATGACAGTTAGCAAATACAGTTTACATGACTATACCTTTGAGCCAACTAGCGTGTACAGCCACTGGATTGTCTCAGAATGACTGATGACACCGTTCATGCCGTCCACATACAACATGATCTGCCCCAGAGCTGAGAGCAGGGGAGAAAACAAGAGAAACAACAAAGTTAGAGAGGCAGAAGGAATAAAGACACATTGTGCTGCACACAGTTCCTCCTTTCTTATGGTTACATTATCTCCACCTTCCAAGGAGTATTTATTCAAGATACACTGTAACTGTGCTAAATGACCTTGACCTTACTGTAGTGCTTATATTTTCACAAAACCATAGACAGCTCATTCCAGCTTGTTTCTTTCACCTGACAAAAATGCTTCATGTATAAATAAAGAACTGCAAATGCTCTTTCAGTATGATATGTTATTATTATTATTATTATTATTTCTACTGGTGGGGGCTATTGAGGCATTACCAAGTTTCAGTGAGCAGATGCTCTGACAACTAACTGGCCACAACTGCCTGCTGTAAGATTTCTCACATGGCTGCCAATAGTTAGCCATTATACAATTAACAGTAAACAGAAAGACTCTGCAACAACTTTATGCATGAAATGATTATCTGTGACACGTTTGGAGTGAGGAAATTGCGGAAGAGTGTGGAAAGGAATGTGTCTGTGTGTGTGTACATGTGTGTGCATTCATTATCTATTTAAGTGGGAAGCAAAAAAGGAAAACAAGGATGGTCTCTGGGGAACTCAGAGTACTTACTGCTGGTGGTACATATGGAAAGCATGTGTGTGTGTGTGTGTGTGTGTGTAGAAATGATTGAGCTTCAGTATAAATATGTCAATATGACATCAACTTAACAATGCTGCCACTGTTGTGGATAGATTTGATTTACTGCTATATGTGTGCTATGTCATTTTTACTCTGATGTGTGGTTGTGACACAGAAGTGCAAAGGGCAGGAACTGCTTATTGTCATGTTTATTTCATTTACCTCTTACATTACCATTTATTGGACTGCATAGTTGTTTGATACACACGTTCTGTTTAGTTTTATACAGTGTTTTACATATTTTCACTATTTTGCATACTGAAGCGAAAGAAAGAGAGAGGGGGAGAGAGAGAGAGAGAGAGAGAGAGAGAGAGAGAGAGAGAGAGAGAGAGAGAGAGAGAGAGAAAGAAAAAGAGGGAGGCTGTACCTCTTAAAATGTAGTTTTGGTAGTTCTGGTCAGCTTCTGCTCCGACCTTGATGAGACATGTCAGACCTTCAGCCATCACAAACTCATGGACCAGATCTTTGTCATCCTGAAGCATAGTATAAGTAAACTAGTTTCAATAATATACACCGGATACATACAACAAGAAACCACACCAGCTCTTCTCCTAAATCTCATCAGTACGTCTTCCGTTTTTACCACAAGGTGGCATTAATGTACATGATTAGGGATTTAAGTTGACCCCGCCACCATATGCACACAGACACACACTCTCTACATATCAACATTGAATGTTGCAGTTTGTCTTTACTTTTAAATAAAGTAAAGACCCCACACACACACACACACACATAATCATGCAGTTATACACACAGAGTCAGAAATGCCACGTTGATGGAGATCCCTGTCATCATGGGAGAACACTGTGGCCACAGTAACCAACTGTATTCAGCAAATTGACAGTAATTGCATGTGAAACTTGCATGTGCGTCTGTGTGTTACCTGAAAGATTTGTTTTAGAGAGAACAGTGCTCTTCTTAGGTCCCGTCCATTGGAGTTGTACAGTCTTTCTGTAGAGACAGACAGACACATTGATGTAGTTATTTGATTTTAAACCAACAGCGAGAACACATTAGAGTGAAACAACAATGAACAGCAATAAAACTGTGTTTCACACCTGATGTTAGGTCATGTTTTGGGCAAAATGATTTCCATTGGACATCTTTCATCTTGCACCAGTGTTCATATGTTTCATTCTGTTCTGTTGACTAGATCAATAAAACCTTTCAGATGAATGAGTCTCAGCTGTGCAGTGGTTACACAACAGTTTGACATGCAAGAGGAAAGCTGCAAGTCTATGGAACCAATCACACCATTTGGCTCTGATCACCTGAGGCAGGCACTCCATCTCACACTTTTGCCGCATCGTCACTCGCAGAGCAACACGTGCATGGTCTCTTTCTCTCTCTGTCTATCTCACACAGCCACATGTGCACATACACACACACATAACAGCACTGATTAGAGCTGTGTTGGAATGTTAATGAGCCACTAGCTGAGATTCAACAGTGAGGTATTCAGGTCACAGCAAGGAAATCGTTCAGCACCAGTAGCTTTATTATTAGTGTCACTAAACACAATGGCAACATCACCGTATAACATATGCACTGTGCCACACAATAGAATCAATAGTATTGAACACATTTCACTGCTGCCTTTCTAGTATTCCACATTAGGCCTCTATCATTACTATCATTAGCATCGCCTCATTGATACTGTTTAATCATGACTTCCTCGTCTGTGCTTTAAAGTTTGTTTATGTGTCTATATGCATTATAAATAACCTCTTTATGAAGCCTGTCATATTATGTTTTTCCTGCACAACAGGGATGGTAATTAAATTGTGATCATTTCAAGGGTGCAATTTGTGCTGCACTATATTTTACTCTCCCCTCCAGTGTCCTTTTCATTTTGTCGATCCTTTGTATATTTTGCAGTGCTTTTATTTACATGCACACTTCAGACCCCTGCAATAACAAACAGGAGAACTTTTTTTCCCTCTGTGTTTGGTATCAGGTTCCACATTTGTTAAGTGTCCATAGTGTCAATTTGTGGGCATGTAAATCGTTCAGTCGATCATGATAAAGGTGACTGTAAAGGTGTACAGAAATAAGGGCAAGGCAGGACAGCAAGCACCTCCCCATGGGGGCCCAGACATGGTCTCGCTAGTCTTCCCTGCTGCCTTGAGCTCAGCATTAACTGTCTCTGAGCTAGGCAAGGCTAACCCAAGGCCAGGGTCAAAGTCATTATCATTCCACACAGAGAAGAATTGCAGGCCTGTCTGTCTCTCCATCTCTAGGACTATTTCTGAGAGATCAGACAGATATTCATGAAAACCATCTCTATAGTAGAAGTAATCAAATAATGCAGTGTTGTTGCATCAGTCAAATTATTAGCGCTCATAGGAAACGTAAACGTGTGCGGAAACAGTAACTTCAAACTCAACAAATAGCCAAGTGGGAAAGAGAGAACAGTGATATGTGTGGCTGTGAGAAACTGCACTGTGCTCACACTCATGGGGAGGTCACAACATATGTGAGTGTGAGAGCCAAAACAATAACAGAGGAGAGTGCAATATTTTACCCATGGAAAACACTGATGACATAACAAAAGCAACACTCTCATCTTTGTTCGGTATTCGGTCACTTTACTGGTGGGGAAGAAAAGCTGCATTTCATAAAACTTTCTCCTTTTTTTAAAGCTTTTATGGGATTTCTATTGGTGTTTGAGTTGTGCTGGGAGCTGGTAATTTGTCGATATTAGAAAACTATGATTCACTCACTACTCACAGTAATGGTGGGCTGAAGTCAGCCACTGAGATTTCCACAAAAAATCTGACCTGACTCCAATGCATATACAGTAAGTAAGTCTACAGGCCACTGTAGGTGATGGAGAAGGTCAAATTTTTATGGTGTAATCTCACATACAAGGGCCTTGCAGAGAAAGACCCAGGTTTGCGACGCAGTCCGACCGAGGACCGTTCAGTTTGGAGTTTGCATGTTCTCCCAATGTGTACAGGGGTTTTATCTGAGATCTTTGGTTTCCTCCCACAGCCCAAAAACATGAAAAATTGAATTGGACACTCCAAATTGATTCTAGGTATAAATGTAAAGTGAATTGTTGTTTGTCTTTAAATGTTGGCCCTGTGATAGACTGGCAACCTACCCAGGGTTTACACCACCTGCCCCACAACCCTTATGTGGAGGATAAAGCCACTTTAACACAAGTCTCAGATGATCTTATGTCAAGTGGACAGCTCATCAGTTTGTCAGTTCATATCTCATTGGTGTTTTTCACTTAAACTTCTTCACAGAGATCATTTGGGAATAAAAAAGGGCCTGTGCAATTCACACTCTAAAAGATCAGCCCAATCAGCCAAATTGTCTTAGCCACACTGACCTAAAATACAGCATGTGATGAACCTCATGTTTGATTGGCAGGTGCTATAACCTGAGTATCATTTGACAAATGACAAGTGGACGACAAATGTGGCTCAGCTCTAACTTTTCTCTGTAATGAGACTGTGTTCCCTGGAAATGAAGTAGCAACTTAATGAAAGCCAGGAACACTGCATCTGTGTGTCAATGGTTCACTCAAACAATCACGTGTAATGTGATTCTTCATCAAGCATCGGGGGAGGCTGTCAAGGTAACCTTTGCCAAAATGTCTGTTGTGCATCAGGACCATGTCAGCAGCATTGATAAGGTTTAAACTTGGCTTGTTTCATCACCACTGGCTTCATGTAAGTTGGCTCTCATTGTGGCAAATCAAGTAATTTAAAGCTGCACAGCCTAACTTTAAAATATTAATGATATCAGTTATATTCAAGCCGTTGCCAAATGAATTAATGTAATGCTGATTAAGTCTATCAGCTCAACGCAACTCCCTCAGTCGTGTTTCTCAGTATAACAGTGTTTTGAATCTCCTGTTGGCCAGCATCATTCCCCTGCTGTGCAAGGGAAGCAATTTGTTTTACATCACAACAAGCAAAGTCAAGGTGGAGATACAAAAGCAGCATTGGGCTAGCAAACTGAGATGGCTGCAACAAGCTGGATTCTGAAAATGCCAAGAAAGCATGCCAAAAAACATTTCAGAGGTGGATGCCACTGCTCAAAAACCTGGACATTCAACAGTTTAATGACATTAAAAAAATCTAGCAACTGGATAGAGAAGTGGTTGGGGTGGTGAAAGATCAACTACACATAGTATGTCATGTAGTGGTGTTGGCAGTGTTTTGGTAATTACTCAGAATACCTCAGAGGTGGGACAGAGGCTTTGCACTGGAGCTTTAAAACTGAATCAGGTGACTGAGGTCCCCCCCAGAACACATAATCAATGACAACATAAAGTCCAGATACAGTGCATTCATTTGAGCCCGCAACAGACTAAATATGAAAGAACTATATCTAGAAACTGTCAGTCTGGAGGTATAATGGAACCCTTCAGGCTAATGAACATTGTTACAAAGACAAGGTCCAACAATGACAACAAGATAAGAGCAGTAACAAAGAGGCCCTTATTACCTTCCATAACATAAGAGTGTAAAAAGGGATTCCTTTTGTTTCACATACTTTTTTTTTATTTCTGTAAATAGTGACTTCAAACTAATGCATTTTTTAAAAAATATTAAGAAATTTCATTACATTCAACTCACTGTGAAATTAGTTCACAGTATGCAGGTGAAGCTTTTCAGCTCTGATCACCTTATTTGCAGACAGAATTTGCCTGCTAATTAATCAATCAGCCATTTTCCCATTGGCTTGAAGAGACCCAGCTGTCGCAACACAGTGTGTCTAGAGTGATGGTGAATTCAACCAGGAATAATTCAAACAAATCACTCTCCTCTTCAACCTCTTGGCCAAACAGCTTGGCATAACAAAACTTGCTTCAGTGTTCACATCCCCCCTAAAAGTAAAACCAAAATAACATTAAAACGCAAACTTAAAAAATATTAATGTATCTTACATAGGAGACAGAGCAGCAGAGGTGGAAATAAGTAGAGAGGAAGAGAAGGCTGGTTTTTGTCTGTCCACGTGTCTTTTGCTGGTCACTCTACTTTTTTTTTCCTGGCACTAGATGTTATTATTGTCACCAAAAGAGCTTAAACACTCGCTGGGATGTGTCATTGTGGCTTGTGTGTGTGCTTTTGCACAGTGTTTATGTGACCGTGTGCATGTGCTCATGTGTAAGCAACTGCCTGCATTTGGTGAAAACAAAAAGAGATGAAGAAAAGACAAAAGAAGCACATTTCATTTATAGGTTTGCTTAGAGTTCAACTGTTCTGTTTTGGAGGACTCTCAGTTCTTGTCCGCAATGCTTCACCATGACCTCACATGCACTGCGATGCATCAGCATTTACGAGTCATTTAGCCTCATACTCCACTTTAACATCTTAATTTTCCTGAAGCATGGTGGAAACAATCTGCCAACAGACTTATTTTCCACTTGTTTCTGATGTCATCACTTCTGTTTGAAAAATGCATCTTTAATTTAATAAGAAACAAAAGCCTTGAGTCCATATGCCTTTAATCCTTTTAAGCAACTCACAAAAACTCAAAACTCTGCAAGATGAGAGCTTAGCAAAGCCTTTATCACATCATCAGCAGCACAAGTGATGACCTGACACAGTTATTACATCTACCGTTTCTCATTCACAGTCTTGTTTGTTATTCATTTAATAAGTGTTTTAAATCCCTTTCTAAATTGGTGAATGAATGGGTTAAAATGCATCAGAGCACATCTCTATATAGTCTGTATGTGGGAGTGTCCTCTGCAGTGAAACAGGGATTTCCCCGAGGCTAAAACGCTCAGGAGTGGTCAGATCCCTCCTCCTCCTCATGCCATAATGAGATTAGTGTTGTGACCCTTCAGCTTTGACTAATCCCTCAACATTTCCAGCATCATCCCCACACAGTTACACTCAGACCTGCACTGTATTTTGTGTTACAAAGAGCAAAATCAGAGTCCCCTCCTCAATGTTGTCTAAATCTGTTTATTTGGCCTTCACAATGGGCAGGCAACAACGCTCTACTACTATTCTTATTTCCTTCTTAACAACAGGCAGCCAGCTCAGCAGATGTTTCATAAAGGTGACCTAGTTAAAAAAACACTGGTGTGAAGATGAGAAGTGACGGTTAAAAGACCTGCAATGCAAATACACAGCTCTGTAGGACATGAATCTTAATTTCCAGATGTTGCATTCTGTGTAAGATAGATACTGTAGATAGGTAGGTAGATAGATCCACGGTGTATTTAAACCTATTTGATCATAAGGAATAATTTTAGCACCGCTCATCTTTATTAGGCCACATGGATATTTTCAGATAAGCTCACTGAGGTCAACCAAGGGTAATATTATTCAGGAAGGTACAACTGTTTGTGGGCCAGGCGTGTGAGGGGCGGGTCACAGCTGGTGGTCCTGAGATTGAGCCCAGTTATAACCACTGAGTCGTGTTTCTGGAGGATTTCATTGCACCCCTCTAAAAAAGCCCCCCTGCGGCTGTCTGGGCCAGTCAGTCATTTGGCTTTCCAACTGGGTCTTCAGTAGGATGTAGAGCTTGGTTTAATCCCAGGAAGTCATTCCCTCTGTGTGCTGCTGTCATGCTAAATATAGGAGGGTTGGGTATCAAGGATACAGTAACAGTCATAGATACTGGGTTAAACCTCTGTTTAGTTCCCTGTGGTCAAGAAAAAAATGAGTCAACTAATAATGAAACAATTTCAGTCATTTCTAATGCTATTTGAAATGTATCTTGATTGTTTCTTTTCGGCTTTATCAGTGGAAAAAGAATTATACTCCACTCTTATTCATTTGTTTTAGTAAGCTCACTGTAGAAAATAGATTACACCTTGACAATGACTTTCTGCGTGTAATACTTCTCAGTAAGGGTTTGCATTCCCTGTCTTTACCCATGTGCAAAGGTAGTATTGGGTGGTATTTCCTTCTTGCGTGCACACATATGTGGCATGTCATGTCCATCAATCTGCAGTCACATGAGTAAGTATTCTGTCAATCAGTCATAAGCTGATACAGTTTGGACAATAATGCACAATTTCACTCTCATATCAAGTGAAGTGAAAGAGAAAAAGTTGGCAGGAAGCAAAGGCCAGACTGCTGAGGACAACTTGGTTATTTTGTGACTGTCTATTTTTCGTCTGTTGGTCTTGGCCTACTGTATGAGGACTGGAGGCTGCTGATGGTAGAGATGACGATAGAGGCCCCATGAGCTCAGCGTGTGTGTGTTTGTGTGGGAGAGTGAGGAAAAGTGAGAAAGAAAGGGAGAGTGAGACCTCCAAGGTTTTACTGTGGGATTCATGAGATTTAAAGAATGGTGACAGACCTAGCCAGAGATTACACGAAGCTCAGCAGCAACACACACACACATAAGTATGTACACACAACCCACAAGCTAGATACAGTACAACTCCAGCCTTGAAGGAAAATGAAGTCTGCATGGAAACACTTGGGAGTAAATGAAAACAAACTTTTATGTGATTCTTATAAATCCTCCTCGGTAGAAATAAATTGCTGCTGTATGTTACAGCTAGGAAACTTACATACACAATACACACAACACACACATACATACAGTATACACTACAAAACCTCTCCAGACTATAACCTCAAACCCTGAAGGACATCTGATTTTATAGAAGCCCAGGCTGTGTCTTCAGGAAGGGGACTCATTGACACACATACATGCACACAAATGGTTACCCACAACACAAATAAAAATATGCCCAGCTTTTCTAAGAGGCACCATGTGTTAGATCTGCAATCACAGGCCTAAAAACAGTAGCTACAGTGCTGCTCCATAGAGTCACAATTTAGTTACTACACTGTATCCTCTGAAACACTGACCGCTCCAGCACAAATTCACATCAGTATTTCAATATACTGGACAATATCACACTTGTAATTAAGAGCTACTTAGTTTAACTTGACAAGTCATGTTCTCAATTAGGGCTAAACAATTTGGGGGAAAATAAGTAAATAAAACAATTCTATAAATTCAGGTGATAATTCCTTTTTAAAAAATAATTCTGACTATAGTAGAAGTCTGTTGGAAGAGGTTGGGAATTTATGATTATGTCCAATATGTATGTATTTTATTAGAAAAATCGCCTACACTATAGAATCCAAAAAACAATTAAGTGGCATTTTTTTGTGATTAGCAATTGCATTGTTTTGCATTGCAAATTTAAAGGAAAGTCATTCAGGCCTGTTTACAATTTGAATTATTCTGGGTGTAGATCTATGTTTAGCATAATTATATGACTGTTTCAATAAAATATTTTATTGACCTTTTTCCAACTACTGGACAGTGCTGGTGCTGGTGCTGTTTCGTATATTGCATTTGTTCTGTGATAGTGCATTCTGTAAATGTGACCTGATTTTTTGCAGAACACAGCCAGAGACAAAAGTGGATTGTGGGGATAATTGTGGAGTTCAACTCCACATTCAACTGTGCATGTGGGAAACAAGTGATCTGTGTTTTCCCTCCTCCCCACGCTGTCTCTCACACTTCTCACGCACAGTGTTTTTGTTACTGTTCATTGAAAGTAAATGAACAAGACTGAAAAATGAATGACAAGCAGAGAATAATATGTGAGACTGGGAAAATGTGAGATATTGTAGATGTAATAATGAGAAGATAATGTGAAAAGGATTAAATCAGATTTCAACATCGAGACAACACATTTGTGCTTTTTGACTTGTCCTCACCACATTGGGTGGGTCGAGTATAAGCAAATTAGAGGAGAAGAGTGAACAGGCAGGTGTAACAGACAGAGTGAGAAAGACAAACACAGCAGAAACAGAGGCAAAAACCAGAGTAAAACTAACAGCAGCCAAAGCGAGCAAACAGAGAGGATATTGAAGGATATCTATTGCTTGCTGAGTGGATTAGCTGAGTGAATTCTTGCTCTGACTCATACTACTCTCACCTGAATTCATAATCCTCCCTTGTTTGTGTGCATGCCCCTTTTGTGTGTGTCCCAGCAGACAAAATTAGTTGATATGAACTACTGTATTAAGCATATGGCACAGAAAGATGTACAGGTACAGAATACATCATTACTTGTTCTTTGAGATAGTTTTTCTCACTTTATCTCACCTTTGACACCTTTGACATTTTGAGGCTTAAAGGTGATATATGTAAAATAAAGACATACAATTACCATTATGAGTCAGCAGAGATCAATGAAAAGTGTTAAACTGAAATCCTATGTAGCTTTATTGGTAACAAAGGTGCAGCCACTATATAATAATAACAAAAGAACGTTTTCACTTGCAGCCAACAAACTGTGGTCATGTTTTGGCCTGTTGTGCCAACATCACCAACAACCCAATTATGCAGCTTTTATCACTTCAACACATTACCGCACATAAACAGCCCCAGTACCCCTCTCAAAAATGTCTCAACTAGATGAGAATAAAAACATTCTGTCTGAAGTGGACATGTGTTGAAATAAAGTTTAGTAAAAGTGGAGAGGAAGTTGATAACAGACATGCTGGTGTAGATACTTTTCAAAAGTTCTCTGGCGCTTCTCCCAAGCACACACTTGCACTTTCTACATATTGTTGACTCTATAAAAATAACCAAACAGGTTGAAAGTTTATAGAAATACAACAGATAGTGGGACAGTTATGCACGTGGGTTTGTGCATGAATACAGTGTTCTCGCAAACTCACCCTGCAATGTTTTGTTTATCCTGTAAATTAGTATGGGGAAGAAGCTAATTTAGCTTTTGTCACATACACTCCTGCAGGAACACATTAAGGAACTCAAAAATATGTGCACATTTTATCACAGTTGTTTAAAAGTAGCTGTATAAAGTGTAATATTTTGGCATCATTTTCTCCCCTTCACCTGTAAGTCAGCAGACCACAGAGCCATGACATAACTTGTGTAACTACTTGCCAGCTCTGCTCTGTCTGGCAGGTGCATTTCCTCCACGCTTTGTTTTCCCCTTGTGTTTCCTTCCCTAAGTGATTTACCATTTCCCTGGAAATTGTCCTTCTCCCATCCCTCTCCACACATTCCCAAAACCCATCATCTCTAAAAGCCCATGGCTGACTAAGATGCCAAGTCCGCAAATTCTCCAGTGTGCGTTCTGGATGTTTAGCTTGTGGTACTTGTAATGTTTTATTGCATTATGTAATAGTTTCAAAATGATTAAAACACATGAGCCAGACATTTGTGCAGGCACTTTTGGGTGCCTATATGAACAAGCCAAGACTTCACAGTCACACAGCACACACGGACAAATGATACTGTATATTTGTGTTTTTTACTTTCTTCCAGAGAGTACACTAAGGCTTGGGAGAGAAAAAAAAACAGACCACAGGATGCTCTGCCACTGCACAATGGTTGGGCTGCTCATGCTTGTCAGCATATGCACAGCCTAGGGAAAACCCTGCCACATCCACAAAAAGCACAACACTGAAAAATATAGATACACCACACCAAAAAAAAAAGCCATTGATAACAACAAAGTCACACCGTCATAATAAACAAATGGGTTATGCAGCAAATAAATGAAAAGCTGGAAATAATCACCTAATTGCCAAAATGTAGAATTATGGAGCAGCTGGGGCTAATGAGAGATGTGGACAGTTGTTATTCTCTCAGCTGATACCTTACTGCAACAGACACCAGATTAACTTTTTGGTAACCTTTTCTCCAAAATGATATACAGCTCTACTGTAACAAATGATGACAGAAGTTATTTACAGTCAGACACCATTTGAAGAACACTGCTGCACAGGGAATGGAGAACAGCTTCAGGAGCGATGCATGCTACAGTTATGTTATTTGACCACTTATTCCACTCTACACTTCCATCCCCAATGCCTCATCAGATGATATCTCCACCTCCCACAGCAGCAAGGAAGGCTTGACACATGTGGGTGCAATGCTCTCAGTTCCTCTTCAGGGTCTCTGCTGCTGGTGAGGGTAGAGGAAAAACTATTTGGATAGTTCTGTGTTTCCTTTTTCTCTCTGTGAAACACAGAGGAGGAGCAAGAGGGACTCATTCTATTCTAATCTGTTGTGGTTGGTGTAATGAAAACAAAGTATGGAAACATAAATATGATCATGGCATGGATAAACCTGGAAAGTCTGAGGAGCAGGTTGAAACGTGTCCATCACTTGTCATAAGCTTTTAGAAACACATGCCTGTTGAGTCACATTCGTGCAAACAGAGAGATCATAAAGCAACAACTACTTGAGCCAGAGCCACGGGTGTCTATGTGAACAAAGTTATAAGTTAAAATGAAGCCAAGCAGAGTCAATATAGACTCAGAGAGCAAAGCATGCAGGCAAGGAAAAGAAGGAAGGGGTGAAAATGACAGGAGCGTTGGGCTGGGCGATATAGCCAAAAAACATTATCACAAAACCATTTAATTGTGGTTTTAAACCTCTTCATAGACATAAAATAGCAATTATGTGTTGTGTCTCAACATGTCTTCACACAAAGCATAAACCTGATATTGACATACTGTATAATGAAGCTTTTTTAATTTCATATTGAAGACAATTAGACTGTGACGTATATTATTATTGAATTAGTGCCCAGCCCTGGAGCACAGTGAGTTTTAGTGAAACCTGTTGGATGTTAGGAAAAAGAAGTGGGGACAAAAGGACACAGTTAAGCAAAGTAAAATTAAAGAGGATGCAGTGGACATTTTGCCAGATTGAAAAGTAGTTACTGGCTAAGGCTAGCACAGAAGCTATAGCGCAGCATGTCAGTAAAACTATAATGCGTCT